>OY294070.1:126793732-127393732 GCA_958510875.1 Endomychus coccineus | reverse complement strand
GATGTAGTTCATATTATCAAGTAAGAATACCCATTCACAGAAAAATATGAATTCTGGTGTGTTCTGTAGATATTCCGAAGACATAGTATGTAGTATGAATCATCTCTAGAGTCGAGGAAAGATGTGTCATAATTGAAGTTTGATGACAAAATCAATGTTAATATTCACAACGTTTCCAATTCAATCGACCCGCATATTCCTTGGGCATTCGTTGTGTATAATTAAAATCAAGTCCACGGTGAATACGAGCCCTGATTCTGATTAGAAAATAATTGCTACTATTTTGTTCCTGGCACGTATATTAATAGAGAATCTCGGGTATTATAACGTCGTGTTACTGGTATGGAGAGAACAGGAGTGTAATGGAAATATAATAACTGCATTTAAATTCCATTTTATTCAAATATACGCTCACGGAAATTTGTGATAAAAATGCAAATAACTCGAGCTTAGTTTATGGAATCAGTAGGTAATTATTTTACTGCGGTTTTTGCGATTTGGTCAATCATAATAAAGTCATTATGTAATCAACTGGTTGCAAGCCCGGCTTGCCATACGATTTATGGGGTCGCTGGTAGCTTTTACGTCGTCGTTAAGGAAGTGTAGAGGTAAATTATTGAATTAAATATTACTAATGAAGGTGCAAGCCAGTTCAAGATCGCTGATTACCATGTTCTAACCAGTGGTATCGCTTTGCAATTGCTATCGTTTCTCCAGTACGCATGTAATTGGGTTTTATTTGATGTCCCTGCAATTTAATTAGTACTAGACATGTAATTTTTCCATTATAGAAGTATATAAGATAATTCACTCAGATGAATTCTACTAATATGCGAACGTAGGATATTGGAATGATGTTCAAGCTGATAACTTGACATAAGAGTACAAGATGTTCCTAAAATAGGTGATCAGTAAAGAATTATAAAGGAAAAACCTATTAGTTTTCTCTAAACTGTCTCCTGAGATAGATACACCCTTTCAAAGTTTATCCTCGAAAACTGTTTTTTTATCATAACCTCTATTTCTACGGCAAATCTTAGGAGTAAGATCTGAAAATTAACAGCATGTTTGGAGTAAGTCTCGAATAATGCAGATTATATAATTCTTAATAAATTAGGTCAATAGCAATCATGTACAGATAAACGAATATACTCTTGACAACGTGGTTTATTCACTTCAGTTTTTCGATTCGTCCAATAAAGTAAAAATAATAAATAATATTTAAATCATTGACAGAGGCACTCGTATCTAACAAGTTGATACGAGTGCCTCTGTCAATGAACTTAATAAATTTGTATTCTTTTTTGTACGAAGATCAATGATTCAAAGACATTTTAGGTTTGAAAAAGTAGAGTTGCAATATTTTATAAGAATTTTCTTTTGCAATACTTGAAGCTTCATTGATTGAATTATATAACCTACAATTGGCAAAGTGACGTACGTCACAAATTCAAAAGAGTACTGAACTACACCTTCGACTAAGATTTGACTCCATTCCAATTTTATACTCTTCTATGAATACCTACCACTCTCTATATAACCTATAAATGTCAAAGTGACATACGATCTATACAATAGAATAACTTGTGACACGTGCTAATAGTGAAATTTTCTATAAACGCGTACTTATCTATATAACCTACAACTGTCAAAGTGAAGTCTGTCAGAGTGACAACCTAAAGGTGCCCATACGCCTCGCATAAAGGTTACCACGCACTATTCACGACTAAACCCTTACAAAGGCGTTGCACATGAAGAACAACTGTACGTCAGCGGGGGCGTAGCCCGTAAAATCAACTAGTTAAGTGTCATAATAATAAGGTTTGCATTTATCAACAAACGTCAATTGAAATCGCAATGAATCGCTTCGGAAAGGCTTCAGATTTAGAAATGAGCGAATCAATTGAATCTTTAACGCCTGCAAGCACTGTAAAAACGCACAAATGCATTTGGAAACAGTTTTTCTTCGAAAGAACAAATATTCTCAAAGACTGGGTTTCAACATGAAGCGAGCTAATGGCAACGATTATTAGGAAGGACTTGTGAATACGATTTGTAATATTCCTGCAAAACTTCTCCGAAAAAGTACTTTGAAGATAATATACGGAAAATACTCATTCAAAGACATAGTTTTTGAGGATGCCCGAAATGGACGTGCGACCATAAGAGCACTTCCAGAGGAAAGAAAATCCAGTTCTGCAGCTCTGACAAATGAAGAGATCAGTAGGATTGTTGAAAACTATGACGAAAACTCACCGGATGGCTTACAAAAATAGGTTCTACTAGATTACTGTCGTCGAGCTTGTGTGGCGTAGCAACGAAGCAACCTCCTCGAAGGCGACATGTATGGTGAATTTACAGTACAATACAACGTATTGGTTACAACACCATATTCCACACAGGGCGGAGAAAAGCATACCACTGCATCTAAAAGGTTAACATCGAAAAAAGAATGTCAAAACAAGTGTCTAGTGCATCTACTACAGAAGATATTAAACAAAAGAACACAAAATATCAAAACGAATCGATTGTTCTTAACTCCAAATCCGGATTGGAAGAAGACATGTATTTGGGAAAAGACATGTATTTGTATAAAAAATTGTCCAATAGGCATTAAGCAACTCAGTAACTGGACAAGTCTAGGCGCGCAAACGATTGGGAATGATATCAAGAAGGTAAAAATAACCAATCATTAAAATCGTTAATATAATGATAAATATAATAATCGATTATTTTATATGCTCTTGTGACATTAAAACTGACTATACAACTGATTAATTTGTGTTATCTAGTTTGTTTAAAAAATAAAAAAAGTAATTTTAGAAAGTATATTTCATCGTTTCATCCATCTGAATATGATTTCAGCCAAGGAACTGTCGACTATGAGACGATATGAAGCTACTATCAATTAAAATTGATAGCAGGAGACATTGTTTCAGCTTAGAAAAATGGTTATAATTTAGTCCTGGCACCTCCACCACTATGTCAGATTCAATGAAATGTGCTGTCGAAAAAAGTTTAATACAACAAATTAACTCATCCTTAAAATAGTAACTTTCCCCACCCTACTTTCATCAGATCAATTTTCCGCTTTCGGAGACTTCTGCTGGTTAGATGTATTATTTTGATATATATTTACTAGCTGTTGTCCGTGGTGTTAGCTCGAAGAGACTCATTGGCCCATACTTCTTTGAATATGAGGAAGGTGTGGCGGTAATCGTGAATGAAGAGCCAGTGACGGCTAGTGACACATGGGGTTGCACATGAATAGAAAAAAGAGCCGCAGACGAAAATTTTTCAATTCCCGCTCAAAATTTTTATGTAGTTTGATGTTAGACAGTCAGTTTAAACTTTTCCGTATCTGGAATTTGTATATAGCTTCATACTAAAGTTAATGGCGAAGACCGCAATTCGAAATCTCCTCCCGCTCAACGGTTATAGTTCGATGTTAGACTGTCTTAAAGTTTCCATTTCGGGAATTTGTATATACCTTCAAACTAATTTGATCATTCTGAAGAAAAATGGCCCAAGACCGTAAGTCGAGATGATGATCATTTGATCTGAATGAAACGTAAGCAAACTTAGGCCAAATGTAACTACGAACTTACCGCTACTCTACTTTCTTTAAGGTCCAGTCTCATCGCTAGGGCTTCCCGCATGAATACGTCCGGATAATGACTTGCTACGAACGCCCTTTCTAATTCCTCTAACTGCCAACTATTGAAATTAGTTCTACTTCTTCTTCTTTTAGACGCAGCACTTTCCGAATCCGCCTCGCCACTACTACCTGCACCACCTGGAATGAGAAAAACGTGATATAACACAATCTTGGCATATTTGGAATCAGTTTATTTTTGTCTGTTTCTGTTTTCCCATGGGACGAATAGATAACATATGCTTGAATAAAAGCAAGGCTAAATCGGATAAGTAATATTTCTTATTGCGCCAGTCCATTTCGATATTGTAAATCAGATTCAAACATATTCCATCATAATTTCCGGAAATCAAAATGGGGTGTTCCACATGGACCTATCCTGGGACGACTACTAGTTGCGACGCACTCTGATGATGACTTCGCATCTCATCTCATGTGCAGACAAAGGAAAGCGATGAATATTTTGTTGAACGATCACAAGTTAAACAGAGATGTACGATGCTGAAAATCAAGGAATCAATCTTGTAGAATTGGATATATTAGTATTGGTATTGGTTGAGATGGTAGCAAGCCCAATGCACCTACCCAAAGACCCTTGTACACTATCCCCTGGTACTTTTTTTCAGGAGGTATTTGGATAGATACCCCGACAGAATCCTAAGATCTGCTTTTCGCTTGAGTCCCCTATGTCATCGGCCATGATGATTCCTGGACTTAGTCAAATCAAATTCAAGAGATCGCAGTACATTCACAGATAAAGTGGGTTGTGTCACTCTTTCCCACTGTATATCTATATTTCATTGGATGTCCGTAACCTGTGAAAATCTCGAAGATTAATATGATGACGTGCCACTCAGCGAGAGTATCTCACTATCCCTTGGGTCTACGTCATTGCCAAGCAGTGCTTTGGCAGTTCGGCCATCATTGCTTGTCCATGCTCACCCAAGTTGATCTCTCAGATGGTTTGAGAAGATCTGTCTTCGTTTTAGGAGATACCAGCAAGGGAGTCTTGAGGACCCTCCAATCTGGCCTCCTCTCAAACCAGTTTGTCCACTCTCTCAAGCCTTTTTCAATCTGAGTGATCCGGGAAGTTGCCAACGGCTAGCCTGTTATGAATCTCCTTCGTGTTCATGACAAGTCTCGGAGACGCAGTCGGGATTTTCAGTGCGTTGAGTGCTGCTTGACCGACTTGAATAGATCCAAATGGTCTCATTTACCTTAACATAACCGAGCATCCTGATGTATAAAAGAGTTCACACTGTTGATATACTATAATACCATCAATACTATGAATAAGAAACAATCCAAACTCTGTACTGAGGATATTTCAGCTACCAAGTAGTCATCATCAGAGTAAACTAAATTACAAATCCAAATGAGCCTGTTTAAATACTATTAGGGGTTGATTAATAAATTCTACAATTTGTTTTCTAAATTTGCAATACAACCCAGTTATAGATGTAATGAGAACAAGGTAAAAACCTTTTAGGCAACTCCTTTGATAAAATTTCCCACTTCGACAAATCCGGGATTTACAAAATCAATTGTGAGTCGTGTTCAAAATGCTCTGTAGATCAAACTAGAAGGAACATTTCAATTTGGTATAAAGAACATTTTGCCCATGTTAAGAACAATGATGGTGGAAACTACGCTAGGCGAACATATTTTCAATACAGGTCACACCATTTTTCAAGAAAGTTTAACACTTTTAAAACACAGTGCGGACAAATATCTAGACGGGATGGAAATTTTTAAGCGAAAAAACCAATTTATCAAATTTCGATTTATCTCCAGCTGAGGGCAACTCATTGTTTGCATTATCAACCTCAAATAGTATTGATTGATAAAAATATGGCTTCTTTTATAATTACTAGTATACTTTAAATTTTAAAATAAATAAAATACATGTTTATTTATTTGTATATTTTTATTTTAGTAATTTTATTGATTTTTGAATAAAATAAAATTTATTTTTATTTATAATTAGGAATTACATTTTTGAAAGGGAATAATTATTAGATTTTATTTTATTAATTAAATAAATAAAAAGTATGAGTAAATTAATTATTTATTATATTAGTATATATTAGTTTGTATGAAATTAATTTTATTCAACTATTCTTCAAATATTTGTAGGAAATTTTCAAAGCTATTTTAATTTTATTAAAACCAATTTTTTTTGTTGAAAAACTGTTTCAAGTGAAAATTTGAATGAACGAAAAAAGTTGCGTAGAAATGATTTGAAATGTTTTTAAGAATTTCAATTTATTGATTAATTATAATTATGTTTAATATTTTTATTATTAAATATAAATTATTTATTAATATCATTTAAATAGTTTAATTGTTTCGCTTAGTAGTTTCATTAATAATTTGTTTATTTATTGAAATATTTTTTTTAAACTAAGAAATTATCTTTTTCAGCATTTCCAGAGGAAATTAAGTTCCTATTTTTAAATTATAGAATCTCATTTTGATTCATAATTCAGTCCACTATGATGATAGCTACTTGGTAGCTGAAAATTCCTCAGTACTCTAACGGTATTTTTAGTGGATGAGGGTGCTCGTTTCTCATTTATAATCATACATTTAACCTGCAATTTAAAATCAGTTTCTAATCACTTGCAATATATTTTCGGAACGTACGGGTGGGGGAAGTTAGTGATCTATGGATCACATTTAATTTACTGTAACTGTTGCAGCCGAGCCCAGTTTATTAAACTCATTGACGAGGCAGTTTGCAATGTTGTATGTTGAACAACTAATACGTTATGTAAATAAACAATCATACAATAATTATTCAACCAACACGCTTACGTGAGCATACATGAATATGTAGGTCCCAACTAAAACGCCTAGAAATGAGCAAAGTTAATAACACGCTGTTCGATGTAATAGTTACAAATTGATAAAGGCAGGCATTAGCAAGTAAATGCGGTGATTTGTCCGCTCCGTTGGTATTAATGCACGTTTACCAACCAATAGTAAAACGAGCCTCACTCCGAATCCAATAAATCAAGTAACAATTGAAACCGATTCAATTCGACGTCTGCAAATTATAAACTGGCTTCTCGCCATAAACATCGATTGTTTCCAATAATCCAGTTCGAATATTGCGTACACATTAAACATTGAATTAATTTACGCTTATAATTAAATATCAGTTGGTTTTTCCAGCTGATCAATGCTTGTATGCGCTTCGAAATTCATCAGATCTTTTCATTCAACTATGCGAGAACCCATATCCCTGGGTGTCTACTCCAGTATGTTGACCAAATGCACAACTTTGGTCTCGTCAGTCTCATATTCTTACTTCTCTCACTATACGTAGTATATTATAGTGTAAGTCAAGTATTGTAATCGGCCTAAGCATTTTTTCAGGATTTCCTCGGATATGTTACCCGTTCTGAGCATTTCTGGATCAATCTAGACCATTTTTGGCATGATATCTGTGTGTGTGTGAGTGTGGTATCCATCTTGGGTTTTCGAAACGGAATTGGTATTTCATCGAACCATAAGAACAACCGTCATTTTCTGGTTATAAATATGCAAGGTTATCATAAAGTAAGGAATATATTTCAACTTTATTATACATTTTTAACAAATCAAATTAGTAACAAAAAGTAAATGGAATCTAGTTGTTTACGTAATGGGATATCTGATGTCAAACAGTAGTTACCGCAAATGCTCAATATGACCTCCATATTGTTGTTGTAAAATTACCAACCATTCCTCCAAATTGTATACAGCACTATTCAAAATTTCTGGTTAAATTGCATGAATTTGCTCTCTGATATTGCCCTTTAATTCCGCCAGCGTTGTTGGCCGTGTTCTAAACGCCAAATTTTTCAAATAATCCCATGGCCAGTAATCCGCTGGGTTAAGATCATGCGATCTTGGTGGCCATGAATTTGCAAAATGTCTGCTTATAACACGATCTAGAAAAATCGCAGTTAACAATGCTTTAACTGGTCGGTGAATGTGCAGAGGTGCTCCATCCTGCATAAAAATCATGTTTCCAACCGTTGTGTTTGTTTTGAAAATGTGGAACATTTGCAGGTATCGTTCACCAGTAACAATAACAGATACGGCCTCACCATTCTGTAGATTCTCGAAAAAGTATGGACCAATGATGAAATTAGCTGTGAAACCGCACCAAACTGTGACTTTTCTGTCACGAAGGCCTTATTGATTGATTTCATGTGGATTCGACAGTTTCGAGTATTAATTCCACCATTGAGAGAGAAATGGACCTCATCGGTCATCGGTACTAAGTAGTAGTAGTTAGTTAAGTATTTGTGAGTACTATGTAACAATTGATCCTGGGCAATGTCACAATTGACCCCCTCGATGTGGTCATTGTTACTTTCTGACTCGATTGTCAAATTAGCTATGATAATCATAAGTGAAAAGTATTCTATTTTTTATTTTGCCTAATTGTAAGGGATTAGTCTACAGCTATTCTGTACTAAAAAATATGATTTAATGATGGCTCAATAAAAAGTTACATTGATTTAAAAACAATTTGCAACTATTGACACACCTCTCCCCTACCTTAAGTGGGGAATGAATCTCGAATATCTTATCACCAGTGGCGGCTCCTCGAAGGAGGCTAAGGAGGCTCAGCCTCCTCACCAATTTATCTTAATGATCATTCTCCATATTTCCTGTTTCTCTGATAATTCTTTAAATTTTACAATTAATTCCCCGTTCTCAGTAGTTATTTTTAATCTGGCAACAGTGGCCAGAGGCTAGATTCTCTATATATCTCAAACGATAAATACGTGTGGTCAACACAGTTGCCGTTTTTCCAACCAGTTCAATTCACAAATAGGGTAAAACAGCGAATATGGCAACAGTCTATGGAGGCTAGCTTCTCGTACTCTCCCGGTGGCAACGAGGTATAGATCTCGTTGCCCGGCGGTCATATGGAATACGATTACTTGCCGTCGCTGCAAACTTCGACACGTGCTCTGCCAGTTGTTGTTTTTGCTTCCGAAGCGATGTAAGGTTAAGTTATTTTTTATCTGTTCGGTCGTTTGGTGAGTTATTAACAAAGAGTTCTTTGGTTATTAAACGTTAAACTGAGTAGTGATTTAGTTGCTGAAAAGATTAGTGATGAAAGGTATGTTTCAAAATCTATGATTTGATACTGATAATTGTAAAAAATATTTATGGTTAACGGGATCTGAGATACACAATAAGTTATATTGCTGGTATTGCTTGCTATTTACATCTGATACAACTTCATGTTGGGGGCACTCGGGTTATGATGATTTGAAAAATTCAGCTCGTGGTATAGACAGACATGAAAAACATATTATATCGAATATTAAGTTTAAATTAACCGGTAAACAGAATATTATTAAAGGAGGAAAACGTATAATTTGGTAGACAAGAAACTACATTATAAACACTTTTTTTTATGAAATTTTAGATACTATTAAAGGTCAAATTGAGATTCGATTTTCCGATTTACATGAATTGAAGTTTTTTGTATAACTTAGTTCTAAAATATACATTTTTTGATAAAATAGCACTGCACAATGAATTATGCGTTATATACTCGGATAAAGATATTTTAGGCCAGTACGACATTCACGCCGATATGATAAAATATATGATAGACAATGATTTGCAACAAGTTTTACCTCAGTTTTATAAACTACTTTGTTTGACAGTCACCATTCCTGACACGTCGGCATCGGTGGAGAGATCATTTTCTACTCTCAAACGAATTAAAACTTACATGCCAAGTACAATGGGCCAAAATCGTTTATACAATGTTAGTTTAATATCTATTGAAAAAGATTTAGTAAAACACAAAATGATACATTTTTTGATAATATTATTGATCATTTTTCGCAAACTAAAGACCGCAGAATTCCGTTAATATATAAAAAAAGTTAATAAAATTAATAAAAAAAACAAAATATGAAAAATTCCAAAAAAAAAAGAAAAATTATTAAAAATCCAAAAAGATGAAAGACAAAAAACGGACAAAAAATTTTTTGTCAAGAGAAACTCTATACCTCCACGTTGGTTCTTGCTGGGTAATACTCAATTTTGTCACTGAAGTAGCTGGTACAGTCGCTGTGCAAAGGTTAAAAGGCTGTGAATAGAGTATATTTTTACAAAAACGTTTTATGTCCAGACTCCTCTCTCAAATTCACGAGCCGCCACTGCTTATCACTCCCACTTGCGGATACCGCAATAGAACATAGGAATTTATTCCTTTATGTCATAGTTTTTGATAGTCAGTATCTAGCCCAGATTTGCCAGCGTTTTGAATGCAAACTTGATTTGATGGTATTTTCAACTCTATTTTCAAATCCTAATTCGGATGAATCTTGAGAACAGTGATTGTTAATTGAATCGTCAATTAAAACACGTGAATATTTTAAATTTGAAGTCGATTAGAAATGGGATGGGGTCAATATTGTAGTTTTCCGAACGAACTCACGAGTGATGTTAAATAAAAGAGTATATCGCAACAGATTGAAGAGCAGCGGGTAAAAAGTAATCTCAAGATAGAAGCATAATAATTCTGATTTATACCGACACCGTCGATCGTAAATTTTCTAAAGATTCAAAAGAAACGAGAAACAAATACAAAACTTTTAATTTAAAATCGGGACGCTATAATTCCATAACTCCGTCTTTCTGTCTCGCAGTAGCGCAATCCCCCGGCGGTTTGACGTTTTCTATTTGGCCGGAAAACACAACTTTATCTGAACAATATATCTGCGTCGGCCAGACGAGGCTGGGGCCATTTCAAAAATTGAATAAATCAAAACAGGATGGCACGGCCCGAGGAACGATGCTCTCGCTCCTTCTAACGTCCGACGGTGGGTGATATTTCGTTACACTTATCTGGAAAATTCTATTTTCCGAGACGAATTGAATCTATATATCATATTGCAATTTGCAGAAATATAGTCAACAATGAAATTATACGGCCGTTTCGATGCGCTTGCTTATCTGAACGTTCGTATACGCTTTTATAGTCTATCATACAGAGCTTATCAAGATAGAACTAATGGAATACCGTTCCCTTACTATATTGATCTCATCTGGATCAATTGATTTAATGGCAAAATCTGTTTCACTATATCCAAGCAGAAATTACAAATGATTCTAATCTGCGACTTACTAACAACAACAATAAGATTTGAGACGGTTTGAAAACCTGGGTTGATGTGATAAAATCATACTGATGCTTAAATTGAGTTCCGGGTTTCAATATAAGTCATTATGGTATAAGAAACGCTCGAATAAAGGAAAATTGAGATACCAGATATTTTGTCCTGAAACATTTTGCAATGCCTTAAGTTTGCCCTACATAAAAGAAAGCACAACCAGTGAGAAATGGGGCTTGCACCCCCTTCCCCCTAATAAACAATAAATAAACAATTTGATAAACAAATTGAATTACTCAAATACTGTTGGTGCTATTTTGGCCAAAACTACATCTAGGAGTTTTTTTAGGTCGATGCCGGACTCAGTTTAAGTAGAACCCGAAAAATAACCTTTTTTTGTTGTTTGTTTTTGTTGATCTTTGATGGAACTTGAATGCTTTCCAGAATTTGCTGAAAATTTTTTGGATGGTTTGGTGTGCCTGCTTTTCATTATACAGGCGGTGGAAGAATCATCTGAATGAAATTGGAATATATTCAAGAATACACATCAGAAGGAGCTCCCTAAATCTAGCAAAGTGAAGTATGTAGAATAACTGCTAAGATATTGAAATCTAGTGCTAATTTGATGCTGTTCTGGTGCCTAATAAAATATTTGATGCTTCAGGGGTTAAAAAATAATATGTTTGCTAGGATCTGACGGTTTATTTTTTCAATAATATTATTCTATATATCCTGAGACCTAGTGGATGGGGACTATCTTCCGCACTCCTAAGGTGTTTAGAAAGATACTGGTGTATGTATCTACGGGTTACCGTACCCTGTGCTGTTCTTTTTTTGGCCCACAATTCAACACGTTCCAGCTTAGACATAATTCCGTTTATGCTTACTTATTTTTCATCTTCAACTACTGCTGGTTTTCAACCAGGTGACCATATATCTGTCAGTCTTCCGCAGGCATGGCTAAGATACAAAATTGAATACAGGTCATACAGAGCTTATCAAGATAGAACTAATGGAATACCGTTCCCTTACTATATTGATCTCATCTGGATCAATTGATTTAATGGCAAAATCTGTTTCACTATATCCAAGCAGAAATTACAAATGATTCTAATCTGCGACTTACTAACAACAACAATAAGATTTGAGACGGTTTGAAAACCTGGGTTGATGTGATAAAATCATACTGATGCTTAAATTGAGTTCCGGGTTTCAATATAAGTCATTATGGTATAAGAAACGCTCGAATAAAGAAAAATTGAGATACCAGATATTTTGTCCTGAAACATTTTGCAATGCCTTAAGTTTGCCCTACATAAAAGAAAGCACAACCAGTGAGAAATGGGGCTTGCACCCCCTTCCCCCTAATAAACAATAAATAAACAATTTGATAAACAAATTGAATTACTCAAATACTGTTGGTGCTATTTTGGCCAAAACTACATCTAGGAGTTTTTTTAGGTCGATGCCGGACTCAGTTTAAGTAGAACCCGAAAAATAACCTTTTTTTGTTGTTTGTTTTTGTTGATCTTTGATGGAACTTGAATGCTTTCCAGAATTTGCTGAAAATTTTTTGGATGGTTTGGTGTGCCTGCTTTTCATTATACAGGCGGTGGAAGAATCATCTGAATGAAATTGGAATATATTCAAGAATACACATCAGAAGGAGCTCCCTAAATCTAGCAAAGTGAAGTATGTAGAATAACTGCTAAGATATTGAAATCTAGTGCTAATTTGATGCTGTTCTGGTGCCTAATAAAATATTTGATGCTTCAGGGGTTAAAAAATAATATGTTTGCTAGGATCTGACGGTTTATTTTTTCAATAATATTATTCTATATATCCTGAGACCTAGTGGATGGGGACTATCTTCCGCACTCCTAAGGTGTTTATAAAGATACTGGTGTATGTATCTACGGGTTACCGTACCCTGTGCTGTTCTTTTTTTGGCCCACAATTCAACACGTTCCAGCTTAGACATAATTCCGTTTATGCTTACTTATTTTTCATCTTCAACTACTGCTGGTTTTCAACCAGGTGACCATATATCTGTCAGTCTTCCGCAGGCATGGCTAAGATACAAAATTGAATACAGATGGAGCAATTTCTAAGGTGATCCCAATGTAGTATATTGCGATATAATTCAGATTATATTATGATTTATTTGTTCTGATTATCACGTGGTGTTGTTTGCCTTAATAGAGATATGGTGATATACAGGATAATGGAATATCGTTAGTTAAAGATAAATCTGGAAAAAATAGATTTAATTGGCTATTGTTTCAATCCATGAATTCAATCCCATAATTAACTGGTCTGTTAATAACATATTTTCCTGGTAACGATAATTAAGATTTGATTAATGGCCTAATCACATTATCTTCAATAGAAATATCGCCCAATTAGCTGATGATTGATCTTTGTATTCTAAAAGTTGATTCCAATAATGAAATTTGTGAAAACTTGGCGAAAATTATACTAGGTAAGTTTTAATTCCATACTCCATCTTATCTTCCAAAAATCGTATGGATCAGATTACAGAAAGAGCCACAACAACCGTTTTGGCCTACCGACAGCTTCTTGGTAGATATAGGTCCTCTTAAGCATAACATCTTATGATCTATTGGTTCTAATAATAAGTTTTTCCTTTCGGATAGATAACGCTCCTGGATTTTATCGCAGGGCCTGTGATCAGGAACATGACGCCCACGATATCTCCCCTGATAAACGAACAGCCCTTTTGGATTTTTTTGTGGGCTTCTCCATGTACCAACAACGTATCAGCTTTTTCACCAAGTGTTGTCATTTTTGAATAACTTGAACGGCAAGTATAGGAACTAATGTTACATTGGTTACTTTTGTTGTTTTGACAAGTGAAATATTTTACAACGCTCATACTATCAATTGTTTTCCGTGGATACCTAATAAAGTCATTATTAACTTGATTTTCTTCGACAAAATTTATACCAGACCAAGATATATAAAAAACTCCTCTTGCGAAAATTTGTCAAAAATGCGCAATCTATCTAAATATCCAAGTATGCATGTTTCTGAGAAAAATATTTTTTCTGACGTCGTATCCGGTTTTTTCGAACTTTCCAAAAGCAATGTTTCCAGTGCAAACCTGAGCTTAAGTTGTCTCATTTGAAGCCCTTATGTCAATTTTTGATTCCTCATGGTAATCCTGGGGCATCGAATCTTTACACACAAAGTTAGAATTATTGCAACAGCTTGCAATCATCACTGTTGTTTTGCGTACTTCTTAATAGCAACAATGGAGCTTCTCTTTATTTGCTCTCTCTAGATTTTCGAGTGAAGAGAGTTAATGATCAGTGCAACACACAATGCAAATAGTAGTTTGATCAGAATGATCATAGTCAACGCTTTCCTTCTGCAGCTTCGTTTTCGCTGTCATACAATTTGGCAGCTTAGGCTTCGCCTCCTTCTTTTTTCTTCTCCCGCTAAAGCTTGTTCCTCTGGAGTATCGGTATATATAGCTATCTTATCTTTGCTCTACCAGTTCCAGATTTTGCACTAGATTGCACCTTAGGGAGAGGTTGTGTATCCTCAAGAGATCGAAGTTCTTTGGTTGACTGTGGTGGAGTTTGATCTAAAGGAATCACAGAATCTTTAGGTCATGAATTTTCCCTTAAACTAACTTCTGGCATATTCGACATATCTGTATCTCGTGAACACCCGGCTCGCGATTCATTGGATGGTTCATATGCCATATTAGTGACAGAGACTGAAGCAAAATCAATTTCTTGGAAAACCTAATTGTTAAATGAGTATATTCATTTGCGTTTAAATCCAGCCATCATGTTGCGGTTGTAGCTGATAACAGAGCACTTTCAACCAGTTCCGGCAAATCGTAGATTGACATTCGTTGACCTTGATGGTTTCGCATCCAAAGATCTGCTGCACCATTAAACCTTGTCTTGAAGGGTTAAAATACGGATCTTTGAGCTCGTGTATCTAAGAATACTTAATATCTGGCAACGTGCTCGTGAAAGAAAATTAAATGCTTGCTTGCCTTGCCAAAGAATGTTCATGGTTTCTCTTCGTGGGATGTAGACCGTTTTGTGGTATATCTGGAACAACTCTGAACACCAAGTCAAGCGGAAAAGACCATCAAATTTTCCCAACCGAGAGCAAGAAGATTCATCTTCATGAGCTAACAGTTCTTGTCAAATCAAATGCTCTTGATTCAAGATGATTGGTATATATTTCATTTGGATCTTCTATTCCGGTATTCTTGCACTTTTATGGTGAACAATGCTCGAAAATTCTGTATATCCTCATAGCTCATAGTAGTTCTTGCCGAACCTGTCCACAATCGTCGATTGGTCCATGATGTTGTAGATTTGTCAGATGCCTTCGATTCTGAATGCATGGTGATTGTTGTCGACTTTGAACTTTAAACCAGTTTCAAAACTTCAATACCACACATTATCTACCTCTATAAGTAGAAAATTAGAAATTGATGATCCGTATTAGTTGGGACTGTTGGTTCTACTTTGTAGAACTTGAATACCAGCATCATTAAAGTTAATCAATATACCGTAGAGCGATTAAATATTTCGAATTAAACAATTAACTACTTTAGCAATTAACCATTCGAACATCTCTGTTTTAGTTTCCACCATAAATTATCGTTTTTTTTATAGCAAAGGAGGATATTATATTTTATGAAGGTACTACGTTCCCGATAATGCTTAATTTAAAATTACACGCTTATCGTAAATTTGTTACAGTAAATTTGCAGATGTCGGCCGCTTGCGATATTTATGCACTGAAATATTAAGTTATTAAGAGAAGCTATAATCTGGCCTTATGAAGTTATAAACATGTCAAAAGGAGAACTCATTTCAAATTGCGAGTAATTCAAGCTAAATTGGATTTTAATAACTATTATATACCTTTCTAAGATTTACATACGTAATTTCATACGTACGTTCGAGAGAATTATAATTCAATCTGAAAAGCGGTCTCTGTTTGAGCTTTAGCTCATGAGTTCTGAGCATTTGGAATCAGATATTGAAGATATCTCGAATACGTACGCTTTCCGTGAGGCTTTAATCTTTCGACGTGTCTTCAAAATGTGTCGAAACTCCAACCTTCACCTCTTCTCCGCCGAAATGGCATCCGCGAAGATCCTCTTTCAATTTTTCAAACAAACAGTAGTCACAGTTAATTATGAGTATTGCGTTCTCCAAAGAATAAAAGAAGAATCACCTCATGAACAGAAAAGATCGTAGCCGACACCTTTTTTGTTGGCTCATAGACTCTAAGCTTTCTTGGTGGTACTTCTCCTTTCCGCCTCCAGTCCATCGACTCCCTTTTCTATAAAGGATTATAGTAGAGAACCACGAGTTCATCCCGTGTGGCAATTGTCTCCAACACATTCACAGGGTTTTCTGCACAGAGCTCCAAGGACCAAGACAATACCCTCTATAGTACAAGGCCTGAACGCTGAGTACAAAATTCAGTGTGGCGTTATCAATAAGACGCTTTAAGATGAGAGGGCATATACTACAATATCGTTTAGTCTTAAGTGGCGCGTAGTCGGTATTTACTGTGACAGGTGATAAATATTATAATTAAATAAGGTTTAAACACCATGCACTTGTTCCTAACGTGTCTTCATGTTATTGTTATGTATTTTTACCTGTAAATAAGCGTGTATTAGAGTATCACGACTGAATAAAGTGCGTTCTTCCTAGGTGAATGTTTATGTTGGTTCTTCTCGCGCTTAATAACGAACGTACACTTTATTGCCGTTTGTTACTTAATCAATTATGCTGACTAAATGTTGTATTCCTGGCCGCAAGGGAAATGTGCCAAAAGTACAGATGTCTAGTTTTCCTAAATATAATGGACCACGGCAACAATGGATATCGGATGTCCCAGTGGAAGATTTCATGGTATCAACAGTTACAGAACAAAGTAGATACAAACTATTCTGTATTATAGGGGACAATAATTCTTCTAAACATGAGCGGTTGCAACTTCTATATTTAAAAAAGGAGACAAACTCGATGTCGAAAATCATAGACCGAGAATTGATTTCAGTTTGTAGTAAAGCTATGGATACGGATACGGATATACGTGCTGGCACTGAACTGCTGTGAGTTATTTGGGAAGCCCCAAACTTACACTATTCATGTCCAAATTTTCGCGGAGTTCGGCGAATGCCTTTATGTGGAAGCCCGAACATTGCTCTTTCTTTTCACCTTCAAGCATCTATCGCCTGATACGAGAACCTCAACAAGGACAATTCTGTTGTCTGTCACCACTTCTATCGTCCTTCCTCTTCTGGCATCATCGTCCAAGGAGTCCTGCTTCCTTCGCAACCGTGTTTAGCAATCTTTTATCGCCAAAGCAGCACGATACTCAATTTTCACGACTCCTGACATCGTTTTAAGAAAACTAATTAACGGTTTTCTCCGTGGTTCTATCCGTTAAAGTGCTGATGGATAGTTCAAAATGAATTGTTAACTCATGTTACTGTACGCTTGACTATGAAAGGTTGGCATTGTTGTCAGAAAGCTCTTACTGAACCCAGCAGAACTTTTCCTCTTCAGGCAATAATCTGACTTAATCGCGAACGGAATGCAATTCGTGCATGTACTTCGTATTTGAAGATAAACAATCTTGATCACCATTCAGAGAACGTGTCTTTATAAGACTCGTTTATACATATCTAGGTTACAGACTAATTCCATTAATGATTAAAAGTACGAGTATATTATTTGAAATAGTGTTTACTTGATATTGAATACTTGTGAAAGTAATAGTAAGGAAAATATATTAATTATAATCGCCCAATCAAGCGTACAATAACATTAATATAAGCAATTGAATCACTTACATTTCAATTGAATTCACTATAAGACGATGATATATACAAAACATACATAATTCGGAATATCCCTACCGCTAGGTGTAAAGGTTAATCTAGGGGTAAACCGCTGAGGATTCTTGGTGTACAACAACAAGGAATTACTAAGGATTTTCGGTGAATTACGAGGAATTAAGATGATTTCTTGAGGAATTACGAGGATTACTGAGACATAATGAAAGTCAAATGAAAAGCTAGATTGCTAAGATGAATAATTATAAAGATGTTGAAAACTTGGGGACGATGGTATAAAAGAAACAGCAAACGATTTTCCTCTACCTTAGTTTATTTCGATCTGTTCCATCCATTTTTGAAAATGGATGTTTTCCGAGAGTTTTTTAGGTATACGAGGGTAAGGTGAATAAAAAAAATAGATGACGTGACAATCGAAAATCTCATGTGACACTTATGATTAAAGGGCGGAATATATGCACGTCAATTCAGTTAAAATATGCGCATATATATGCATAGTTTATTTTTTGAAATATGCAACAATATGCATTTATTTGTCAAAATATGCAATCATATGCCTTGAATACAACATGGAAAAATGGAAATAAAGAAACGCCGACTCTTATAAAAATTATTTATTTTAAGTAAAATTAAAAGAAAAATATAATAGGTAAAATTTTTAATATGAAATAGTATAAAATGCATTTATAACGATATATTTTTCAAAATTTTCCAATAAAAGTGTTTGCCTTCTGTCTGTAAAAATATGTTTGTACAAAGAAAAAGATCTTTCAACATCTACCGATGTGATCTGGCAATATTTTAATTTGGGTAGTAAGTTATAAGACCAAGGTATTACTTCGTTGGATGGTTTAGTATCAAAAATATTGTTGACTTCCATTGAACACTTAAAATCTTCATTCTTTCTTTCCCACAATAACTTCGAGTTTACTTCTTACTTGATTTCTTACATCACCGGGAACTTTTTTGCATTTGTCGGAAAAAGTTTCAACAATATTAATTGATTCTCTTAAACTCATATTCCTACTTTCTAACGAAGTTATTATATCTGGTATAAAACTAAAATTAACCTTAATAAAAACAAGTTCCTTGGCTAAATTTACATTTTTGAATACTGCTTGACTTTGCACTACACACTGTGAATTGTCTTCTAAATCTAAAACTATGTCTTTAATGACTTCAAAATGGTCTGCGTACATGTTCCCCATCGAGTAATTACGGGCTCTGGAGGTAAACTAACTCCTGGCAATTTCTCTCTATAGATCTGCACTCTTAGAGGTGCTTTCAAAAACACTTTCTTTACATTTGAAATTATTTTGTTCACCAAGGGATATGCTGTTCTAATAGTTTCTGCAACTCTGTTTATCCCGTGTAAAAGGCAAGTGACATGTACCATATTGGGATAAAATATTTTTAAGTTTTGGCCTACTTTAACGCGCTGCGTCAGACAAAAACACTAAAAACTTCACTGGAACTGGATTTGGTAAAAAAAAAATTGATAGAGACTGCTTAATAAATCGAGTTACGGTCACATTATTTGTTTTGTCTAACTGTTTAGAAGATATTAAATATGGCTTCCCTGGCTCATTTTCTTGAAGCTCTCCAATAATAAGATGTGCTATATATCGACCACATGAGTCTGTGCTTTCATCAACAATAATATAAAAATGTTCATCGCCCAGTGAAACTTTAATTTCTTCCATTACGGTTTCGTATACTGTTTGCACATACTTCTTTCTAAGTGTGGATTCGTCAGGGATGTTTTGATTACAATATTTTTGCAAAAAATCTCTGAATTGTGTATTTTGAAGTTTCTTCAAAGGTATATTTGCTGCGACTAAAGCTTTGCATAAGTCTTGATGAAACACCTCCTTTTCACTCTTTGGTTTGACATTTTGAAATGCGGTTTGCACACACTGCTGAACAGGCACAGAGTTATTTTTCTGCAACTTAGCTTTATGCAAAGCTGTTTTCAAGGGTTGATCAATTTGGAACTTCTTTTCACAAACAATGATTTTGGCACAAACTTTGCAAAACACTTTATCCCCACTAAACTCCAACTCAGGAAAATTTTTAATCCACGAAGCGGCTTTCGGCATTTTAGGCGCACCGAACAGAAGTTTCTGTTCGGGAATACGCTGGATTTTCAAAAGTCGAACTGTGAATACATTACCCAACGCTGATTGTTTGTTTTTGTATGTTTCACAACTCAAATCTCAAAGACAAACTATCTGAAATTCTTCTGGAAAGATGGTTGCAAGGACTATGACGATTAAAGATATTGGCCATATTAGAAAGTTCTCTATATTTTCTGAAAACGCGGTTATATGTTTTCCATCTAGTGATTACTTTTACTGATTTCATTTACGTGTTGTCTTTTGTTATTGAAATGCGGATGCCCGCATGGCCGTTTCGTAATTAACTGAATACGTTTTTGTCGGTAGATTTGTAGCGTAACGGAAATTGTGAACTGTCTGTTAGACATTTGCAAATGATTTTGTGCTGTCAGTGTTAAGATACGGCGTGTTGTACATGTACGGATCGAACAAGGGCATTATCAATTCAAAACATAATTGAAATGATAATAATATAGTCACGTTTGTATACGTTGCTCGCAAACTCGAGTCTATTACAAACGGCTCTGTCAACTTGTGGATATAAATGGTTTGCGGTGACATCATGTACTATAAATTAACATTAATGTAATACATGTTCTTCCTATTATATGCCAGATGTTTCATAAACTTACAGGCTGTTCTGCGCTTATGAAAAATAAACCATGGACACTTTACTTTATGGCAAATTATAACATTGATAATGTGGTTGTTACTAAAACAGAACACTATGTTACCATGTGTTTTATCATTAGGTTGAACAAAACCGAAACACTGTTCACATTATATCATCTGTATTATTACTAATATAAACAGTTTGCTACTAACATCAAATAATACTCCACAAAAAAGCGATTAGTATGTCTTGCTCATGAAACTTTTCATCGGGCCCTACCATGACGATTTATAAAATATCTAAATGTATTCATTCTCATGACCGCCACACTCCTCTTTTGTCCAATGTGAAATGACACTAGGAGAGGGGGTTTAGTTGTCCCAAGTACTAGTTGTCAGTTGTCACATTGACTCAAGCTCAATCTGTCTTATGATTCATTGCCATATGCAGGAATTTCCTTTCGATCATCTAGAATACTACATGAAATATCGCCATGTTTGTGAGGGTTTTCTGCGAGTTAGTTCATTTTACGTAAAATTGCCGGTGAATAAATCTTTATAAAATTGTTAATCCCTTCATGTCTCCCTGGAATAACGTCATCCAGTTTTGACATATACATTGTTGGATAGCCTTTTTAGTCTAGTTTCAGACATAAACATATTTTATGTGCTGGATTTCTTCTATGCCTATCAAACGTCAACTACTGACGTCAACTCCCCGTTGTCACACAAGAGAATGGGTTAGTAATCGTCATACGTGATACTAGCCCCGTCGAAAATAAAATATCGATTTTCTCTAATATACCGGGATATCAAAAAGTATCTTGGTCAATGGTGGTTGTGGAATCTAAAACGTATGTCTTAGTTTATGTTTGAAATAATTATGTCACTGTCACACTGACATCATCAATAACCTACAAATTTCATACCTATTTATTTCAGTTGTAAAACAATAATGAATACAAATTAATATAGTAATAAAAATTGTCGAAATGTTAACTTTGAACCTTTTAAAAGGTCGGGATAGCCACAAACCGGGTCGAAAATGGTTTTAAAATAATTAATTTTCGATAAATGGAATGACGTTCACGTGAGAAGCCCGTAGCTCGCGAGTTGGAAAAGTGCAAAAGTTAGGAACATAGAACTTCTTTACGAGGGCTTTTTGCGTACCGTTTTCGCTCCATGTAGTTAGATTCAGTCGCGATACGCACCCGACGGCCCTTCTTTTTTCCAAAAATTCCGTTTAAATAGCAAAATTTAATTAAAATAGAAGCAGGTACTCTCAGGTCTCAACTGACGCGTAGCGAGCTTCTCGAGGGAAACGTCAAAATGATTTCGTTCGTAGCTAATTACATAGGACGTCTGGCGTTCATGCAATTATGTTTTTAGATAATTCGAACCTTCTTATTTCAATAGGCCAAGTGAAAATCCCGGAGTCTGAAGCGCTAGAGACTTCTGAGTGTTATAACATTCGTATAAAATTGCGATATTTCGCACTTTTAGAAACTCCAAATTAATTGATTTGACACAAGTGAAGACACGTTTTAGATTCCACAACCACCCTTGACCAAGATACTTTTTGATGTCCCGGTATATGATAAAATGTCCATTTTAAAATTACAGCTATCTACAATACCACGCAATAGAAAATGGCTGACCGATCGCGGCAAAAACTCCTGTTATGTCGAATGTGAAATGACACTAGTAGAGGGGGGTCTAGTTGTCCCAAGTACTAGTTGTCAGTTGTCACATTGACTCAAGCTCCATCTGTTGGCAGTAGGATTCACTACCATATGCCGGGATTTCCTTTCGATCATTTAGAATACTACATGAAATATCGGCATACGTGAGAACTAGCCCCGTCGAAAATAACAAATGATAAAACGTTCATTTTAAAATTACAGCTATCTACAATACCACACAATACGAAATGGCTGCGGGATCGCGGGAAAACTCCCAAGTACATCATGTTACCCATAAGCGAAGTAAGAGATTGCAAATCGATTAGAAGTGTTCCAAAATATTTTGAAATCAACTACAGAACTTCAACTAGATACTATAAAATGAAAAGCCTAATCCTAATCATAATGTTACCGTTGGCTACAAGAAAATTGGTCAAGTCTGCACTGACGAGGAAGTCATAAATAAGACATAAATTTATTTTGAATTAAATCCTTGTGAAGTCATAAAATGTTATTTCCTGAGACTTGGGTTAATAATAAGATGTTTGGACTGGATTGGTTCAAAGAATTCATGAAGAGGCAGCCTACCCTTGGCAGCAGAAAACCAGAAGCTACTAATTTGACTTTACGACTCGAGCATCAAGCTTCAATGAAATTAACAACAATCTGATCACTGTCCAGGGTCGTCATCATTTTGACCCAAGTGGTATATGGTATATTAACGAGGGTCCA
Source organism: Endomychus coccineus (assembly GCA_958510875.1). Taxonomy (NCBI): domain Eukaryota; kingdom Metazoa; phylum Arthropoda; class Insecta; order Coleoptera; family Endomychidae; genus Endomychus; species Endomychus coccineus. The sequence goes on along the minus strand of OY294070.1, from coordinate 127,370,921 downwards.
TATGCGCCCATATTTCGTAACAATTAGACCACCAGAATGTCATAAAAGTGCTAACTTGTATGTTCGGTTGAATATAGACATATTTTACGAATTTATGGTTCACTTTTTTCAGCATACCAAGTGCGACAAAGAACGCCCATTGATTCCGTTATAGACAACAATCCTGGTGAAATCATGACGATCCAATTGAGAGCTCCAAAATCGTGAGCGACCGGCAATATGACTTTCTTCACCGGAGACCAACAGAAGACCACCAAGCCTACGTAACACATTTATGGCAGGCAACTATTGAAAAGTATTGGCAATTTCTAGGAGTAGCCAGTAAATATGATACAGTTACTTTGATTGAACTTGTGGAATCTAGTCTTTCAGGCAAAAACAACGAAACTGTTGGAAGAAAACAAAAATGGCATGGTTATATGACGAACAGCTACAACTGCTGAAGTTGAAACAGGCATAAATCAAATGTGTAGGCGGATTGCTATAATTATTGATTGTGGAGTTGCAGAAATCCAATAACCCAGTCTCATTTATTGTTGACACGTTGCAATAGATATTGCAAACTATACTTTCACGTGCCTCATCTCGTTTGACTAAGAATTATTAGTTGCAATTAGATGTTGAACAAATTAAAAGATGCAGTCTCGTTGATGCCTTGTTTATTTTATCCCCGACGCGAACTCATAAATACCAAGCTATACTTAATACTTATAATATAACTAGACTTATTCATACATGCAAATTGCACGCAAAGATTAAGTAATTTTATATACACTCTATGGTAGAAAATTATTCAATGAAAGGTAAAAAAAATATCCACGGTAATTTGTACCAGTCAGGCATAAGTGGAGTGCAGAAATTATTTATATTCCCCGCGTGCATATGAGCGTATTGAATCTACTTGAAAAATTATAGCCGTTAAGCAAAACACATAAAAAGTTTTGAAAACCGTCATTATTGAAAGCATCACACGATTAGTTTATATCAATTTGGTGAATCTCGAATACTTAATAACTAGATAGCGGTGAGCCGCTTGTGGGGCCATTAACATAACATCTTTATTAACCTATACAGTTAACCTTGGTCGAAACTTGCAGTCCGTATAAGGGATATTAATATATGATTGATATATCTTCTAAATGCAAGGCATGTTCTTAACGACTATAACACCATAATATTGGATGATGAGATCGTTTAGCTCTTGATCCAAGTCCAGTGAGGAGAGTCGAGTGAAACACGTCAGCGTGGAAAAAGTTACTAGTAGATTTGTTCATCAAGAAAGTTAAGAGACGGATATTTTCAAAAAAAATTTGGGAACTTTTTAGTTACCAACTGAATAAAAGTTCCCACAATGACGCTTATTGATGTTGATGCTTATATCACAACAGAACTGTTGATTTATTGATTCTTGTGTTTCGTTTATTCTTTTGCTTTCGATTTGAACTCTAGCTGTAAATTGTGAATTTTGTTGTATTGTAGTTTAAAACCAGAAAAAATATTTCACATTGTTTCAAATTTTCTAGCAATATCTAACCATTCTGCAGCCAAATATATTAATGTTATTATTAGTGTGAGCAATTTTGAATAACAGTTTTAAATGTGTTTGTATCCATCCTCAGAACATTTGAGAACTTTTCTATATCTGAACCCATGAGCTCTTCAGTTGAACCAATATTTCTTCTATTTTGATTTAACCAAGACCTTACCCACCACCTTCGTTGTCTTCTTTCTCCAGTCTCTCTCGCCAAGAGAGCAGTGGCAGAAATAATTATTGTAATTATAGCAACAACGTTTTTCTTTTGTTTGCTTCTATTCATTTTTACATAAGACTGAATAAATTTAAAACACAACGAACAAATTAATAATTCTTAACTTTTCATTATTTTGGTATATTTTTTAAGGTTGGTAGAGAGCTTGAAGAATGCAATTGCAAGTGAAAATTGCCAAGTGTGAAACATTTTGCCATAAAAAATTGCAGGCCTGCTCTTGCAAGGTTAGTGTATTGCTGAAATACTATTGCAACAAGAATTGCGAACTGTAAAACCATCTTCATCGTTGAATCTTGATTCGCTTTCTTTTTATCTATACATCTTTTAACTTGTATGCTAAGTCTGCCATATTCTTGTGATGGCTATGTTCTTTTCATTCGATCGACTAACAAGCGTGATTTTTGACATAAATGCCATAATCATAGAGATTTTATAGGATATGGCTATAATCCGATTAGTCGGACATACCGGGATTCCCGATTGCTTCGCTGTTGCCTGACGACGTCGATAAGTCTAACATACTGGGTTTTACCATCGACTGATCGCAATATAAGAGACATATCGGAATCTTATTTTACTAACCTACAATTTTCAAGAGCTTTAGAAAGATATCGAATTTCATCGCTACTAACAGTACATATTGGCATTAAAAACGAAAAATCGATATTTTGTTACATATCGGGTTTTGCCAACAAACAAAATTAATATCATAGTCCAGGCTGTGAACCGGGATTTTAGCTATAATAAAAAAAAACATGTAAGTTCGAATCAAAAATAGTTGTTTTGCATCAGCTTCTGTTGGTTCTCAGGATCATTCATACACCTTAAAACCTCTTAGGAACCCCAACCCCACCCATTGGGAACGAAAATGGCCCGAAATCTCCAAGTCTTGAATTGTATTTTCTACAAAAAAAGGTATTTAGGCATTTCGAGTGCACCCAGGAAGTTTTTTGGGTCGCTGAACACGAATCCGTAGCCAGATTTACTTGCAATCCATCATAGGGGTGGTCAAATCGACAAAATTGACCAATTTCGCCCCCCTAAAATGTTATTTTGCAATTTAAATGTTTTTGGCATTTTGAATGCACCAAGAAAGTTGTTTGGGTCGCTGAACACGAATCCGAAGCTAGATTTACTTGCAATCCATCGTGGGGGTGGTAAAATCGACAAAATTGGCTAATTTTGCACCCCTAATATGTTATTTCGCAATTTACGTGTTTTAGGAATTTCGAATGCACCAAGGCGGTTTTTTGGGTCGCTGAATACGATCCCGAACCCAGATTTATTCGAATATCATCGTAGGGGTGGGACATTTACAAAAATGGCTAATTTGACACGCTTCTAAATTTTTATTACTTTTGCATTTTGAAATTATTTCCGAGTTTTCTCCTTTTTTAATATTAAGAGAATAGGAATATTAGTAATTGTTTGAAAAAGAACACAAATATTCAATTACTATATTTTTTTAAATTCTTAACTTTATTTTTTTTATACAATTATTTACAATACTTAATATTCGTCATCAGAATCATCATTTTTAAGAATTGGCTCGCCTCTATTATTATTATCACGTTGATCTCCATCTTCATCTTCATCTTCGCAGTTGGTAAAATCTATATATTCATATAATTGTGTATCATCTTCCTCATCATTGGCAGACGTCTCGGTGTCAACATTGCCACAAGTAGAACTTTGCAATATGTACAGTTCACTGTGCATCGTACGTCATCCTTTCATTAGAGGAGCAAATTTGGCCAATTTTGTAGATTTTACCACCCCAACGATGGATTGCAAGTGAATCTGACTTCGGATTCATGTTCAGCGACCCAAAAAACCCCCTTGGTGATTCGAAATGCCAAAAACACGTAAATTGCAAAATAACATATTAGGGGAGCGAAATTGACCAATTTTGTCGATTTGACCACCCCTACGATGAATTACAAGTAAATACGGCTACGGATTCGTGTTCAGCGACCCAAAAAACCTCCTTGGTGAACTCGAAATGCCAAAATACCTTTTTTTGAAGAGAATACAATTCAAGACTTGGAGATTTCGGGCCATTTTCGCCCTCAATGGGTGGGGTTGGGGTTCCCAAAGAGGTTTTAAGGTGTATGAATGATCCTGAGAACCTCCTGAAGCTAACGCAAAAAAAATTGTTCGATTCGAACTTACATGCTTTTTTTTTATTTTCCGGTTTATAGCCTGGACTATCAAGCAACACCACTGTTTCAATCAATTCATAAGTCCCATTAACCAGATCATCGAATTGCTGTGACGGCTTTCGAATCAAACGCGAAAAGAAAGCATTTAACCGCTTAAGCCGCATATATACAAAGTTTCGAGTACAGGAAAACAGGCCCCCAAAGCTTTCGTAATCCCAAGTTACATTTTTATTTATTGATGATTTATATAGGTATTAGGGCACTCTACACTAACCTTCTGATTTGTTCTATACAATAATAATAGAGTCTGGCTTATAAATGGTACCCGTGGGGGTGATACCTCAGACGAGGGGATGCAGCCCTCACTCAATTTACCGCTACATTACAGTGGCGCAGTAGTTAAGCCCTCCCTTGATGGACGCATGTCATTACTACTCACTAAATGAACTGTTCTTAATCCCATTCCAAGCTAGCGCACACTTATTATAAATTGGAATCAGTTCTATCAAAGATTGGAAATTGAAATTTTACTTTCTAATATATAATACTCAGAAAATATTGTGATGATTAATGTATTTTACATCCAAACGAACAGTTACGAGGAATATTTGCCTGTCTGTGTGGGTAAATGTGTCAATAAGAGTGTACAGCAAAATAGATTCGGCCCATTTGAACTTGTAATGAGCAAACTTTTATTGGTTTTCAAATCAGAGGAGATTATTTTTATCTTTTACTTTTTCCTATTTTTCATTGAACTCAACTGAAACTTGGCTCAAAGTTGGTGTTATTAAAGTGAGTACCTCGCATATTATTCCGAGAATTATAAAATTGGATTTCACAGGGAAGATGAAAAGCTGTCGGTCTATTTAAATAGTGCTTCGCATAAAAGCGAGATCCTAGTAGGGAGTACAAAAATTTTAGCAAGAACGAGTCCAAGAGCTTTTATGTTGGGAGCGAGAATTTCAAGCAGAAGTTTTGGAACAGTTCTCGCCTTCCCCTCATAAGGTTATGGGAAAAATAACATATCTACAACTTACTTTTTAAATTCCGTTAGTTCCTGAATTTAGGTCTATACATTTGATTTGTAGTTCCGTGTACTAACAACGCGCATGCATGTAATAAAGACGTATATTTATTCTTAAAACTTTTTCATACCATATCATATACAACGAACACACATATAAACAAAACATATGATTATTTTAATAGCAGATATATTTATCACTCACTTGGAAAATCAAACACTAAATTCAAAATTCCAGCACATGTATATTGGTTTCGTTATGTAGACGACGTAATCGCTTGCTTTACAGGTAGTACCTGGCAAATACATTTATTTATTACGAATGTTAATAACTCAATCCTAATATACAATTCCCTTTGGAGAAAACAACAACTCCTCAAGCTTTTTTGCCATTCCTTCGCTATTCATCACAAATCCACCCCCACAGATACCACTATACACAACACTTCTTTACACCCGAAATCACACAAGCTAGTTTGCATATAACTCTATGATACATAGATTAGTTGATATCCTATTCAGTAAAGACAACTTCCATTTAGATCTAAATATAATCATAGACATGGCTAAAAATGATGGTCATGAGGTCACGATAATTGATATAAAACTTCAAAATAAACCTAATACGGGGGCAAGGTGAGAAGTCTCTGAACAATAAAACAGATGGCGCCACAATCGAAAATCCCATGTGACATTTGTGATATACCATCTTTAACTAGAACGCATTAAAATTTTCAGACTGATATGTCATTCAGATCTGATTAAACATTATTTTGTGATGTACAGATAACATCATACACCTTAATTATACTATAATTTCTTGAATCATAAGTAATCGATGTTTGTGTTATGGAATTCAATTACACATAATCATCAATATACAATTGATGTCTCATATTGAACTAAATGAATGAATTTCAAGATAGATGATGTTGCAAATTGCAGTACCTATATTAATTATTGCATCCTCGCTTAATCAGAGGAAATAACAATCAACAACAAATGTTTATAAGAATAACTAATTGAGAAATGGAAACAGATATAAAGATGAGAATGAATGCAAGACAAAGGAGGTAAAAACTACCTTTGGCTAATTCGAAATGTGACACGCAATTGAGTTGATTAATTAGTTTTTGAGTGTTAGAAACATTCCATAAATTCCAACCCTGCAATCTCCATCGAACCTGAAGGACAATAAGGTCTTATTTTTAGGGCCGTCCTGCACATGGCGATCCTAGCCAGTTTTACTTAAGGAAATGGATACTGCGTATTGGAAATGGTTACTGTTGTGTAATTTTATGTTTTGTAACATCATTTCTAAATTGTAAAATGTTCTATAAGATAGCTTCGGTATGTATTTGCATAGAAAATATGAGTATTGTAACTGTCAGAATAAATATATAGATTGTCAGAAAAAGTGCGTCAATATCTTGTTTGAAGAATTTAGTTTAGCCTGATTTACCTTTGTGAGATACTTTTAGACGGGTAGTTTAATCGAATATCTCTAACTCTTCGTCCTTGAAGAAACCAATGGAATACTGGCCCTCTGGAGGTGGAGTTATTGATGAAAATGCTGTTGATATCGAAAAGAAAAAATATTCTTGCATATCAATGATAAATTTTGATCAAAATGACTTGAATTTGTTTAAATTTTCAAAGTTTTGGAAAAAAATTCGAGTGATTGGATGGATCCATAGGTTTATAAATAAAAGTAGAAATAATTCCTTTCAAAATGGACAGTTAACTTTTGAAGAAATACACCAGGCTGAAATGTTACTGTGGATTATGGTTCAAAAATCGGTATTTTCGAAGGTGGGAGGAATAATTGAAGGAATTAAAGTTTTTAAAGAAGACGGTCTTATTAAAGTAAAGACGAAACTAATTAATCGTCAAGATACCAAGGAATTTAGAATGCCCGTTTTGTTGCCAAACTCACACGTGATGGTGGAGCAATTAATAAGAAATTATCATGAGAAATATGGACATGGTGGGATTCAATTTCTAATGGCGAAACTACGAGAACGATATTGGATTCTTCAAGGACGAAGAGTAGTAAGAAAAATTGTGAAGTCTTGAGTGATTTGTAGAAGATTCTCTGCTAAATCTATAGAAGTACCTGCTGCTCCATTACCGGAAAATAGAGTAAAAAATGCCAAAGTTTTCGAAATTGGTGGTGTTGATTTAGCTGGACCGTTATTTCTAAAAGGACAGATGAAGGTATGGATTATTTTATATACATGTGCAGTTTACCGTTGGGTACACTTAGAATTAGTTAAGTCTATGGGAACATTGGACTTCCTGTTATCATTAACGAGATTCATCAGTAGGAGAGGAAGGCCTAATGTGATATATAGTGATAATGGAACGAACTTTGTTGGAACAGAAAATTTGTTTAGGAAAATTGTCTGGATTGAAGTTGAAGCTCAGACTCAACTCAAACAGATAAAATGGATATTTAACCCTCCATCTGGACCATGGTGGGGTGGATTTTAGGAAAGGTTAATTCGGAGTCTCAAGGGTTTATTACGAAGAATGCTTGGTCATGGAAAACTGAATTATGTTGAATTGGAAACTTGTTTGTGTGAAGCTGAAGCGATTTTGAATGCAAGACCTTTAACTTATGTCACAGAAGACCCAGAACATTTGATTGCTTTAACTCCTGCAATGTTTCTTCAAGATAATATTGAAACAGGTAATCCTGAGATTGAATCGTTTGAGGCACCAGAATTTCGCAAGAGATATGAGACACTTTTTCAATTGAGGCAAGAATTAAGCAATCGATTTCGAAGTGAATACTTGGGAATATTGATACAAAGAAGTAAAGAGAAAACCTACGAAGAGCCTAAAGTTGGTGACGTAGTGTTGGTAGGCTCCGATAATATAAAAAGGCTGGATTGGCCTATGGCAATTATTTTGGAATTCATCCCTGGTCGAGATGGAATTAATCGTGTGGCATGGATTAAAACTACTGATGGTGGTAAGATGTTAAGACCTGTCCAACGTTTATATAAACTGGAGGTTGATGAACCAGTGTTTGATTCTGATGGATTATTGGCAAAAGTCAAGGGAAACCACATACAGCAAAAGAAGTAATTGTGTAGGAAAAATGAAAATAAAATTAGAAAATTATTTTGTTTCCACAAAATAAAGTGGGAGTATGTTGTGTAATTTTATGTTTTGTAACATCATTTCTAAATTGTAAAATGTTCTATAAGATAGCTTCGGTATGTATTTGCATAGAAAATATGAGTATTGTAAATATCAGAATAAATATATAGATTGTCAGAAAAAGTGCGTCAATATCTTTTTTGAAGAATTTAGTTTAGCCTGATTTACCTTTGTGAGATACTTTTAGACGGGTAGTTTAATTGAATATCTCTAAAAGTTACAAATAGATAACGAAGTTTCGCAGGGGATATGTAAATATACATGGAACAATAGAAAAACGCATTGAGTACAATCCTAACGGTGTTTCGGAATTCGGTCCCGCTACCTGTGGAAGGGACTACATGCTCACAGGGACCTTGTCCAAATCCGAAAGGGTGATTTCGTAATTCGGTCCGCTGTCGAAGCAGGTAGATTTCATGTGGGTATTAAGGATTATTTTTAGCAATTGTTCTTCTGAAGTGCAGAGTGTAAGACGTGTTTATTTGTGTCCGTTATTGTGATTTTGTATGTTTGTTTGACATGGAAAATATTAATTTCACCTCTATGACGAGTGAAAAGGGTAAGCGTTTATTAATAATAGATGGGTTTAAATTTTGTTTTCAAAAATCATTATCTCATAATGTCAAGCGATACATTTGCATTAACAAAACAAAATGTAAAAGCTACATCAAATTAAATGAATCTGATATTATCGTAGGTTCTGTAATTAATCATACACATGAAGTAGACTTACCAAATCAGTTAGAGAGACAAAAAATGAATAATAACTTGAAAAGAAAGGCGATAGACGACATTTCAAGTCGACCATCTAAGCTAATTCATATAGAATTACAGAAAGGGGACATTCCAGTAACAAGTAGGGACTTACTGTTAGTAAGAGAAAACATTAGCCACAATAGGTTGAAAACTTTTCCAAAAGTGACAAAAACATTTGATGGTATTTACAATACACTTAATAGCATCGACATAAAGACTAACGCAAATGAAAATTTTCTATTAATTAATGACCAAGAAAATAAAATAGTTTGCTTCTCAACGGTTTCTAATTTGAAGTTTTTATGTTCTGTTGAAATGGTTTTCGTTGATGGTACGTTTTATAGTTGCCCAAAGCCATTTACTCAAGTCTTTTGTTTTCATGGCTTACACGAAAATGTGTATATTCCACTAGCTTTTTTTCTTTTACCCGATAAATCACAAATCACGTACAAACATGCATTTCGCCATTTAATTAGTAAGAGCAGTGAATTCCACTTAAATTTTTCTCCTTCAACCATTCGCGCAGATTTTGAAATGGCTATACACTCTGCGGTTAAGACAACTTTACTCACCACTAAAATGGTGGGTTGTCGATTTCATTTGGCGCAAAGCTGGTGAAAAAAATTCAAGAGTTAGGACTAAGTGGAGAATATAGAGATAATCACTCTGAAGTTGGTAATTTTTGAAAATTTTTTTTTGGTTTACCGTTTTTAAATCCAACTGACGTAGATGATTGCTTTACCGATGATTTAATGTCAATTCAACCAAATAATATTAATGTTGAGAAATTTTGTGACTTTGTCCTGAATACTTATATTAAGTCTGATTCTTTATTTCCTCCGCACGTTTGGGCTGAATTTTCGTCATCTGTAACGCGAACCACCAATAACTGCGAATCATTCCACGCAAAATTTAATGCAATGTTTAATGTTCCCCATCCCAACATCCACGTATTTATAAAAGCAGTTACAGATGTTCAATGTGAAATTTACGTAAAAATGCGTAGCACTGCGTCAAAAACCAAAATTTCGCAAGAAAAAGAGGCCTTTCTTTCTGAACAAAATTTTTTATTTCAAAATGGTATAATTGACCGTTATACGTTCATTCGACATGTTTCAAAAAAATTCGGCCCCATTTTGTGTTAAGATTTTTAAATATATATATATGTACAGGGTGTCCCATTTTGGGTACTTTTGCGGGGTATCTCCTTTATTTTTAAAGATAGAGAGTTGCAGTTTTCGCGACACTGTGCTACTTTTTCGTAAAACTCAAGATGCCGTCAACAGAATTTTCATAGCCCTTTTAGTTTTTAAGATACAGGGCATTTCTGAAAATGTTGCATTTTGTGACCCCCCTCGTATCTCCGTTATCCTTCAACTTATCGAAAAGGTAAAATAACATTCTAATAGTTTTTTTTCCGTAGAATGCAGTGGTGTAGATAACTTTTGTTACATATTTACTGTTTTTGAGTTATATAGCAAACTTATGTTTTTTTAAATGGAACACCCTGTATATTTATAGACTACAAAATTTGTTTTTTTTTACCTTTCCAAAAATATATGATAGTATAAACTTTTTTTCAGAAACACGCAAATAATTGACAATTTTTAGAAATTAAATACATATTTTAATTGTAGGCCATTGATATTGTTTATGACAAGAAGCAGAAATAAACATCAAATCTCTATCGCATTTAAGCTGTTTATTTTCGTTCTTTTGGTATCATTATTCAATAGATATTTATCAATTTTTTCGAATAATGGCAGTTTACGAAAATTATGAGAAATATGATATGATGGTATGTTTTATACAGAGTAATGAAGATTCTGAAGAAGCTTCGGAATTATATTTCCAAAGGTGAGTAAGCTATTATGGCTATGAAAATCTCTATTATCATTTTAATTTTTGCTTGTTAGATATCCAGAAAGAAGGCAACCGTTTTTTGGGATATTTGCCCGTTTGAAAGCAAATTTAGTTGAGCACGGATCATTTGTTCACCCGCGCCCTAAAACATACAACAAAGAGAACAGAGAAAGAAAAGAGATAGATACTTTAGGATATATAGAAGCAACATATTCGTCCTCATGTAGAAAAATTTAGAAGGAAATTGGTGTGCCAAAAACTAAGGCTCAGAGGATCTTGAAGAAATATAAGTATCATCCATACAAATTTAATATACTACAACATTTGCATCCTGGCGATGCCGAGCGCCGGGCACTGTTTTGCCAGTGGTATTTGCAACAAATCGATGCTAACGATTTATTTGGCAGACTTGTTTTTTGGTCAGACGAATGCTTTATTTCAAGTGCTGGCATTTTCAATCGTCACAATACCAGGAACTGGCGTAGTGAAAATCTGCATTTAATGTTTGAAAGGGCACAACAAGGACGCTTTGGAGTTGAGGTTTCATGTTTTATTTTGGGTAGACATATAGTTTATAGGATTTTTGAAGGAGGTCTTACAGCACGTAGATACCTAGAAATTCTTGAGGAAGTTATTCCAGAACTGCTCGAAAACATTCCATTAGCCCAGTATAATGCTGTTTACCTACAGCAAGATGGTGCCCCAAGTCATAACTCTAGGCTCTTAAGGGCCTTTCTGAATAATAACTTTCCTCAAAGATGGATAGGTACCAACGGACCTGTTAGATGGCCTCCACGATCACCAGATCTCTCAATTTTAGATTTTTTTTATGGGGTTATATACAAAATGAAGTATATAAAACTCGATATGACGGCATTGCAAAACTTCGAGAGGCAATCCATTTAGCTTTTCGAAATCTGCGAATGAGAACAATGGTTCTTTTGAACGCTATTCAAAGAATCTCAAAGATGTGCCAATTTTGCATTAGAGAAAATGGTGGTCAATTTGAACATCACATTTATTTTTTATTAATAATGTTATTTTTTTGTGTTTTTGTTATATTGTCACTTTACTCCACAAAACTGTTGTTACAAACTTACTGTTAGAAAAAGATCTATGGGAATTTTTTTTAATAGATACCTATATACAAGGTATCCAATTATTTGTTAGTAATATGTAAGTTGCACTTGTTTATTATTGTTATCCATAGCCTACTATTAAAATATGTATTTAATTTTCTGAAAATTGTCAATTATTTGCGTGTCTCTGAAAAAAAGTTTATACTATCATATATTTTTGAAAAGGTAAAAAAAAGACAAATTTTATAGTCTATAAATATATAGGGTGTTCCATTTAAAAAAACATAAGTTTACTTTATAACTCAAAAACAGTAAATATGTAATAAAAGTTATCTACACCACTGCATTCTACGGAAAAAAATCTATTAGAATGTTATTTTACCTTTTCGATAAGTTGAAGGATAACGGAGATACGAGGGGGGTCACAAAATGCAACATTTTCAGAAATGCCCTGTATCTTAAAAACTAAAAGGGCTATGAAAATTCTGTTGACGGCATCTTGAGTTTTACGAAAAAGTAGCACAGTGTCGCGAAAACCGCAACTCTCTATCTTTAAAAATAAAGGAGATACCCCGCAAAAGTACCCAAAATGGGACACCCTGTACATAATATACGACGATACGCGTTTAGCGTACATTTGTAAATATGCCATTTAATTACTATTTCACGTACTGTTTTTATTTTTGACGATACGCATTTAGCGTAAATTTTTAAACATGCCAGTACAACAACAATAAGTGTGTACTGTTGGTCCTAAGCCCAAAAAAATGTGAAGGAAAATAAGTCAAATTAAACAAATAGTAGGTACATGGGACCCAATTCCGAAATCGCATTTTCGCTGGTGGGACCACACTTCGAATTTAATCCGTTACAGGTAGTCCCTTACGCAGGTAGCGGGACCGAATTCCGGTGCGTCCAATCCTAAGTATATTATCGGATGTATTTGGAAATGTAAAGCAAATTGGGCATAGGTGATACAAAGTCATCAGAGAGTCACAATCGCTCAAGCCAAGAACAACGGAGGATTGTCAAATGGTACAGCAGCCCCAAGACAATTCAACAATACATTCTCAAATATGGAAATTTCAGGAATAGCGTGGAAACAACACTATGCAAAGCAAGGCATCGCTTGTTAAACATTAAGTGGACTCTCCAGCATCGATTGGAACGATTTACAAGTGGTTTACTGATTTTCGTTTTGATAGTATGACCACAAAGGACGCCGAACGTTCTGGTCATCCAATTGAGGTTACAACGTCAGAAATCGTCGATAAAATCCATGGTATGGTATGAGTTAAAGTGCACAAGATTGCTGAAGCTATGGGCATCTCACCAAACGGGTATGGAAGACTTTGCGAAAATTCTTGAATATGAGAAATCTATCTGCCAGATGGGTGCCGCATTTGCTCTCTGTTGACAACAAGCGCGACCGAGTGACAACTTCAGAGGATCGATTACCTTGAAAAGGGTACCGGCCTTGTATCGATTCGACGAAAGAGAAAGCGGCCGCATTAGGCAAAGGAACAAGTTGTCTTAGAACAGCGTTGGATGAAGTGCATCGGGCTATAAGGAGATTATGTTGAGAAATAAAATAAGTTTTGATCAAATAAATCAGTTCTTATTTCTGTTTTCTGGGACTTTTCACCTTGCCCTCGTATGATTGATAAAATTACTACTACTAATGTGAGACATGAATCATTTTGAACTTGAATATTCGGTACTCTATTCTACTCCCAGTCTCACTATTGCTCTGCAACTGAATGGACGCGTCGTAGAGGCTGACCAGAGGACCAGACTGTGCCGTGGCTCAATGATTTGCTCTATGCTTGTTATGGCCATAGACGTTATATGAAAAGAGTAAGCGTCCTGTGAGTGGATTTGACACAGTTCTCTGCGGAACAGAAGATAGTTCTTCCGTCCTTTCTGTCGCTCTTCTCATGAAAGGGATGACGGGAGTGGTAGCTGCCTGATGTAAACAAGAATAACTTAATAAGCTACAGAAGAGTTCACACTGTGGATACCCTATAACCCTATGAATGAGAAATATTAATCCTTATCCACTGAAAATACTCAACCCCTGCATGTGGGCTGATCTACCAGATCCATCGTATAGAGATGTTTGTTACATGGGGCGTGTCCGGTCAAGAATGCAACAAGATTTCGTATCTCTTGTTTGCTGAACGTCAGTAGATTTTTCGTTCGTTGCTGCTGGAAATCTCCCATTAGTCGCTTGGAGTGCGACATACGGAGCTGTTCCCTCCAATAGGCACGGTGCTTTGCCTCGAGCTATTTTCAGATTACAGATTTCGCCGTGGCATGAGAAATGTCACAAGTTGGCGCTGGTTCAATCAGTGGTTGTTTCGCCCCCGCTTTAGCGACGACAGTTTCAGTCCCTTCGCGTCTAGTTTTCTCAGACTCCCATACGAGTGTCACTCCATTAGGGATCTTCACTATAGTGCCGTTACACAATCGAGTACACATTGTGAGGTGATTGTGTATGACTCCAGTACCTTAAGCACTGTTAGGTTGCTCGCTATGATTGTGATTTGTCTAAACTCATAGGCTTTCTCCCTAATGATTCGAGCACATGCTTTTTGGCTACCAATTAGACATCAACTCTCAGTTCTCAGCCGAAACATCCTCAGTACTCGAGCATTTTTAGTCGATGAGGGTGAACATGTGTTATTTAAAAATAGCTTGGCAGGCGCGCACTGCTACTCCTCTCATGGCCACTATTCTCGAGAAGAGCGACAGAGAGGATGGGATAAATATTACGAGTATCTTCTGTCCTTCAGACAACTGATTCAAATATGGTTATGACATGTCGAGCGCGTCTAGATAATATCAAGAGGTACACTCACGTGTTAACGAGCGAGAGCCAGGAGTAGAGTGAACCGGTAACTTCTCGCTTTTGTTCTCGTTGTCGAGAACGACTTCAAGAGGGAGAGTTGTTTATCCTCACCGAGAGCAAGTCAACTATTGCTCTTGTCTCGCTCTCGCCTAGCACTTTAATATAAATCGTTCGTTGAAACTAAAAGTAATTTATCTTTATGTGGCTAGGATTAATTCATTCTCCAAGACAGATTTTCTCAAAACTGATTTCAAAATTCGTTTTAATCTCGTAAACGTCGTGAATTCAGCTACCAATCTTGTTGTTGGTATTGTTCTTGAAAATCTTTAAAATTTAGTTTTTGTCTTGATCTTGTTTTGTCAAACAAGATCGAAACAATTCTTATCCATCACTTATTGCAAGTTAAATCTACGAGTTTCCAGTTCTAGTGCAAAATTCCAAAATCTAACTAAAAAAAATAATATTGTCATTAACCAATTGATCTGTCTCTACCATCCTAGAAACGCTCATCCGGTATCATCTAGTCATTACCCCGTCGATCATCTATTAATATCTCATGACCACGTCATGTATATCGACAATAATTAGTTATAGCTTCTCCGTGTTTCAAATAAAATTCAGTTCAAGATTGAGGAATACTGTAATCACCAATAATTGATTGTAATTTAATGTCGGAAACTTTTCCAACAGTTTCTTTATTTTCATTCAATTCATATAATAAGACGTCCTTTCTTTCATTCTCTGTCAAATATAAAACTATTGCATGCGATATTCCGCGTAAAAAATATTCGTTCGACGTTAAATGCACAACCAGCAATTTTGCATGTACTTATATAAAATTAATACAGTCATTACTGGTTGTTCGATTCAATCATACAGAGCAGGTAGCGAAAGGTTCGTATTAGATATTTAATTTATATGTATTTCTTCTTCATCTCCGAACTAATGAACTCGACAGAAGACAAATCAATATTGGGAACAGAAGGCGAATTATGTTGAGCCAACATTTGGTCGAAAGACTTCACGTTATTTTGCAAGTAATTAAAGTTAGTTATAACTTTTCCCAAATGGAAATAACAATTTTTCACTCGTTTCAATCAACATTTCATTATAAATCAATCGCCAGATGAATTAAACTTGGAAAGACACTGTTACCAACATCTGTAATTTAATGGCGCAAATCGACTATTTTACTGATACGCGAAACTCGAGAGAGTTAAACTTATGTAACTATATGAATATCGACTCATCCGCGTGGCCACAAAAGATACTTTAAATTACATAATCGTTTACTTACATTCTTTCTCTTGTCTTTAATCCGTATCTAATTTGTCAAGTTAATAGTTTCAATGGTTTATATCGTTCTTCAAGGCTTGTTTTACCTAGTAATGACCCACGTGATTACATAGTATTCCGTATCACCCTTCTTTGAGATTCCTTATATTGAATATGTTTCTATAGGCTAGTCTTGGTGAGGTAACGGATTAATTATTGATCTGGGTGAGCTTAAATAAAGCCGAAATTCTCATTTGACTACGATCACGATTTCAGTCTACTATACTCAGTAAACTATTATCTCATTGTTCTCTTGCAGATTTCTATATTAATTCACTCATTCTCTTCAAGACTACCATTTTTTAAATATAATTTGAAGTATAAATTGTCGTAACTTCGATAAGTAAACTATTATCCAAATCTTCTCTTTCAGATTTTGATATTGTTTTTCACTAGTTTTCTTCAAGACTTCAATTTCTTTTAATAATTTTGAATACACAATTTGGGAAGATAACATAATCAGTTGTGGGATTATATTGATTATTTTTCCGTCCCAAATATCGACCAATAGAATTGCACCATTCGACGTCACGTGGTACAACCTACATGGAATTATACTGAATATTTTTTGAATATTTTCTCTGGTAGTTGCTATATATAAAACTTCAAACTGACAGGTTGAATTCTGTCCACCATCGATAAAAAAGTCAAAGGAAATGTTCATTTGGGACGGAAAAATAATCCTCCGAATACCACACGAGCTTCAAAATTATCTGGAATTTCCCTCAAGGTTCCCTGCAAACAAATAAAGTCGTCAAGTTTTTCAGGAAAAATCACTCGCGCTTTGCGCTCGTGATTTTGTAACCTGAAAAACTTGAC
The DNA here is from genome assembly GCA_958510875.1 of Endomychus coccineus. Classification (NCBI taxonomy): domain Eukaryota; kingdom Metazoa; phylum Arthropoda; class Insecta; order Coleoptera; family Endomychidae; genus Endomychus; species Endomychus coccineus. Next base: position 127,354,095 of record OY294070.1, on the reverse strand, counting down.
TCCTTCATTTGTTTGCAACGAACCTATCTGGAAATACCCGATAATTTTGAAGCTCTTGTGGTATTATATATGATTATTTTTCCGACCCAAATATCGACCAATAGAATTGCACCATTCGACGTCACGTGGTACAACCTACATGGAATTATACTGAATATTTTTTGAATATTTTCTCTGGTAGTTGCTATATATAAAACTTCAAACTGACAGGTTGAATTCTGTCGATAAAAAAGTCAAAGGAAATGTTCATTTGGGACGGAAAAATAATCCTCCGAATACCACACGAGCTTCAAAATTATCTGGCATTTCCCTCAAGGTTCCCTGCAAACAAATAAAGTCGTCAAGTTTTTCAGGAAAATCACTCGCGCTTTGCGCTCGTGATTTTGTAACCTGAAAAACTTGACTCCTTCATTTGTTTGCAACGAACCTATCTGGAAATACCCGATAATTTTGAAGCTCTTGTGGTATTATATATGATTATTCCTGCTGATTCAGTTATTTTTCTCTCTAACTTTTGGTCAAGGTATTGCTCGTCTTGTTTATATTTCAAGACGTCTTTATCCTTTTTCCCGTGCCGTGTTCTAGAGGGAGATTCTTGGCAGGGCTCTAGGGCATTGTAGAAAGGTGTTCGGTCGATCTTCCCATACATTATGGTCTGTGATAATCAGAAATCTCCTCTGTTATCCCACCACGAACGATTTCAGGTAGGCAGACTAGCTTCGAATTTCGAAGCTATTGTATAAGGAGGTCTTTCCGAATGCCTATAACCTCCAAACTTAAGCCTACCTCCTCTCCCACCATTCCATCGCCGGTTCATATCATGTTCCAACAACGTAATAGGTTAACCTTACGTGCGTTGAAAAAAAGTGTGTAATGCTTATCGATAAGGTGAACTAATGAGTTAGAAAATAATTAATAGGGATAAGTTCTTTCGCGAAAGTATTTGATAGATAACACGATTCATCATCGCATCACTAGGTGTTGAAACGTTTCGAGGTACATAATTGGAATAAAGAAATGAAAGAATCCAGTTAGGGCAAATGTTATATCTCGGTTTGTTCACCCCTCACTGTTGACTTTCAACGGGTATCAAAGTATATTAGGTTAGGATTACTGTTAATCTAATATTTCCGCTACGAGCAACGTCTCGAAATCCCACTCTAACCATCCCTCTAAACGGGAATCGTCGCTTGTAACGTCTCCGACAAGGATGGGAAACATGAAATATCGCGAAGGGTGTTGCTTTCAGATTGTTATGGTCGAGGCTTATCACCGCAAACTTGATGTTGGGGGGCCACTGTTTGTTAAATCTTGGAACGTGTACGGCGGAGGAATAGAAATTAAGCTTATTTTCGGTGGTAAATACCCTATTTGTTTCGGTTGTCGTTTGTAATTTTATTTATTGTTGCAGGATTTACACGGGAACTACTTTGAAGGGTGGAAGGGATGGTGAACCATTAGTAAAGCCAAAATTAAACTATTCGGAGGTAGATTTTTAGGTTGCCACACTAAGAAATCAAATAATGTTCTACATTGACTGAAAGATTTTTAGAGCTGTACAAAACCTTACGGGGGTGTGAGACTACATCAGTGCGCCAGATGGCGACACTAAACCACAGATATGTAGGAGAATAAGGAACAAATGATTATATATAGGTACTCATTTATATTTATGTTGGCGTTTGCCAAATATGATAAGGTCTTTCAAAAAAGTTAATAGACGTCAGAAATAAAATGAAAATGGAAAATCAATAACTACGTATTAAATTTGGTTTTATCTTGGAACATGATATATTAAAAATGTCAACGTTAATAGGAAGATTATTGATAAGAGGGTACATGGCATTTCTAAGTGCATGGATAACATATTCTGTCCGATGATGAGGGGTTGCCATAGTTTCTCTAGAGTGAAATTGGAACATGGAATGACCGGAAAACGTAAATTGAGTTCCATTTCCATATATCTACGTAAATTCAGTCTCACTGATAAAATCATACCACGGTCGTACATATAGGTCTGGGGACTCGAGGCTGTTTCCTATGTGAGAAGTGAGTCCGCTAAGCGTCGACTATCGCATAGTACCAAAAAAGGTGGCGTAGTAGTCGAAATTCTCTGACACCTGTCATACTTGACTTGTAAACACAAGGAATACCTGCGTTTTTAGAAACAAATTACGAAATCTTGCATTGTGCCGAAATGCAAAACGGGGTACAAAAGTGTAAAGCAAGAAACTTCTGTTTTTAAAGTGCCGAAAGATGCGGAAATGCGAAAAAAGTGGATGCTTGCGATTCCGGATAGAAATTGTTTCAACGAGGTCTTTTTTGTGTGCGAGCATGTATAAAGAAAAAGGGGAAGTTATTTTTAAGGTGAGTAATACATTTTGACAAGAGTAACAGTTCTATTCCTCTCTCAAATCAGAATACTTAGTAATACTATTTGCGATTCCGAAAAGAAATCGTTTTACCACTTCGATCCAAGCGCTAGCTAGTTGCTGAGCGAGGGACTATGAGTTTGGCGACGCGTGAGAGACCCATGTCAAACATAAGAGTCCCCAGACCTGTATGTACGACCGTGAATCATACTACGTAAATTGAGTCCCGGGTTTCAATTTAATACTCAGAATATTCTTAGAAATGAGACTATTAAGATTAACGCGATTACAAAATTTGCATTCTATATCAACAAAGTTAGGTTAGTAGGTTAGGTTAGGTTATGTTAGAAACATAGGAGGTACCATAACCAATCATTATTGGTTATTATAACAGTGTCAAGATTAGCGCGACTACGATATTTACATTCTACATCAACAAAGTTAGGTCAGTAGGTTAGGTTAGGTTATGTTAGAAACAAAGGAGGTACCATAACCAATCATCACTGGTTATTATGAGAGTGTTACGAGTAGCGTGATTGTAATATTTGCATTCGTATAGTTAGGTTAGGTAAGGTTAGATTAAGTTAGGTTAGGTTGGGTTAGAAACAGAGGGGGTACAATAACCAATCATTATTGGTTATTATGAGAGTTAGTGTTGCCCAAAATCGGTATTGGTCTTGGTCTTGCAGTCTTGGTCTTGCAGTCTTGGTCTTGCAGTCTTGGTCTTGTTCTTGCATTTTTGCAAGACCAAGACCAAGACCAAGACCGCGTAATTTTAGCAAGACCAAGACCAAGACTGACCGTGCAAGATCTCAGCAAGAACAAGACTAAGTCTGCGAGACTCTTGCGTCTTGCAGTTAGGACTGAGTGTCGTTTCAGGGAGCGGACAGGCTTAATTTATAATACAAGAAATTGACAGATAGAAAACCAATGGAACAAAATAAAAGAAAGTACTAGTACATAAAATTTTGAAGAAGAAAATAGGCAGAAAATAGGAAGACGTAAAGTACAGATATAAATGACTATGCATTTTCGTTGAAGGGGGAATTTACGCAGTCCGAATAAGTAAATAAAAAATAATGTATTAAATATAGTATGAAAATAAATAAAAATATGAAAATAATGAAAACGAAAAATAAACTATATAGAATAAAGCGTAATAAAATTATATGTAGTATGTTACCGAGAAAATGTGTATTTTCTTAATATTTCAAAAGTTACAGGCCGAAAATGAGATCTTACAAACTAATTTGAAATCTAACTTATAATAATAAGGTAGGTATAAGAGCGAAAATCAGGACGCTACAATGTCATGCGTCTGTACGCCGCATGCGGCATCCTTTGATTTTAGACGGCATCCTTTAATGAGAGCCGGCACGTGCCAACGCGGCGCGGTACAAGGCGACACTAACTTAGCGAATGAACCATAAGTAATAGTATTTATTTCAATTCCAGTCATTCCCAATTGAGCTTTGCTTCGAGTCTAATGTAATAATTGATTTTACTCTAATCCTTGTTGTTCTCGGAAAACTTATCACGTTTACAATTTGACATGAGTATCGAAGATTCAAATAGTTCTAGTCGGAGTAGTGAGAGTTGGAGTTATAGATCTAAAAGACCTAAAAGCAAATTTGATGAGTTTTTCGAAACAATTCGTGCATCCCAAATTGCTTTGTGTAAATTGTGCCAACATAAAGAGGTTGAATAAAGATGGAAAACAGAAACACTAATAGGTAATTGCGAGACTTGCGAGACTCTTGCTGCAAGACCAAGACCAAGACCAAGACTGGGAGCGCAATACCAAGACCAAGACCAAGACCAGGTGTGTTGGCGCAAAACCAAGACCAAGACTGGCTAAGTCTCGTCTTGTTCTTGCATTTGGGCAACACTAATGAGAGTGTTGAGATTAGCGTGATTTCGATATTTGCATTCTACAGCAACAAAGTTAGGTTAGTAGGTTAGGTAAGGCTAGGTTAAGTTAGAGTAGGTGGGGTTAAAAACAAAGGGGGTACAATAACCAATTATTATTGATATTTATTATGAGAGTGTTAAGATTAACGTGATTACAATATTTCCATTCTATACCAACATAGTTAGGTTAGTAGGTTAGGTTTGGTTAGCTTAGATTAGGTTAAGTAAGGTTGGGCTAGGAACAGGGGGGGGGGTACAATAACCGATCATTATTGGTTATTATGTGTGTTAAGATTAGCGCGATTACAATATTTTTATAATATTTTCATTCTGTACCAACAAAGTTAGGTTAGCAGATTAGGTTAGGTTAGGTTATGTTAAGTTAGAAGCAATGAGTAATCATTATTGGTTATGGTCAAATATTTGCGTACAAAAGGGTGGTTGGCCTAGGCAGCAGGTACTTCGTCCTAATTATCTGACCTGGCAACCAGGTACATACCTGGGACTCAGTTTAGGTAGACCTTAAAAACACCCGGGACTGAGTTTACCTTCAAAGAAAGGCAATTAATAGATGCCGGGCTCAATTTAAGTCGACCCGGAATGAGAACAGAGCAAGTAAGTAAGATGAGTCAACTTAGTTAATACTTTGTGGGCAAAAGTAATAATTTTAATATTACGAGGAGTATGTAAAGTTTCAAGACCAACCGAATTTCAACGTGCATTATAATCAAGATCTTTCTTTATTTATTTTCAATTTGAATAGTGAACCTTTTGCAAATTTTCTTTGACTCGCTCATAGGATTTACATAAATTTTATATTGAGGGTTCCAAATCATGCTACAGTACCTACTCAATGATAGTAAATACCAAAGAGTTAAACAATAATATTGTAAAATTCATATCTTTAAAATCTCGAGTTTGTCTCTTAATGAAACCACAAATTCTGGGAGCTCTTATATTTATATATTTATAACCAGAATAACACGGTTGTCCTTATGGTTCAATAAAATACCATAGTTCCATTTGAACAAATTAATCAGAAATACCCCTCGAAATGGATCTACCTCACCCAAAAACAATATAGTTCCCATTTTCATCACTTGAGCGATCTGCAAAAGTTCAAATCCATACGACTAATAGGAACGGCTCATTCTTCTCTACAGTGGGTTACCCATGCACGCACGCACGTACGTACGCACGCACGCACGCACGCACACACACTCACAGAAATTATGTCAAAAATAGTCTAGATCGATTTAATATCAAAAATATTCTAGAAAAGTATAATTATGATGTATGGAGGAAAAATGTTAGTCAAAACGGAAGGACATGAATTTACAGGGCACTGTTAATCACGACTGTGAAAGTGAATAGACCATACATGAGCTCGCGATCTAACGATCTTACTAAACCACTGACCATCAGATTATTCAAATAAATATGTCATTTTATACGGAAACTTTAATAACGAATGCGCTGGGGATTATAATTGGTTTCAGTAGTCGCAGGTATGATCGTAAGTAATGGGATTACCTTACGAATTGCTAATTAAATGATTTTATTAAATATGTAATGCCAACATGATAACTTGAAAATACGGATGGTAATTACCGACTCTTGAATATATAAATTACACCTAAGCTTTAAATTTCATGACACTCGAATGACTTAATTATATACCATGGTGTTCTCGCCGTAAACGTTTTTGTTGTTATAACTTAATTAAGGATTGGACTCGCAGTTGCTTTGAAGAAATAATTACCACTTCGAAAACCCTACACCTAAGATACATTTATTTCGGATATCTCTTCCTCTGTAATTTCATTCTGAAATCGTGAAATAACTTTATCAGTTCACTTACTTGCTGTTGCCTCATCTCAAAAATAAATGAACGATGATTCACTCGCCCGCCTCACCGAGACGGTACCGAAAACACCCTTTACACTCTAGAATTCCATCAAACACAAAATCAAGTGACGATCAACTTTCACATATTCCTTTCATAATGTTAAAACTATCAGTACGGCCGTTATAGGGAATATACTAGTTTTATCATGCAGAAGTATGTGGGCTCAATGTGGCCTCTTTCGCTGTCGCTGTTAACGCTATTCAATAGGAATAATGTGGCTTGTATCTTTGAGTTATTTTCATGAATCTCCATGGACAGTATTATATCTTCTTGAAATAGTCATAGCTATGCGAAGAACCTATCCACACAAAGGCTTCGGTAATCGTCTTTTCCTGTTCCCACTTGGCGTTCACTATATAGTTTTGTTTCACATTGATCACTCCATGTGATTAGTGACGGAATCTCCTCCGATACAATGACTAAAAATGCTGGTGTTCCACAGGAATCTCTCTTGGTACCAACTTTGTTTCTGCTTCATATCAGCGATCTGTTAGAAGGGACGTCCTACCTTCCACAGCTACCGAGATGATGTATACTTCAGACCGCTTCCTTTTCTGAGCCTCTATATCATCCAAAAAAGACAAATGTGCAAGCTGTTGTCAAATGTATCGAATCATTACCATGTGCGGTGGTAGTTGAATCACAGCTCTGTGATACTATAAATGTCAATTGGAATCTTGATTTTTTCAAATTCAGGGACTAACCACCCTCCATATAGCAATGCAAAGGACTGCGAAGTATGAAAGCCTGAAAGAATACCATGATGAAAGGATAAAGACTGTCGTCAAGGTTTTCGTTATTACAACCTTCTAACCCCACCTTGGAAACGAATAAGAGTGCAGAAAGAATAGTGTGCACTCTGTCAGAGAAGGAACAATCTGTTGGTGCACCAATGGATCTGTCACAGCAAAAGATATGATGGTAGGACTCTTAAGTAAATGGGCCATGTATCTTGTAGATGTGCACAACTCAACCTGGCTAAGGATACGAAAGGAAGGACATATCCATCAGCAGCAGATAAAAACGTTGAGCTTAAATATAATTAGCTCAAGGATGGTTCTGCAAAATCAAACTGAACTCCTAAGGAGTACAGAACAGAATCACCTTCTACTGGTTCCCAGGACATATAGAATTTGAAGAAAATTAACAGGCAGACGTTCTTGGATACAAGGAAGCTGGAACGCATCTGATAGGTGATAGGACAGGAACCAGTATGCAGTATAGGAACACTCAGAGCAGGAGATACAGGACTCACAACTAACCACTCCCAGGGGACAGACAGTCCTAGATAGATTTAGAAAAAATACCGTCTTCGAAAACATAAGGGGCAACTTGAAAAACATAAGGGAATTGACCGAAGAATCATGAAAGTATTCATGATGGAACACTGCAATCTCAAAGACCACATGAAAAAATTCTTGCATAGAAGCGAAAAAAACACCGATGCTTTGATACTGACTGTGGAGCGCTACACTTCTCAGCAGAAGTAAATACTTTGGACATTTAGCATCATAGTGTAGATTACACCATTGAAGACGTCTTACAGACTCCAAATTTCACTCCTATTTCTGACTTATCTTTGTTATTACTCAAATGTTGGCCTAGAGTGTTAGTACTTCTTAAAGAACTAGTTAAATTCATATTATTCAATTCACGTTTTATATCATAACAAAATAGCAATACTAAGTTCCTTCATTTCAACATGTCTATCAGATTGTGCTGTAGATTATTTTTAATTGCTATGTGTTTTATAATATTTATTATTCCTGAAACTTTGGGCTCACATTGGACATGACAAAAGTCTGTGGATCATCCTATGATATGCTTTTAATTATTCAATTGTAATGTAATGGATTTCCAACAAGTAAAGACCGGTTCAAACTTCAAAATGAAAATTTGAATAGACCAAAACTTCTAAAATGTTTAGTCCAGTTTCTCGACTAGTTGTCGTTCAACTTGCATCATAGCAAGTGATGCTAATAGTTCTTCTGACGTTCTAGATCTTATACATGTTTCCTTTCTGCGCAATTTCCAAATTTTCAGGCGCTAATGGGTACAATAGTCCCTTCAAAATGTGGTATATATGAACTACATCCCTAATGTCCTTAGTAGGTTTTGATTGTGACGATAGTGTGGGATTTGTTTCTTCATTTCTCAGCAATTTGACTGAATCAGTTGTAAATTAAAGTATAAAATCAGGTGTAACATGAGGGCATTGTTAGGGCCGCTTTTTCTTTAATAAGAATATAGTGAATGGTGCTTATTGTTGATTGATTAAGTTTGAGTGTGATCAATTGTCCCACGATATATCAGTACAGATACTGATCGGTTATAGAAAAAGATATAGCCCAAGAAATATTTTCTTGATTTCATAACATGTAGGTTAGTATCTCCAAGTTGAATTTCACTGAATTGAATTATAATTAAATTCTTTCACAGATAATATTTCACGGAATGGATCTTAAATATTTAAGGAATATCCGACAAACTAGGTTGTGTTCGAGGTAACCTGGAATAAAAATACATCTTGGTCGTACTCATTAAACTTTTCTTGGAGATGACTTCGAATTTCAATCTAAGTTACTCAGAATACCTACTTCAGTTATGAGAATGGATTTATTTCATGTAATTACCATTGATTGTTTTCATTTGCTCCAGACTCATTCTCGGTGCATATTTTAAAAGCATAATAACAATATCGCTAGATGTAATTATTTAACACTTAAAACGCTCAGATATGTTATGCAGGTCATTAAAACTAGTTCTATATCAAGTCGCTACTATGAAGTTCTAAACTGCTTATTATTAACCATTTAGATGATATGGAATTATATTTAATTACATAGTACAAGCCAGCGACACCTGCATAATTTGTAAGTACATTATGGTATCATACATATTCGATTTAGTTAGAGCTGTTGCATTTCACACGTTTGGTTCGAATTTCTTTGTTTACTTGCTTGTTTTCCTTCCACATCCGGTAGATAGCGCACCCTCAAGAGTTAACTATCTGAAAAAGCAATTTGGAACGTCTGTCTGTATCTATATATACTCGTAATAATGAATTACCTTGGTGCTATTAGATGTACCTACCAGTTGACAATACTTAAGGGAAAAAGAGTTCATTTCCTTCGAAAATCCATCTTGTTTTCCCCAGATTGTATCCTATTTGATAGAAGCCGAAGGATATCTTTGAACGGTTATCGTGTCAACTTTTTCCTTCAAAAGGGTTTTTGCACTATTACTTATTTATAGGGAACATGATCTCCATAATAATCTGTTAAGCTTTTCCGAAAAAATCTGTACAATTTTCTAGATGATATCTGCGCCGTTCCTATTGGTCGTATGGATTTGAAATTTTGCACATCGCTTTTAAGCGGTGAAAATAGGAACTGTATTGTTTTGGGGCGCGGTAATATTCATGCAAGAGGTTTTTTTGAACAAGTATCCGCAATAATTATTTTAAGATTCGAATCACGTTACACTACGCCACGGAAGTGGTATCATATTTGAACACAACGCTATAGACTTTTCAAGAAGAATTACGTACTCTGTGGGTTATAATCAGTGGTGCTTACAGTATCTTGAAGGTGAGTTTGATTGTTTATTCATAATTTTGACAGTTTACTTGAGTGAAATATAATGTAATTAATTTTGATGAGATATCAATAAGAAATGAGGTTTACTAGATCTATGAACATCGTAAGTTGTAAGTCATTGTCGATCTGTGATTAAAGTTTGATCTTCATAGATAAAATATGTAATGCAGCAAACTTTACACAAGAAGAATTACGTGAATTCAATATATTCAAGGTCTTTTGTTTACAAAAAGGCGATCATCGTAGAAGTCTCAAGGAATTGTCAAATGTATCTACGAAGAGAATCGGTTCTTTGAGGGGATATAAACAATAATGGTTGAAAAAACACAACATCAAATTTGAACAAGTAAGTAAAATCTTCCTTTTGGTGCTATATTTATTAAGACGGAGAGGGCGTAGTGACTTATATGCCACAAGGTATGTCATCGTGGTAGTGGATAAATAGTAAATGCAATCAACTTCAAATTTTGAAACAAAGCAGATATGATGCTCGAAATTTATTGGCATAAATATTCAATGTCATAACTTAAGCCGTTTTTCTCATTATCGCTTTAGGATGAATACTGTATAATGTTATGTAAAACTCACAGTATTCTTGACTTTACGAAGATCACTTCAACAAATTAAGAACAACGTTAATGTAGTATAAAAGTTTTGCCCAAGAAACATTAATTAAGACTTTAACGAAACAATTAATGTGAAGCAAACCTCTTTACCGCAAATCTTCGTATAGTAACTTGCAAAATCAGGCAAAACTGTTTTGCCTTTGAATCTTATAAAACAGCCTAGAACTTACCTCGCTACATTCAAACCAATCAATCCAACCACATGTCAATATAAACTATTATTAATTTAATCAACTCTAAAATTCACCCTTCAAGTTTTAGCAAAGCATGTGAGTAAAATTGAACTATCACTATAGAGAAAACCAAATCTCACTAGAAAATTTATCAATTTATCAAAAACGAAAACCCACAACCCCACAAGAACCGAAACTATAATATAGTCTCATTGAAAACCATAAGAAAGAGAACCATCACCATCAGACCTGTAATTTTTCAAATATCTACATTTGTGGGATACCACACCACCTCTATTTCTTCTTTATTCTATGTTTTGTTTGCATCCATTTATAACATATTTTTTAATTTGATATAAAACGTATCAAAAACAATCGTAGATATATTATCATCAACTATTATATATTAAGAAGGAGAACTGTTCTTCTATTCATAGGAAGAATGTTAATAAAGCAAATAGGAATTAAAATAATTTGTATTACTGTACAACAACTGCGACAATAACAAACTTCAAATGTGTTGCCGCTTGTAGAATAAATAAATAGTGTCCCTGGCAACGTATATATATATATAACATACTTTATTTCATTTTCTCTACACAACTCAAATTAATAAATGTACAAAAAAAATGTATGTAAACTTTAAGAGAATTTATATAAATTCTTTTGGTATTACCAGGACTTGAAATATAAAATTTAATTTGATTCAGAGTTATTGTATTTTTATTCTTATATAACATGGGGAAAAACAAACTTTTTAAATTTCATTCCATTTATTTCATTTTATATATACATTAGTTATTGTATACTTATCAAATTTGAAGACTGATAATATCATAATATAATAATATAAAATCGAATTAAATTAAAGTGATTGATAAAAACAGTTTTTTCCTTCATCCTTTCATCCTACCCTCCAGTCAGTAAAAAAGGATGAACATTTCTTTTGATTTTGAAAAATGAATAGTTTCAGTAGTTTTAGAAAAGTGTTTGTTTCTTATTAGAAATTATCAATAGGAAGCAAGTTATATCATTTTACTGCAAGATATAGGAATGTTCTTTGTGTTTTAGATTTGGTGCATATAGGGATGCTGATTTGTTTATTTGCAGTGTTCCTAGTTGAATGTGTATGATAAGTGTGGCTTTTATATTTCTCTTTTTGGTGGAAAAACGTACATACAGTATGCTTGTATCTCACATTTAAAATTTCTTCAGAGTATATATGTTCCGTGGGATATAATTTAGATTTGTGTTTCTAACTGCGAAGAAAGTCCACAATAATACTGTTCTATCTTTTATTCCTCTTATTCATCCTACAAAATGCTTTTGATATATAAACATTGTGAATAAATTCCTAAAATATGTTTGTGTTTGTTCCTAGTCCAGAGATGAGTAGATGAAGATTTAGATTATTTGAAATATTTGTTTTTTTCGATTTCATAATACATTAAAAAATTTACAAAAGTGGGGTTATTTTGGAAATGTTACGTTCTACAATAAGTTTCCTTAGGGCAATAATCTAAATTGATTGTGAGAAGAGTTACTGATGAGACAACTTTGCCTTCTTAACTAAGTTAATTATTTATGGTTTTTCTAAATATCTATAAAAAACTTACCTTATAAAGACCTATTACCGGTACATATGAACTATTAAATACTTTAACTATGCCATTCAAAACTAAGAATTATTTGAATATTTCACAATTGACAAATTATAGCGGTGAAATAAACATTTTGACTCCTGTTGTTTCGAAAAGACTCAGTTTACGCTACCTAAGCCTTAGCTCTAATATCAAAAAGTTCTGAATTTGAATAACTTTTAAATACCTATTATACGGTATGTATGACATCATTCTTTACAGATTTATTTATAAGCTCCCGAATTTATTAAAATAATTGTTTTTACATTATTAAATATATTGAAAATTTTGATTTGGTTCTTGGTTCCAATAATTTTTCTATAGACAATATAAAATTCATCCTATTGTATGTGTGATGTGCTAAATAGCACTCAACTGTTTAATGAATAGCCACAGCCATATTCTATATACAGATATTGTTTTATTTGTTTAGAGCATCACACAATGACACAAGTACAAGACAATTCATTTTCTATTAAAGTAAATACCTAAGCTATGACGAAAAATAAACAATTGCAAAATATGACAATGTGGTAAGAAAACAATGTATAGATAACATCTTCACAAATATAACAGATTCCAAAACATTAATAATGGAGTCGCAAATTTCAGATCATAGCGCGAAAGTATTTACTTTCAACATTAAAGGGAAACAATTAAATAGCTTCAAATATATACGTTCACTGAACCATCAGAATATATTTAATTTTAAAAATGAATAATGTAGAACATCATGGCAACCTGTTTTTAATATTCCCTTATATGATATGAATCAACAATGACGTGTGTTTATGGATATATATATATATATATATATATATATATATATATATAGAAAATCTAGGGAACTACGGACCAATCAGTCTGCTTTCTTCATTCTCCAAATTGTATGAGAAGCTACTATGCAATAGGTTGATGGATTTTTTCACAAAATACAAGTTTTCAAATTCATTGTGAATCAATTAGAACATCCTTGGAAAATAAAGAAATCCCATGCGGACTTTTTCTTGATCTCTTCAAGGCTTTTGACACGATCGATCATGAAATCCTTCTTGCAAAACTGGAGCAATACGGAGTCAGAGATAAGCAATTAGTCTTAATGCAAAGCTATTTTGAATGTAGAACGCAGAGAGTGAAAATTTCAGATGGTGGACAAGATTTCATATCTGGGGAATTGTCACTACAAATGGGAGTTCCTCAAGGTGACATAATTGGCCCAATTCTGTTCTTAATCTAGGTATATTAATGATCTACCACAAGTTATTTCTGATGCTGGAAAGTTACTTAATGCGGATGGTAGTAACATTAAAGTATCTGCAAATCGCCTTTTCCTTCTCGAAACTGAAATTGCCTATGCTCTCTCAAAGATTGAACATTGGTGTATGAATAACAAACTCACATTGAACAACAAAATGTATCATCTTTACGTTAAGCCATAGTAGACTACAAATTTACATTAACATTAAAGGATTATTCGAAATGTCTTGGAATAAATTTAGATAAAAACCTGAACTGGTGTAATAGAAAACGAACAACGATGTAAAAGGCTGAGTTCTATCATTTATAGTTTACGTGACATGAAACCACAACTTGAGGAAAATACATTAAAAGTCTTTTATTATGCCAACTTTCAATCTCTGTTGAGTTTTGGGGTAACAGCAATCAAGTTGGCAGGCAGCAAAAAAGAACAATACAAATAATCTTTGGATTTAGGGTATAAACAAAGTTGCAGAGGTTGTTTCAAGAAAAACAACTTGCTAACTCTTATTGGACTATACATTTATCAATTCCTTCTTTTTATTTTCAAACATATAGAAGATTCTTAACAGACTTCAAAAAAGCATATACGCTTACACTAACAGAGATAAATTGTCCCTTTCTGTGAATTTAAGAATAAAATATTCAATATTATTGTCCAATGTAAGCCATACACGGTTAATGAATACTTGAATAACTAAGTTTTTGTCTTTGTATTTTATTTTAAATTTCTTCTGCATTGTTTGACTTGATTTCTTATAATCTTGTTATTATTTTGCAACAATTATTATTGAGAGAATAAATTTACTTTTACTTTACTTTATTTCTATGTTTTCCGCAATGAATAAAAAGCTTACCTTTACCATTATGGGTTTCGCTGCCACTGTCTTCCGATGGGGGCCCGGGGGGTGCTCGCAAAATCGGTCCGAGTCCGTGGGGATATCTGGGTCGGTTCAGAGGCGAAAAAGCACCAGGCATGCCCAACAAACTCGCGGCGCCCGGGAACTGCAACAACGGCGCCCACGGAGGCCTGGGGGCCAGATGGGCCGCCGCGGCGGCATACAGTTGTAACGGGGGCGGCAGAACCCCCGATTCGAGCACCATAGTTCTAAAGTTCACCTCTGCCGAACTTAACACATCCAGAATTAAATCTGTCGGCGAACGACCGCCGTACCTAGCATTTTCAATGGTCACTTTTTTACGTCCAAATGTTCACAAAAAATAAGCAGGCTGGTTTGGTTGGATATCGTTCCAACACAGTTATTTTTTAAATTTCGATTGACTTATCGTATGTACGCGTTCTCGTATTTACCGTCGGCCGCTGACATTTTTGAGGTTATGATTCAATCGTGAAAACAAAATCAGGCGATATAATTTTGCTGATCAATTATGTCCCGTATGATTGCACTTTTCAGTTGGTAAGGTATCACAATTTAGTTTTTTTATGATTATGTTGGTATTTCAATATATTGTTCTGTCACTTTTCCCAAAGTTTTCTTGTCGTCAATATTCCAATTCAACAACAGAATACAATTTTTGCGTACGATGATAACATTTATATAAAAATTCACAAGTCACACAGAAGAAACGATCTGTCACAGATGAGAAGTAACGAGTCACTGAACTGTTATCTTGAAAAACTGGTTTAACGCACTATTTTATTAGATATTTCGTCTTTGATAACAATCCATGTGTATAAATCGAGGAACTCCACTACGATATGTGTTATTCCCTAGCTAGGTTACGTTTTACTAAACAAACTACGGCATGTAAAATCATAGAAGGCGTAGCTTGACGTTACGGAGTAGTAGGTTGATTCCTATTGGTAGGATCGAAAACCGCCTCAGTGCAGCCACTCCTAGCGCGTTGAATATCATTAAGCGGCTACGGGGATATGTCAATATCTTCTAATTATTTATTGTTTAGGTTATTTCAGTTTGTGAATGTTTTATTATTTTTTGATGGAATGATAGCGGCATTTTTGTGATTCATAGTTAATTACTGTTCGCATTTTATTAGAGGCCACCATACGCTGATGCGGTTTATATTTGATAAAATTAATTTGATTTTTCTAATTAGTGCTTTGGGAAATTTGTTTTGGGTCATTAGCGATATCGTACAATTAAAACTGATTTGAAACAAATTGGATTAATTGACAATGTAGTCGTCTCAGCTCATTATGATAACATCACGCACCAAATATTATGTAATATTCAAAATTCTGGAAAGATTATGTTTTCACATGTTTGGACTAGCGTTGTCAAAATGTGAAAAAAATATATTCACTGGCAATACATGTCGATGATACGTTTATAAAATTCTTAGAAGTTTCAGAGTAGGTACAAATTAATTATTTTTAGAAGAAAAAATTGAATTTACGAAAATTAACGGAATATTCCAGAGTTTCCTCATTGTTCACTCTTTATCTAATTATATCTTCAATTATGAATACCTACCTAATCCTGTAAGGATTATGTTCATCTTGATCCATTATCCATTTATGAAACAAAAACTTTTGGAGTAGTAGGCGGATAATGTTTCGAATATTCGATTTTGGATATTGGGTAGGTACCCAAAGCCTATTTTTGGTTCTAGTGGGCTCATCTATTTTTTGGGGCCCCCTCGTAGGATTAGGAATGAAGCATTAATAACGGCGCAGGCAAAAAACTTAGCGACAGAAATAGAACAAAAAAACGATAGGTAGTAAGTACTGTCAAAAACCAACATTTATATCATTTTGTCAACATAGATGTAACACAAAATAAAAAAAATAATTAGAACTAACACAGAACACGAATAATAAAATACTAAAAAATGGTCTTAATAGAGAAAAAAAAATACAAACATTCCTACTAGCCTAGAGCGCATTGAATTAAAATATTCAAATTTTTCTTAGGCACATTTTTATTTCCGCAAATTGGTTAATAATTTCATCCAAATCTATGTTTTCTAGTAGCTCATTTTCTACGTTAAGAAATACCAAAGATGATAAGTTATCTTGGTTCAAAGAGTTTCTAAGATATGATTTTACCCTTTTTAGATTGGAAAATGATGGTTCACTTATTGATGCGTTATACTTATAGGTATTGACAAGTATATCCGAAGCAATAATTCAATATTGGAAAATGTTGAGACAGTGGTAATTTAGATCAAAAACTCTAAAAAAACTTTCCGAATTTTGAAAAATGTTGTTAGATTTGGATTTAGGTACACATCCATCTTTATTTTTTCAGATGGTATTATGCTATTTTATTAAGCCATAATGACAACCGTGTTTTTCCAGTTATAAATAATATATCACACGTATATATCTATCTTGCAGATATGTCCAAAATTCTCGTGAAGTCAACCAAGTGTAAAGGAGTAGTCTATTTTGTGGTGTAAATAGTTGAAGTGACAGAATAAATGAAGGTTGAAATAGTTTCGATACAATAACAATAACAGACTAATGCTTTGAAGATTCCTCTTTCGTTTAAAAAATGCTGCATCAACAAAAAAATATATGAGAATTGTGCGACGTTAAAATTTTATTCCGACTACTACTGACAGTTTTGGTAGTTGTAACTTTTCAAAAAAATGATTGTCATGCCCATGGTCTGGAAACATCGTAAATAGCTACAACCTGATGTTGGTCACCAAAAGCACTAAGCAAGTTGCTGTATCATGAACTTCACATTCACCTAATATAATATCGGCTTCAAATGATATGTAATAAACTGAATATGGCTTCACAATTCTGATTTGAAGAAGTAAATTTATTGAAAATTAATGAAAATCTGGAGCTACTTGTTTTGTCAAATTAGAAGTATAAATGAATCTTTTACATGTTATATTGTGAATGTCTTCACGTAACACTACCCTTCAATAATTGATTACCTGGGTCATTTACATCGATATCTTGATTGTAATATTGTTCAATATTTTTAAGACTTGTTTTGTAATCACCTTTGGAATTATCCACAAAAAATATATCGAAAATATCCATTAACAGTATTGCAAGATTCTTGCCTGCTTTTTAACTCCATGACCAATTTGTCACAAATTAAAAAAAAAGTTTATTTTAAAGTTCTCATGTCCCACAAAACCAATTTCCGCAGAAGAATTTTCTTCAAGACTGGTAGTTTCATCTGTATACAATGTTCTCAGGATGAATTTTTTTGCCTCTTCTTCAATCTCCCCATACTGTTCTCTCAAATTTGCAACGGAAATAATTAAACTTTTATAAAGTACACAAGCTATAGTGAGATTATTTTCAATTTCTTGCAAAGATTTGCTGCTTGCATTGATCCTTTCTAACAATTTGTTCCAAATAATGGTCAAAACAGCAAACTCAAATGAATTAAGTTTCTTCGAAACGACTTTCGCTTCTTTTGGTTAGTATCTTCATGCAATTGGATTAAAGCTATTTTAATTTCATTGAAACCAATTGCAAGAGATTTATAACAGCGTCGAATCTATCAGATCATCTGGTATCGCATATTTTTTGAACAACCAATGGTTTAGGTAAGGTTTTTTCCAAACATCTCTGTAGAACACTCTAATGTACGTAGATGCTGAGAAAAAATTGTACAAATGGTGGACATGATCAAAATATGTACCTACTTGCTTCTAAACAAAACTTTTCGCAGCACTGTTGATGATCAAGCTGATGAATGGCTAGAACATGGTACAAATAGTGATGCACTTTTTGCTTTATGTTTTATTTTTCTCTGTAAACCATTATATTTACCAGACCATGTTTGACGCGTTAGCATAACTTTGTCCCAGCAATAATCAATATTTATGTCAAGATTTTTTAATTTATCCAAAACCACATTTGTCAGATTCTCCGCAGTATGAGAAAATTAAAAGCCTAAGAATTTGTATACTGGTTTTTCGTTCGTTATCTAACATATCTAACTATTAAAGTGAGTTGGTCAACATGAGATATGTCGGGAGTCGAAACAATTATAGAACATTTTTTTGCGACACGCAATACTTTTAGGATGTATTTTAGAACTTCCTCTCAAGAAAAGACAAGAACGCACATTTTTGCTTTTCTTGTTCATTTTCTCTCATTATTTTCTTCTTGCGTTTTTCGCTGCCGCTTAAATATTGTCCATGAAGCATGGTCCGTACCTACTTATTATCTGCGACTGTAGATATCGAAACCTGAAAAAAAAAATTTTAGCTCCTAAATTCACTATAATACATATTGCATACAAGTTCAATTAGAAAAAGAATTATGAAGATATTTTTTTATGAAAATTTCACAAAAATAGATATTAATTTTTACAAATTAACAGTTTGAACAAAAACTATTTGCATTTGAAAATTTGAAAAATAGTCATTTGCTATTTACACTTTTACGCTTGCTCACAATGTCTGCGAAACATTAGCTGCATGAACTATTAACCGAATAACCGAAAGTAAAATAAAATCATGCCGCGACTGCCACGTGTTTCAGGGCGCGTGTTGTCGTGTTGTCGGCACCTTTCAAGTCTTTGACGCGCCAAACATCAAAGTATCCATTTGTGATGCCGAAATGCCGACTATTGGACAGTTATCGCGTTTAATTTGGATTTCGGATCGTAATAATAATAAATAATAAATGGTAGCAAAATCAAATAATTTCCCATTGTTAAATTAAAAACTAAACTGTTGTTTTAAACAGTCACAGTGCAGTGGCGGCTCCTCGAAGGAGGCTAAGGAGGCTCAGCCTCCTCAGCAATTTATCATTTATCTTAATGTTATTTTATTTCCTGTTTCTCTGATAATTTTTAAAATTTTACAATTAATTCCCCGTTCTCAGTAGTTATTTTTAATCTGGCAACAGTGCCCTGAGGCTAGACTCTCTATATATCTCAAACGCTGAGCATGTGTTGTTCAACGCAGTTGCCGTTTTTCCGAGCAGTCCGATCGCCAAATAGGCTAAATCAGCGAAAATGGCAACACCCTCTGGAGGCTAGCCTGCGGCACCCGCTTGCAATCTATGGAATACGACACGTGCGTTCTGCCGACTGCTGAGTAGGTCAGTCAGTGCTTGTTTATGTGTTGTCAAGCCACGCGAAGTAAGGTTAGATTGTTGTCTGTTGTAAATTTAAAATGAGTGTTAGTGAGTTAGTTGCTGCCTTTTATAAAATCCATTTAGTGGATTAACATATGATAAAAGTGTTTGTTGAGTTATTTACAAAGGGTTCTTTGGTTATTAAACGTTAAAATGAGTAGTGATTTAGTTGCTGAAAAGATCAGTGATGACAGGTATGTTTCAAAATCGGTCGTTTGATATTGATAATTGTAAAAAATATTTATGGTTAACGGGATCTGAGGTACACAATAAATTATATTACTGGTATTGCTTGCTATTTACATCCGATACAACTTCACGTTGGGGGCACTCGGGTTATGATGATTTGAAAAATTTAGCTCGTGGCAGACATGAAAAATCTCAGGAACATATTACATCGAGTATTAAGTTTAAATTAACCGGTAAACAGAATATTGTTAAAGGAGGAAAACATATAATTTGATAGACAAGAAACTACATTATAAACACTTTTTTTATGAAATTTTAGATACTATTAAAGGTCAAATTGAGATTCGATTTTCCGATTTAAATGAATTGAAGTTTTTTGTATAACTTAGTTCTAAAATATAAATTTTTTGATAAAATAGCACTGCACAATGAATTATGCGTTATATACCGGATAAAGATATTTTAGGCCAGTACGACATTCACGCCGATATGATAAAATATATGATAGACAATGATTTGCAACAAGTTTTACCTCAGTTTTATAAACTACTTTGTTTGACAATCACCATCCCTGTCACGTCGGCATCGGTGGAGAGATCATTTTCTACTCTCAAACGAATTAAAACTTACATGCCAAATACAATGGGCCAAAATCGTTTATACAATGTTAGTTTAATATCTATTGAAAAAGATTTAGTAAAACACTTAAAACAAAATGATACATTTTTTGATAATATTATTGATCATTTTTCGCAAACTAAAGACCGTAGAATTCCGTTAATATATAAAAAAAGTTAATGAAATTAATAAAAAAAAACAAAATACGAAAAATTCCAAAAAAAAGAAAAAATATTAAAAATCCAAAAAAAATAAAAGACAAAAACGAACAAAAAAATTTTTTGCCAAGAGAAACTCTATACCTCCACGTTGGTTCTTGCTGGGTAACAATAAATTTTGTCACTGAAGTAGCTGGTACGGTCGCTGTGCAAAGGTTAAAAGGCTGTGAATAGAGTATATTTTTACAAAAACGTTTTATGTCCAGCCTCCTCTCTCAAAAATTCACGAGCCGCCACTGAATCACAGGTGGGTCCAACTTGATCCCCTGACTCGGGGCTCCTAGGCATGGGCCTATAGGGCCTACTGGGAAAATAGGCCCCTGTAGGTGTAATCTACACCCATTGGAATATTTTTTTATAGCGTTGTCATCGCCATCGGGTATAAAGACAAAGATCAAATACTATCTGCTATGGCATAATAATGTGTAAAATCTTTAATTTCAGAGGAAGGTACCTATTTATAGAAAAATAGGAAAATGTTAGGTATTCTAAGGTGTGGGGTATTGGTATGATTAAAAATATCTGGAGTGTTGCTTGGATAATATTTGTTTTTATTGAAATGCTACTGAAAAGGTAAAACGTAGGTAACAACAATTTCTTAGAAACTACCTACACCTATAAATTACATATTTGTTATATGTTTTTGATATTCTGGTTCTTTTTATCACTATGAATAAAATTTAAATTTGTTTTTTGACGTTTCCATTATAAAAATTAATTATTATAGAAACGTCAAGAATCAAATTTTAAATTTACTCATAGTAAAAGAGAGAACCAGAATTCCAAAAATTGATTTTTTCAAATATTATCTTATAATAATTAATTTTAAGGATTTATTCGGGGAAAGTATGGAATAAGTAGATATTTAGGTTGTTACATACTTCGAACTAAATATGATAATTTAATAAAGATGGAGCATGACAGAAAAAAAGAAAATTCCTTTATAATATATATTGGTGAGGTATTACAATTTCCGACGCTTGGTAACTTTCAATCTATTATTAGATACCATTTCATTTGAAATGAACCACTCCCACCTTCTTTTGTTTCCAGTCCTTGATATACGCAACAATTAATTGATTATTGATTTACGCAAAATCAATAAAAATATAATTAAATAAGTTGGTACCTACATAATTGAATAATGGAATAGGAAGGAAAAATTAATTGTATTGCACCCAATAAATTATGTTAAAATTATGCGCAATAATTATTACGAATGTCAAATTTAATTATTATTGACGTTGGTTTATTGACCTAAGAATAATAAAATAATGATAATTTACACATTCAATTACTATGAAGTGTGATATATGATAATACATAATATTCATTTTCTGTTCAAAAAAATAATTTCTTATCTAGTACTACCTAATTAATTAAATACCAAATATTATAATTTGAAATATACCACTTAGATTATTCATGGTAAGTGGCATTACCTTATAATATTTTTAAAAAATCCAGTTTTATTTCTATGTTCTTATATTTCCAAAAAATAGAAATGTATTAATAAAATTAGAATGTATGATGTTTTTTAATGATTTTAGCACAAAGTCCAACACGTACAAGATATTGAGCCTTTAATTCTGGATTTGGTCTTGATGCCATAAGTTTGAAATATAGTTTTTGTCTTGACTTTGTTTTCTCAGGACATGTGGAGGCAAGTCGTATCTTATCTGGTTCATCTCTAACCAAGAACTGTCAAAATAAAAAGTAGCGTTATTCCGTTTTTTTTTTGATATTCTTGTCAAGTAAATACTTGAACATTTTGTGGAATTCATCTGTGTTTCATTCTTTTGAATGTAACTCCTCACATTCACACGAAACATTACTGTAGATTTGGAATGTGTTGAGATTTTAATTTTGTTGAAAACTAAAACAATTATGTCCTAAGTTGACATCGGCATATTGACGATATATTAACATGCACAGAGACAATTAGATTCTTTCATTCAACATTCAAATAATCTGCACCTCAAAATAAAATTCACGGTTGAAGTAGAAGTCAATCAAACTATTAACTTTTTGGACTTAATCATAACTAAATTAAATAGTAAACATTCCTTTTCAATATATCATAAGCCTGCACGTACAGATATCATTATCCACAAAAATTCAAATCACCCCATACAACATAAACTGATGACTGCTCTTCAAAGGATGATACATAGATCATAGACTTGTTACTATCCCCAGAGAATTAACGTCATCATAAGGAATTTTCAATGATAAAACAGATAGCAACTAGTAACGGCTATAACGAAAAAATTGTGATTGATTTACTTAAGAAAAAAGATTATAATGGAGCAATGAAGTTAGTTTACCCTAGTACTAGTATAGTTAAGACTCATAAATTAATAATGTATGTAGGTGAACATTCTGAAAATGCATTCAATTCACTTAAAAAACACAATGTTACCACAGGCTAATATATTAAAAACAACAAAGATGAGAATAAAAATGATCAAGAATCAGGACTATAGAAGGTAGAGTGTGAAGATTATGATAAATTCTATATAGGCCAGATAGGAAGACCTTTCAAAACTAAGAACATTTTAATTCGAACAAAGGAGATTCCAAAACTTCAAACCATATTAAAAAAACTGATCATCATTTCAAAGATAAGTCAGTTGAAAGTAAAGTATTAAACAACTTTGAAAAAATTGAAATTGATAAGTTTTCAAAATACAGGAAACCTTTTAAATCAGAAAGACTATCAATTCTCCATTTAAGGAATAAACCATAGTTTGTAAAGCCATTGTTTGATAAAGCCACCGCATGGTGAAACATGTCACGTTTTGTTTAATAAAAACGAAGTTTCTGAGAATTTATTACGAGTGCATTTTTTATTAAAACTATGGATACGAATTTTCAACAAGTATTAGCACCAAAACCCTTCAAGGTAAATTGAACTTCAGTAACTGTAATTAATTCGACGAAGTTCTGAAAATTTATAAGGAAAATATCAAAGATAGCAGAACATAAAAAATTCTCACATTACTGACAGAAATGAAGAGGTCATTTGAAATGTATTATGATTATATATAGGTGAGAATGTGTACATCAAATTTGGTTGAAGATTTAATGTATGTTAATACCGGGTGATTTATGCGATGGTATCTGTTCTAACGCAGCTAATGGGGATTAAAAGGATGCGCCCTCTAGTCCGATGCACAAAAAGCTTATCCTCGCCCATTGCGATTTAAGTGATATAGTAGCGTGAGAAATATTGCATTGATATAACAATCTATTTCACATCAAACAACCTCGACTTATGTCGAACATATCCCTTTATTTCAGCTGTTATTTGTTTTTGCCACTAGTTGTCACCATAAAATTTTTCTGAAAGTATGAAGTTTCCAATAAGCCATCAAAAATCTGAAATATGTACTGACAACGTTGAAGGTATACCAGAAGGAATTAAAATTTCACGGCAACTTTGCTTCCTTGAGACGTTCTGTTGAAATAACCTCATTCATTTACTTCAATAATTTCCCTACGTAAGTTCACCGCTATCTTAGTCAAACCAGGTATAGGTACTTCATTTTTACAGTTGGCAACACATTTACAGAGTTGCCTATATAATGTTACGATTAAGTTTTTTTTAAATTAGTTTTGATTGGCCCACTTTGTGGTGACAATTATTACAATATTCTCCACTGAGTTTATTAATTTTAAATAAATTATATTTTGTTATATGATTTTCTTTTCCTCCGGCTAGCTCTTTATTGATTTTTTATTTTATTCTGATTGAATTGATTTGATATTATATTATATGGAATGAAATAAAACTTTATTTAAAATGTTAAAACTTTTATAATCCATTTATTTATGAACCCTGTATCTTATTATGTTTAGAAATTAACTTTATACTACCAAAATCTTCTATGCTTACGAATTTCTATTTTATGGTTTACAAAAATTCTCTATGTTTCAAGTTAACCTCAATTTAATACACAACTACAATAACAAATTTCAAATTCAGATGCTCCTACACAATGATGACATTTTTTGAATGGACTCACTTGTTATATCTTACAAATATTGGAATAAATGTTAGTAATATTTCGTTGGTTTTAATATCTTCTTATTTTACTTGATAATTCACTTTAAACACATTTACTCTGCTTTAAACTATGTGCACAGGTAACACTTGTTGATACTTCTTCTTATTCAGGAACTTGTGGTATTTTGTTGATAATTGTTTTATTCTTTTTTAAGATATAAAACTTTGTTATTTATTACAAACTGGGACTGCACTCGGGATTTGGTTTCTCTCCGATGCCACTTAATTAAATAACTTTGGTTATGTTAACCTTTACTGACGTTGAAATGGAAGATTCCCGGATACTATTTGCTGCCTCATAGGAAGTACTAATAAACTTTGGTTATGTTAACTTCGAGGAGCTGCAGAGACACTTTCAGTGCTCCGATGTTACAACAAACTTTGGTTATGTAAACTAAATGAGTTTCACGGGAAGCACAACTTCTGCCAAGATATTGTTGCAAACTAAACTAGCTTTCCTTTGATTTGCCTTTTATAGGTCTCATCAAAAAGAAGCTTGTTTTATAATTTTCAACCAATGAGGTAATTCTTCTGATTATCTAGTTAGCTATTCCCATTGTTGAGACTGGCAGTTCTTTAGTATTATTGTAAATTGACCAATAGGAATTTAGTATTTTGAAATTTTTGATATATTGACGATTTGCAAATCAATTAAAGTTATTGTTCATTCTAATATTTGAATTCATGTTACCAACATTTTTTCCCATATTTTGATATATAATAACCTATGATTAGGTTCCAATTAACTTAATAATTCTGATTATTATGTCTATTTTGACAGTTGTCATTGCTTAAATTTAATACATGATTTTAAATATAAATAAAACTTATACAACTTTGTATAACTGAAATGTCTTAATACTATCTTACATCTATTAGTTATTCTTAATCTATTCTAATAGTTTGCTATCTTCAGATAGTCTTTAAATCATTTGAATTATGATTTTCCCTTTTCGTATCACTGTACGTTTATCCCCTTTTCACTGTTTCTTATTTACACTCATATAAACTACTTTACATTTTGGTTTTTATTATAATACAATCTTTAATATCTTATTCTGTTTATGTTTTTAATTCCATATTATATATACTTTTTAAACTTTTCTATTTTTAATGTCTCGGTAAATTCTAATTCTACCATTTTATCTTATATCATGACAATAAATTGTAGATTTCTCGAATGGACTTGAAAGTTCATATATTTGTTGTACATCTGAATTTTAATGGAATTAAATTTCGAAAGTGCAGAAACCATTCTTCCCAGGACTGCGATTCTACTTACTTCTATGTACATTTAAGTCGTGTGCTTTGTAAATTGCGAAACGTGTACCTAAATTTTTTTTCAGCTGTACCTTTATTAAACTGAAAAGTGAATGTGTAAATATGTCTTTTTCTTTATCTTGACGGGACATGAATCTTCGAAGATGATACTGTCGGTCATTCCTGGCAAATTTTCTCTTTTAAACAAACGGAATGTGATTTAATTTAGTTCCGCAGATGGTAATTTGAAAAATAAATTCCGTCGACGTTTCCAGTACCAAATGATGTGGAATGAAAAGTAAGGATGTCCACCCACCGCGGAGGGAAAACCGCCCTTAGTAGGGAAGCGAGAGGAGATCAAGTAGCCTGTGAAACGGCTAGAATGCTACAAGAATACAAATCAGCTACCGTTAACTTAGAGCCAACCACTGTATCTCACGACATTTGGAAGATTTTATTGAGGTGCTTTGTACCTACTTTGTTTCTCCGTGAAAAACACCCGCTGATTCAGGAAAATCGTGAAAGAGGTCGTAGCATTAACTGCCCGTGTCACCGTCAATCCTCCATTGGATTTTCCTCCACGGAAATAACTGTAAAGACAATCAATTACAAAGAAGTAGATCTGATGTGTACGGGGACACATCAATAAGTTTTTAGCTTTTAACTCATAGAACAGGGACGTATATAGTGGGGGCTCAGGGGGCTCAACACCTCCCCCCCCCCCGGACATCGAATCGCTCATGCATACACAATAATCATTATCACGAACAGAACAAACTCTACTAACTAATTAATTATTATTATTTATTCATAGCACCTGGTTAATACAAAGAAACATTGTACGAAGTGAACCAAATTGGTTGCCCGGATGGGATGTCTCTGTTAAAATTCGAGATAGAAAAAACCGACCACCCTTCCGCTCCCGCTTTTACTGTAACAAATTCAATGGCGTTTACAAATTTTCTCTGTCAACTTCGACAATGCCTTTTGTTTCGCTTAATATCAAAGATATTGCCAAACTGTAAGAACATTATAAGGGCAGTTTTTTACAAGGAATCCATTGGCGTAGTCAGATATTTTATCATTCCCATTTTTGAGGTACCTATGGTCTGAACTTATATTTTTTGAATGTAAATCATAGTTGGCTTTGAGATATTTAAAAAGAAGATGTTTTCCTGATTTCAATGATACATAACATGATAAGTCTAAAATAGTTACAACATGAGAAGAAAATAATTTATTGATAGATTATCTTATTTTCTTGTCTCAAAATCAATTTTGAATTATCAATGAAGTTCTCTAAGATTGAAAAAAAATATAACAACATTGAACTACAAAACCGTTACTCAGCAAATAATAACATTCTTTTAATAGACTTATATTAAATATTAAAATATCGAAAATAAACTAACGGAAATGTTCAAATTGGTTTCTTCCTCTTTCAACATATAGTTCATTGCAGTTTATAACCTTTCTTCTAGTTCGACTACTGTTCTGCTGGGATTTAAATATATTCTATCTTTTATATATTCCCAGAAAAAATAAACCAAAGGCGTTAGATCCGGTGATCTTGATGGGCAATGAACATGATCCACTGGTACCTATCCACTTATTCGTAACGTGTGTCTTCAGAAATAAAAAGTAAAAAGGCAACTATGATTGAGCATTAAAAAAAATATAAGTTTAGGTCAGGAAAAGGAATAGAAAAAATATTTGACTACGCCAATGAATTCTTCGTACAGTTTGGCAATATCTTAAATATTAAGAGAAATAAAAGGCATTGTCGAAATATGCAAAAATCGAAAAGTTGGCTGTGGCGTCAAACCAACTGACAAAGAAAATTTGTAAACGCGAAATGCGACACCAATCTGGCAGATTGCTTTCACATATACAAAAATTTATGCAAAATGTTTTGTACCCGTTCGGTTGAAATGCCCATAGCCTCAGAAATCACATGGCATTTTCGATTGTGATGTCATCTGTTTTATTTTTCAGGGACTGTTCACCTCAACCTCGTATAAGGACTTCCGGTTCAAACTGGGTTTATAGACGTCCTTAGTTGTAACCCATTTGCTTTTTCGATGGAATAAATAAAAATTATGCATATGCTATACGAGATATTATTTTAAGAATTACTGTTCAATGTATCATGGTGATTAAAAACTACTGCCTGTATATACTTAATTTTCTGTTTTTACTTGAAGATTTTAATAATTGATCATTAGTTCGTGAGCAATAATCATTCAACATTGTGCATTTAATAATAAGGTAAGAAACATCGTTCTCTGTGTGACTTTCACAATCAACAAAATTTTGAAGATAGTCCTTTCTTGTTATATGCGTCAAAACTAAGTCACAAAGAAAGCAAGAAACATATCTTTATTCATATAAGAAATAATTTTCCGTTATTTTCCAATAATTATTTGGAAATACACAGTTCCTTTGGGATAGCCCTTCTTAAATTAACGTATGTATTCATGATTATCAGCCATTGTCAACTTTTGACAAACCTTCATTATGATAATAAATAAGAATACGTATTTCCAATGAATGCAAAACGTTTTAATAAAAATCTAGGATGCACTTAAACGAACGATTTCTTCATGGCGACGCATTTTCTGAAACATAATTCGCACAAAAGAAGCACTTAGTTCTCCAAATAAACTGTGCAAACCCTAATAATCCTATCAAGCACTCCATAAATCAAGCAGGCCATCTATTAGGGAAGTGTCTCCACGATCACATGACCTGACACCAGCCATGCGACCGACACGTGACCGTAGCTTAGATTACGCTAATAGTAGTGTTAATCTTTGGGAGCGGGTTTGCACAGAGGCACCCTTGATTTTATACCGAATTACATGGATAATGCGATCAGTACCCCAGATTCATAAAGCGAGTTTCAGAATGTTTGGACAAGTAGTTTGATACATGTGTGTTATTATATGGTTGAGGCACACTTTGATTGCCTTTTTTAATCTGAACAAAATGCATTTCTATCTGGCCAAAATGAGCAGTCTTAGATTTCTATAATTCGATTTTAATGTAGCCTAATAATACCAATTTTCATATAAGAATTCATCTTTTCAAATCTATACAACTCGGAGCGATGTTCCAGGAATTCTAAGTTATGGAATTTTGATTATATAGCTTTGCCTAATTTCGTATTACTGCCAATATCATTAGACGTCATTATCAGAAAGCTAAGTGGATTTTCGCACGAATTGTCTTTCAGCGTTGAGATGTTAAATCGTTGTATTGTTCATATTACGACAGCTTCTTGGTTCCTTCACTCCAATTTACACCAAACTTGTAACATTCAATCTAGAATTAATGCTGACAAATTGTATCACCACACTGTGGCATTCTCAAAGCTAAGAGTTATCAGTTAAAGCTGAATCTACAATCTGAAAGTGATATAAACTGAGAGGTCAAGGTCTCAGGTAAATTTTAAGGGTGCCTGAAACTCGCCACAGAGCTTTCTTTGGTAAGAACAAAAAGGATGAGCGGATGTTGATCAGGGACGGCTAAAAGTTATCTTCATAATTCAGAAAATTTAATTCTATATCTATCAATGTACTTACACGAAATTGTGGTCGATTAGGCAAAGAAACCTTAAGCTTGCTTATACTCACCCAGGACATTTCTTACTAAGTTCTATTGAGAATATAAGGACCGAGATGCTGACATTGAATGAGTACTGTCAGAGTAATTACCAATCCTAGTAATACTCATACCTAGCGAACCAACTTGAAGCATGTACTTTATACCAAGTAGACAGCCGCTAATATAGGATTTTTCGAACTTCAATTCTAAACAGGTTATAAGGGATACGATATATTTTGATGTTTTCGACAAATAATATAATCACGAGCAATGGATCATCATCACAGCTATGACAGATGACACATAATCCGTCAACAAGACAGGTAACGTTCACATGAAAGACAATTGATATTGACAGTCACATAATGTCCGTGTCAGACCATTCCATAACATAGATATCCCTGTTAATTCAAATAAACTTTCCGCGCCTTTAGCTGTTTCTACTCATTGGAAATATGCATTGAGTCTTGAAACTTGGGGAATGACATCGTGGCGGGGGTGCCGGAGCCTCAATTTCTAATACAGGTAGTACAGGGTGGTTGATGTATAAACTAGCTATCAATTAGCTGAGTTAGTTTTTGACGGATTACAAAAAAGTGTATCCTCTATCGTCCTTATTTCCTCACGAAGACACATTACATACTAAAAGATAGTACGAATGAAGTGTTCATGAGAACATACCGCAAAAGCCGCCGCCTCGATAAAATAAGTCTCTGAAATTCCCTTATAAAAGACATAACTTATAATTTTGAAACAGTAAAACTGACAAGCGTTATATTGTTTGCAAAATGATGGGCTGTTTTAGATATACGAGATCAGGGTGGCTCTCGTTACCAACATAAAACTGCGCAAATCTCTCTTTTCTTCCAACCAACGTTCATATTTTATTCATTGAAACGGCTTTTGGTATTTTTAGCTAATGCCTAACATACTGACAATATTAGCTTTTCTTGTTTATGCTGTACTAACATTTTCAGGTTTTATTGGACGGCCAATAGAAGCCTCGATATTCTGGATTATTTGAAGGTAATAGGCGTGAGTGAAGCTGGTTTTTCTATCTCCAAAAGATTGCACAAGAACCAACATATTGTGCCTATCCTATCAGAATTAGGAAAGATAAAAGTATTTCTGTTCAAATCTGTTAATTGTCTTTTCTAGTACCTATAATGTTCCTTTGATGGAATGCTCAAAATTGTTGTTAATTCGTAAATGCAACTTCCTCTCCTTTAATAAATTATAGAAGAGTTCACACTGTAGATTCACTTAACACTATAAATAAGGAATATTCACCCCCCTATTTACTAAAGATACTGTTTAAGTACTGATATTCTTGCGACTACCAAGTAGCCATCATCAGAGTAAGCTAATATAGAAATCAAAATGTGTCTGTTTAAATACTATTTGGGGATAATAATGCTAACAAGAGCTTAGCTTTAACTGGAGATAAATCGGAATTCAATAAAGTGCTTTACGCTTATACATTTCCATCCCTTCTAAATTATCTAGGTATTTATCCTCCCTGTATTTTAAAAGTGATAAACTTTCTTGACAAATGTGTGTCCTATATCCAAAATATGTTCCGCTATAGCTGATTTTTCAGTTTTTTTTCATATGGCCTAGCTTAAATGTTCCTTCCAGTTTGAGCCAAATAGCATTTTGAACAAGAATCATAATCGATTTTGTAAATCATGGAATTGTCAAAGTCAGAATCTTTATCAAAGGTGTTGGCTAGAAGGTTTTTAGCTTGTTCTTACATCGATAAACTGGTTGTATTACAAATTTACAAAACAAATTATGGAATTTATTGATTACTACTTGTTGAACTATTTGAATGTTATGGCTATAATTTGGTTATTTCTTTGCATTCCAATTTCCTTTTTTGTTTAGTAATCGAACTATCGATCAAAGATTTATTGAGTGGGTTTTGATTTTTGACCTATACAGAAAACCCACTCGAACAAATAGGTGATAAAATAAAATGTAAGAATGGTTTTATTATATCAATATAACTATCAACTTTAATCAATATAACCAAACATTAAACAGTAGGTCATCTCAAATCAAATCAAGAGAAAATTATAAAGGATATGAGACACCATTAAATCGTGAGTGTAATTATTTTTTGTATAAACATTTGCAAAGTTTGCAAATTGATTAGTTAAATTTTTTTAATTAAAAATTGGAATAGATATAACTAAAGCAATAATTCCCCTTCAAGTTGACTGTGTTTTCTTCGACAAAGAATCAATAATATTCATCCAGGTCGAAATATTAAGAATAGTTAGTAGAATCTCAAGTGAATAGCTCTAGAAACATGTATAGAGCAATTTTAAATTGTTGTTTATTTATTTAAAACCAGTACATTCTTCAAGAAATTCTAGAGGTATCATATTTTGTTGCTAAATAAACGCATTATAGTGAATGTCAATATTGTATGTTAACAATTTTCGTTAATGAAGAGGATTCTATTTGATTGTATATAATTGAATAGGTTGTTTATTTTTTTCTAACCAAATTTATATCCCATTTCCATATCCATACGTATATTCAGTCCCAGTGATAAAATCATACTGCGTAAATTGAGACGGGTTTTAATATAATTCTTAGAGTATTCTTAAGAATGAGAGTGTTAAGATTAGCGCGATTACAATATTTGCGTTCTATATTAACAAAGTTAGGTTAGGTCAGGTTAGGTTAGAAACCAAGGGGGTAGAATGAACAATCATTATTGGCTATTATGAGAATGTTAAGATTAGCGCAATCACAATATTTGCATTCTATAACAACAAAGTGAAGTTAGTAGGTTGGGTAAGGTTAGGTTAGATTAGGTTAAGTTAGGTTCCCCTCCTAGGAGTCATATCACCTTGTCGTTGGTGGAGGGGCTGAGTACCTGTGACCTCAGAGGCTATACCGGTAGGTTTACCACGCCGGGCCGCCCAGGAAGTGAACAGGGAAACCAAGAAATGACTCAACCCCCCAGGGAAAGCGTCGTGAAAAACGCTACGGGGGTGGTGACCCGTGGAACAGAGATCCCTAGCTGCGAGTGGAAGCTTATCAACCACTCGCTAAAACCGGAAGGCCGGACCTCAGTTCGAACCACTGGATGGTAAGCCAGAGAGGAGTGTGCTGAGAATCTGGAGACGGGGAGCTTGCCTTAATTGGCCGGCTCGCGAGGCATAAACCTCTATAAAAAACCGACAGCGAAGTCAAGAGATCCTTTGAGACCATTGGAAAAACAAGAAGATCTTATACGGAAGAACTCACAAACAAGGTCACATCATTAAATTTGAAGCTAGATAGAGCTGAAAATCAAAACACCAAAATTGAACCTCTGAAAAATAAGATTGCATATCTAGAGGACCAACTACGAAATGACAAGTCAAATACATCTTCTGACTCCTTAGCAAACCAAACTCAAGTTCCTAATAAGGTAGACTCGTCCACTCAAACCAGAAACGAGACTGAAGAAGAAAAGGAGATATTGGATGTATTATCAGCTTCTTCTGAGGAAAAATCATTCATACATATGAAAGATATTTTATGTAGGGATTGGCCGGAAGAATCGTTTCAGGTATCCAAATCGATTGAGGTTGATATAATGACGGCCCCTAGCAACAGAGACCTGGTTGTGTTCGTTTCTAAAGACATATCAGAGGCGAAAGGATTAGCCAAAACATTTATGGACACGTTCATAGGCGAGACGGCCATAGAAATGCTGAATGAATTACCCGGAGAAATTATTACCGTAACTACGCAAACCAAGATAGGGAACGGCTCCAGACAGCTGCAGTCCCAATCGAAAAATATCCATTACGCTTTTACGGATAACGCGAAAGAAAATCAAACCCCAACGGAGGGAATAATATACGAGTCGCTAAACAAAATAAAGGACCTAGCATTATCACAGGGTAGGAAATATATAGGACTCCCGAGCATGAACAATTACGGGAACGATATCATAAGAAAAATTAGTGAGTACTTATTTAGAGGTACCGATATAAGTATTGAAATCTACGGGAAGAAGAAAAAACCCTTATCATATGCAGAAAAAGCAGGCATAACCCGACCTATAACAGATAGGAAGGGAACACAAATTGCAAAAAAGAGACAATTTAATACAGAGGCAATTCTCATAAAGGCGAATGGAGTCTCATATAAAGACCTCGTCAATAAAGTGAAAAAAGAAATAAACCCGTCGGCGTTGGACGTGCAAATATCGTCAATGCATAAAACAAAAGAAGGAAACATCCTATTGCAAATAGCAAACGGAAAAGAAAAAGCTGATAGTCTAAGGGAAGCAATTAACAAGAAATGCGGCGGACATCAGGCTTCTACTATCAGCAATAATAGGATAGTGTTACATATGAAGAGACTGGAGATTTCCACTACAAAACAAGAAATTGCGGAGGAGCTTACATTGAAATTAGCCTCTCCCATACTAGAATCAGACATAACCTCACTCAGGCCGGCATTTGGAGATCGCCAAAATGCAACATTAGTGCTGGAAAAAGATCTGGCAAAAAAATTAATCGACCTTAAACACATATATATAGGTGGTCCAGATGCCAAATCGAAGAAAGGATCGAAAGATCAGAGTGTAGAAAATGTTTGGAGTCTGGTCATACCGACACAAATTGCAAAGGACCCGATAGGAGAGAGCAGTGTAGGAACTGCACTAAGGAAGGACACATTGCGAGATTCTGCCCAAATTACGCGTTTTGCTACAAATGCAAGACGGAGGGACACAACGCTTTTGAAAGAAAATGCAGAGGCAAGAAGACAATCAATATCTCGCTCATGAGGAAAGATGAAAGTTCTTCAAATTAATATTAATAATTGTAAGGAATCCCATTATTTGATACAAGCAACCGCAATGGAACTGAAAGCGGAAATAATATTGATCAGCGAGCCTAACAGCAAAGTATCAAATAATATGGGCTGTTATATGGATATCCATTCTAAATCCGCAATTAAATTGAACAACAACGACCTCGTAATATATAAATCAGGAGCAGGAGAAGGGTTCTCATGGATAGAAACAAAGGACATGAGGATATACAGTGTATATTTCTCTCCGAATACAACATTGAACGAGTTTGAGACTGCACTGTTACGTCTATCTAGACACATCAGGGTATCAAATAAGGAAATCCTAGTAGGAGGTGATTTTAACTCGAAATCGGTTGATTGGGGATCCCCAAAAACCGATGCTAGAGGAGAATTGGTATCGGAATGGATGGCACAGTGCAATCTGGTACTACTAAACAAAGGAACAAGTCCAACTTTCGAAAGACATAATTCATCGTCCATAATAGACTTAACTTTTGCTTCTGTAAAATTGGCCCCCTCCATTACAAGTTGGTCAGTACTGGGGATAGAAACTTTGAGCGATCATAACGCGATAATGATTGAGATATGTAAACCTATGAAACTAAGTAGATTTTCTACCATAGGATGGAATACAAACAAATTAGACAAGAACAACGCAATCAGTTCATTGAAGAACACAATATCTCAAGTCAAAAACGTCGTGGACCTAACAAATTGCATGCGGAAGGCATGCAAGGCCTCGATGCCCAGTAAAAGTAGCCATAACAGGTTTAAACCAGCGTACTGGTGGACTGTAAACATCGCTGACATGAGAAAGGAATGTATTATGAAAAGGAGACAAGTGTCTAAGCTAAACAGAATCAATGCGTCACAAGCGAATAAAGACGCAGCTATAGACGTGTATAAAGCTTCCAAAAAAGCCCTAAGACTCGAGATCAACAGGTCAAAAAGAGCTTGCTGGAAAGCTTTATGCTCTGACATAGATAATGTCCCATACAGGATAGCCACGAGGAGATTACATGGCTCTCCTCAACCACATAATATCACCTTTGACATGGCCCAAGAAATCACAAAGATTCTATTTCCAGTACATGGGGATTTCGAAAGAAGAGAGATAAATCCTTCCGAAATTGTTCTATTCACAAAAGAAGAACTCGATCTAGCATCTAGAAGACTAAGAAATAAAAGCGCCGCAGGATTAGATCAAATCCCTGCGGAAATTATCAAAATAGCCATCAGTGAATTTCCGGAAGAAATACTGATGGTAATGAATCGAGCATTAGAAACAGGAGAATTTCCAGAGGCCTGGAAAAAGGCTAAGGTTATCCTGCTAAAAAAACCAAACAAACCGGAAGGCTCCCCGGCATCATACAGGCCTATATGCCTTCTAAACGTATTAGGTAAAACCCTAGAGCATCTAATCTTGACCAGACTACAAACGAGTTTGGAAGCAAAAAACGTATTGTCGGAAAGACAGTTTGGATTCCGTAAAGGAATGTCAACACTGGACGCCATCAGATCATTAAATGAGAAACTAACGCCGGTGTTTACGGGTCCATGGCATCATAGGAAAATAGGCTGTATTGTAACACTCGACATCCAAAACGCCTTTAACTCAGCGTCTTGGAAAGTAATACTTGATAAACTGGACGAAATCGATATAGATCCAGATATCAAAAGACTGATAGGGAGTTACCTCCAAAACAGGAAAATAAGGATCGAATTCGAGGGAATATCCTCGGAAAGTTCCATTAACAGCGGTGTGCCACAAGGTTCGATCCTGGGTCCCACACTTTGGAACATCCAATATAACGGAGTTCTAGAGGTTGAACTACCCGAAGGAGTAACAACAGTCGGATTCGCAGACGATCTTGCGGTAGTAGCAATTGCCAGAAACCACGAAGAATTGGTGGAAAAGGTCAACGGATCAATAAGGAACATAAGTTATTGGCTCGAAGAAAAAGGCTTAACATTGGCCGCGAGTAAAACAGAGGCGGTTCTAATAACTACCAAGAGGGTAAAACCAAGGATATCTTTCAAGGTTAAAGATGAAAACATAACACCTCAAGAATCTGTTAAATACTTAGGAGTTTGGCTTGATACCAAGTTGACTTACAAAACACACTTGAACTATGCAGTGGAAAAAACATCAAAGGTTGCAGTGGCATTAAACAATCTTATGCCTAACGTTGGAGGACCAACAAGCAGTAAGAGAAGACTGATAAACTCAGTGGCTATATCAACAGCCCTTTACGCCGCCCCAATTTGGCATATGGCCACAAGGCATAAGAATATGAGAGATAAACTCAACTCTCTTGGAAGGAGGCTGAACATAAGGACATGTAGCGCATATCGCACTACATCAAGCGAAGCAGTTGCAGTACTGGCCGATTCGCCTCCGCTCCACCTTATTGCGTTAGAACGCAAAGAAACATATGATGGAACCTCTAAGATCGAGGCAAGAAGAAACTTAATGAGTAGGTGGCAAGAGAGATGGAATAATACCTCGAAAGCTTCACATACAAGAAACATCATACCTAACATAGAAACATGGCTGAACCGTAAACATGGTCAAGTTAATTATTATTTAACACAGGTGCTGACAGGTCACGGATGCTTTCGGAAATACCTACACAGATTCAAAATAATAGAAGACGACAAATGTACTTACTGTGGGGAAATAGATACTCCTCACCATACTATTATTGATTGCCCTAGATGGAACATAGAGAGACAGGGCATTCAAAACTTCCAAGATAACAATATTAACATAAGAACCATAGTTGATAGAATGTTACAAGATAAAGAATCATGGATTATATGCGAAAGCATAATAAGACGGATAATCAAGACTAAAGAAGAGGAAGAAATAGACTAAAACAGTATCATCAGTAATACATAGATTAGACAATCAACAAGACGATCCATACCCTGAAGTTATGCGAAAAGCGGTTCCGGGGTAATGGATAGAAAAGGAGAGGTTTTAGCAGGTATGCTTAAATAGATAAGTTAGTCCTGCACTACCAGGAGTGATAGAAGATGAGCTTCTGGTGTGCATCAAGCATTTCCTCTCCACAGAAAAAAAAAAAAAAGGTTAAGTTAGGTTCCTGGAAAGCAGGAGCCTCTTCTTTTGCGCGGAGCCTGAAAACCGCAACCAGGCGCGTCCCCAGGTGGCGGATAGGGGAATGCTCATGGCCCTGTTGCCAGCAGGGTCAAGGGTAGGAGTAGACATGCTCCCGCGGACCAACAGGCACCCAGACCCCGGATAGAATGTGGGACTCCCAGTCACATGTTCCTGACAAGAGGGTGACGGATAGATTGCGGCTGATACGGAGAACCATATCTTCCGGAAGAGTAAGTTATCCCATCATAGATAACTCACTGAAACACACAGGAAAGATCGACAAACTGATTCAGTACTGAAACACAGGTACCATAATATTGGGAAAAACAATATTTTGGTACAAAACGAGACACCACAGGAAACATCCATAGCGTGATGGAGTACTGGAAACCCAGAAACCAGAACAACATGGTTAAAACGAAACAGTCAGGAAATATCAACGAACCGATATAGTACTGAGACTGAAGGTACCTTAATATTGTGGAAAAACAATATTTCGGTACAGATACACACAGGAAAGATCCATAACGTGTTCGAGTACTGAAACCCAGAAACCGTAACATAGGTAAAATAACGAAACATATAGGAATTTATCCACAGAGGTTAAATCACTAAGACAAAATACCGTAAAATTGGGTATCAACCATATTACGGTATAAACACAACGTGAACATCAATGTATACTACGAATGTAGATATTTACGTTTAATCAACGTAAATATCACCAATAAACATCAAAAGAAACTCAGTTCGATATAGCATCGACAAACAAAGAGAAAGACGCAGTCTATATCCTGAAGCAATGTGATAAAACGGTCCCGGGATATGGATGAAGATATGAGAGGTTTTAGCAGGTATGCTGTAACATCATTGAGTGAGTCCTGCACTACCTGAAGTGATAGATAAAAGCTGACGGTGTGCATCAAGCATTTCCTCTCAACAGAAAAAAAAAAAAAAAGTTAGGTTAGGTTAACTACCTGGAAAGCATAAGCCTACTTCTCCTGTGCGGAACCTGTGACCGCATGCAGGCGCGGTCTCCAGGTTGTGGATGGGGGAAAGCTCTTGGTCCTGTTGTCAGCAGGTTTGATGTTAGGAGTGAAATTAAATAGCTCTCATGGACCAACTGGTTACTGAGGGAGCCTAGATAATCCCATTTCTCTTAAATCCATAGTAGATCGTATGTTATCCTCAGAGGATAAGAGTAATTCATTCGACGTTCTTATGTTTAAAATAATAACCAAGAAAGAGAAGGAAGAGGCCGATAGCTCTTCTCCTATCCTCCCAGTGACATTAAAAGAATACGTAGCAAGTACATCTCCTCATCTCGAAGTTATGCGAAGAGCGGTCTCGAGACTTATCTCGGGTGAAGATAGAAGAGGCTTTAGGAAGTATGCTCCCGCACCACCAGGCGTCATAGATCCAAAGCTCCTGGTGTGCATCTAGCGTTTTCTCTCATCAGGAATAAAATGGGTTAGGTAAGGTTAGCACAGGTTAGGTTACAAACAAAGGGGTACAATAAGCAATAATTAATGGTCATTATGAGTTTGTTAAGATTAGCGCGATTACAATATTTGCGCATTCTATATCAACAAAGTTACGTTAGGTAAGGTTAGAAACAAAGGGGGTATAATAAACAATCATTATTGGCTATTGTGCAAATACTTGCGTACAGAAAGGTGGTTGGCCTAGGCAGCACGTACTACACGATAATTACCTGACTTGACAACCAGGTACATATATGGGACTCAGTTTGCGTAGACCTCAAAAAGACCCGGGTAAGAATTTACCATAGAAAGGCAATTAATAGATGCCGAACTCAATTTACGTCGATCCATTTAAATAGGTTAAAAGGCAGAATTGAGTCAACAAGATTCTTGAAAGGTAAGTGAACTTTTCATAATTGGAGGTTAGGTGTTCTTAGCAATTGAATCGAATCATTTGTTGAAAAATCCAATATATAATTTGTTACATGTCAATTCAAAATGAGTTTGAAAATTGAAATCAATAAATGAATTATAGTCTCAAGATTTCAATTATCTACATTAAATAATGTGGATAGACTTGAACTCTAATAATTTTTCTATCATAATTTCAAAATCAATTTATCAAATCAAAACTATCTCATATTATTAAACCCCTGGAACAATGAGATTATAACAAATTGGCAACCAACGTTAGACTTTTTTCTATACATTGACCGTTAAAAATCGAGGTAAATAGAGCTTATACGAGTATATTTAAATGAGGATAAATATTAACAAGAATGATATAGATACAGGTACAGACTATAAGCAACAAATTGATTGTTGTTTTGCTCTAAATAACAAATTGATTGCTATTAGCCTTGACCTCACATGTTTGAATTGGATATTTCGTGATGATGGTAAGTTGTTTTGAAATTTGCAGGAAATTTTATGGTAATTCCTTGGCATGGAGAGCGATCATCCTAATTCCCGATCCTTCTCTG
Organism: Endomychus coccineus; assembly: GCA_958510875.1. NCBI lineage: Eukaryota > Metazoa > Arthropoda > Insecta > Coleoptera > Endomychidae > Endomychus > Endomychus coccineus. The sequence goes on along the minus strand of OY294070.1, from coordinate 127,314,181 downwards.
AAACTTAATATTTTATAAATATTCAGAACGATACCGCTACCATCAATCAAGATCTTCCGCTCGACTCCGTAACATTTTTATAAGCACGTGATACACTTTATAACTTTCCTATATCACTGCTATATGATACAATAAGAACACAATCTTTTTAAATTAATTCGACTAACAGCGATATTTATAGAATTCAATTAAGCGTTGCTAAGAATAAATTTCAGAAATTCTTTTAGTTCTTCAATTCCTGTTTTAGATATGATACATCAGTGCCTGTTATATAGTAAAAGAAATACATGTTGTATACGAAGATTTTTAAAGATTAGATTAGTACTTATACAAATTGCTTCACAATCAAGCAAATTCACTCAGGAGCAACGATGTTTTTAGAATGTAGATTCTCCTACAGCTTCAAAATCATTGGTACTTACCAATTATTTACAGTCGTCAATGCTTGCAAACTCTCGTAGGAGATATGACATTTTTAGAATGTAGAATGGCTGTAAAATCGTTTGGGAGACGCTTTTCAAATTCTTCAATACCTGCAGAATCGTAGAGTTTAATCGTCAATACCTTCAAATACAATGCCTGTAAAATCGTTCGGGGGTTCTTCCTAGGTTCTCCCACACCTGCAAAATCGTAAATTAGACACTATTGTGTAAAATCGTCACTGTTTTCAACTCCTCTTGGGAGATATGATGTTCTTAGAATGTACAATGCCTGTAAAATCGTCTAGGGGACTCAAATTCTTCAATACCTGCAGAATCGTAGAGCTTACAATCGTCAATGCCTTCAAACTTGCTTAGGAGATGTGCTGTTTTTAGAATGTACAATGGCTGTGAAATCGCTTGGGGGATTCTTCCTAGATTCTTTTCAAATTTTCCTACACCTGTAAAATCGTAAACTAAACACCATTGTTTACAATCGTCAATGCTTTGAAACTCGTTTAGGAGATGTACTCTTTTTAGAATGTACAATGCCTGTAAAATCGTTCGATCGGATTCTTTCTAGATTCTCCGACAGCTGCAGGATAATAGTCAAATACAAATTGTTTAGGATCGTCACTGTCTTCAAACTCTCTCAGGAGATATTATGATTTTAGAATGTATGATGCCTGTAAAGTCGTTTAGGAGACTCTTTTGAAATTCTTCAATACCTGCAGAATCGTAGAACTCACAATCGTCAATACCTTCAAACTCGCTTAGGAGATGTGTTGTTTTTGAATGTAAAATGCCTTAAAATCGTTTGGGGGATTTTTTCTAGATTCTCCTACACCTACAAAATCATAAGTTAAATACCAATTGTTTACGATCGTCAATATTTCCAAACTCTCTTAGGAGATATGATGTTTTTAGAATGTATAATACCTATAAAATCGTTTAGGAGACTTTTCAAATTCTTCAATACCTGCAAAATTGTAGAGCTTACAATCGTCAATTTCTTCAAACTCGCTTAGGAGATGTGCTGCTTTTAGAAAGTATAATGCTTGTAAAATCGTTTGAGGGATTCTTTCTAGATGCTTCCACACTTCCAAAATCATAAATTAAATACCAATTGTTTACAATCAAAAATGCTTCAAAATTCTCTTAGGAAATATGATGTTTTCAGAATGTACAATATCTGTAAAATCGTTTAGGAGACTCTTCAGATTCTTCAATACCTGCAGAATCGTAGAGTTAACAATCGTCAATGCTTTCAAACTTACTTAGGAGATGTGCTATTTTTAGAATGTACAATGCCTGTAAAATCGTTTAGGGAATTTATCTTAGATTCTCTAAGAAAAATCGTAAAGTAAATATCGATTGTTTACAATCATCAATGCCCTCAAACTCACTCAGGAGTCATGATGATTTTAGAATGTATAATGCCTTGAACAGTCTTGCGAGATACGATTTTCCAGATTCAGGTCAGGAGATATGACGTACAATGCCTGAAAAACTTTTCAGGGGATTCTTCTATATGCTTCAAAATCATTTGTTCTAGAATCATCAATGCTTTCAAAATCGTAAAAGAAATACGAATTGTTTACAATGGTCAATGTTCAATTTCGCTTAAGAGATATGATGTTTCTAGAATCTACAAATCTTGAACCATACTCAAGAGTCTGCAATAGCTGGAATTTTGTTTTAGAAGATACATTTTCTTGGGTGTTTTCATAAGCTGCAACATAGTTCAGACGATATAATTCGTTTAGAATGAAAAATGCCTCCAAATTCTTTCGAGTTATATCATATGCCATTATTTAATATCGAAATGGTTCAAAACTGTATCACTTCATATTTACAAATACACCAGAATCGTACGTTTTTGGAAACATTCCATTCGTCTTTCTAGATTCATGAAAAGTGCAGAATTCAATTTTTAGAGCTATTGCCATGACTTTCCCATTATGATCATATGTGGTAGAGACCTTAGTTCTTCGAAGATCAGCGGACATTTTCATCCTGAACATTGGCGACGTATTGTCCTGCAGATAGCTCGTATCGATTCGGTGACATCATACATCACGTCACCGTTAATGAAACGTTTGTGAAATTTTCGACGGACAAAGTGTGACAGAGAGTAATGAGTCTAAAGCACGACCAGTTCACTCCTCGACTCGTGCAAACTACACTCCAATTTCCTTCTAATTCAATGTCTTTCAATCCGAAGATATGCAGTGATTGATTAACGTTACGGCACCGCCCAACACGGCCCTTTCGTCTACCCGCCCCCAGTTCTATGAATTCGGATCATACGCACTATTTTCAATCATCAAAAAAGGGTTGATAATTTGACTTATCGACTGAATCTAATGTGTTTTTGATTATTCCGTTCACGAGATCTACGTATCCCTCTTAATTATGTAATTTCTATAGGTACTTCTAAACTGAACTTAAGAGAATAAGGTGATGTGTGTAAATTTCACTATCCAACTAAATGAGGTTATGTTAACTGCTCCATACAATATCATATTATTGTACTGTGAATCTGGGTTTCACTTTAATAAGTAAGGAAAGTTTATTTAGGAATTTTTTGACAGTGATTTAGTGTAGTGTTTATTTTTAATAATTTAATTACTGAATTTTGTTACAGTCCAGAATTTGCAGACGCCTATGTCTGTGAGTAAGTGCGCGTGCTAGCTTATGTGTGTGTGTATAGTATTTTGTTAAGATGCAGTCTATTTTCTGTGCTCACTCTGTGGTGTAATGGTGTGAATAATTGAACTGTCAGAATAAATGAAGGTTAAAGTAGTGTCAATACAATAACAATAATACACATATTGATTATTGGAGTTCTTTTAAGAAATGCTGCACCAAATAAAAAATAGATGGGAATTGTGCGATGTAAAAACTCTATTCCAAGTACTGTTGACCGTTTTTGTAGTTATAACTTTATGAATAATGATAATTCGTATCATGGTCTGGAAACATATCGCAAATAATTAAAACCTGATGCTGTGCTTCCAGGTGGTGATAAAAAAAAGGCACAATTGTTTAAAGCAAGTTGCTGTATCATGAACTTTACATTCACCTAATGATTATATCTCAGCTACAAATGATCATTGCTTCACAATGAAAATCAAGAGCCACTTGTTTGTTGGATGAATCTTTTTACATGTTACAATCGCTCGAGCAAGCTAGATATCCAATGTTCTTCCTTTTTATTTCACATAATTACATATGTAACATTTGGTGAACACTACAATTGTTTGTAAATTACATACAAGATTACGAATAATTTGTATTATTTGATATAACAGGAATGAATATGTTTTCCAGTTTCATAACGGGAAGCTGCTATTTGATCAAAGCTTGGTGAATGATTGGAAAAAAATGTTTTGTATATTGGAATCTAGCACAATTTATTCAGACATGTAGGTGTATGTAATTATTGAATACACAGTTTAAGAATAATTAATTATTACTTAAATAGTGGCTACTAGAAAGTAGCTCTTTTGATTATATTCTTCGTCCGCGTTGGCTTCGATATCTAATGGATAATAAGTAGGTAATTGAAAGTGTCTATAATTAAAATGAAACCAATCTTCGGAATTATAATATATGATAGCAACAAGAAAGTACAATAAAGATAATTGAACAAGTGACGAGTTAATCAACGTCTTACTAAACAGAATTCATCTTTTCTTCCGGTGAAAAGCGTAACCAACTTCTTAAATAACTAAATTGTTAAAGTTATTGTATATGAAACATCCAGAAAGGACAGGATCGTGAAGAATGAATATAACATCTCTTGATTATGAAGTCATGGGATTTGTTCGAATCACCTGAATGGTGAGATGATAGTATGATAATTTCTTCTATGTAATAGTCTAATAGGCACGTAGGTTATTCGTAAGTCTATTTTGGCTATTTTTGTTGGCAAGGTGTTCTGTCATGTGTGTACCTAGTTAATGTTATCGCAGGCAGAAATAAACTCACAAGTAACCTACTATTCTAATGGAGTTTTCACTTGGAGATGAAATATATTCTCATAAGAGTTCAGTTAACGTTATTGCATCCAAAAATGCACTTATAAATAACCTAACAACCTAGAAATGCCGCTTGGACATAATATAGATGATACCTGGAGGTTTTAAGGCCTACGTAAAATGAGCCCCAGGTATGTATACCTGGTTATCAGGTCAGATAACCACCACCCTTATGTACGCAAGTATTTGCCCAATAACCAATAATGATTGTTCATTGTACCCAATTTGTTTCTAGCCTACTAACCTACCTTTGTTGATATATAAAGCAAATATTGTAATCTCGCTAATCTTAACACTCTCATAATAACCAATAATGATTGTTTATTGTACCTCCTTTGTTTCTAATCTAACCTCACCTAACATAACCTAACCTAACCTAACCTGATCTAACCTGACCTACCAACCTATCTTTGTTGATGTGGAAATGCTTGATGCATACCAGGAGCTTTTGATCTGTCACTTTTGGTAGTGCAGGACTCTATAAAACCAGCGTACCTGCTAAACCCTCTCCTTTTTTCATCCATACCCCGGGACCGCTCTTCGCATAACTTTAGGGTATGGATTGTGTCTATGTCCCTTATGTCTGTCTAGCGCTAATTGTCTCATTCAGTGAACCGAATGTCGGTGTATTATACCATAATGTGGTTGATGACCATATTCATGAACACTGTGTCTTAGTAAACTATCTGTGATGGGATAACTTACTACATATAACCGGAACATATGAATCATTCGTATCAATCACATTCTATCCATCGCCTTCTTCCCAGGAACATATGATCCGCGGGAGGTATTTTTAGTTTCGCTCCTACCCTTGACCCTGCTGGCAATAGGTCCGTGAGCTTTCCCCTATCGGCCACCTGGGGGCGCTTTCCAGGAACCTAACCTAACCTAACCTAACCTAAACAACCTAACCTAACATAACCTAACCTACTAACCTAACTTTGTTGATACGGAATGCAAATATTGTAATTGCATTAATTTTAACACTCTCATTTATAAAAATATTCTGGGAATTATAATTAAACCCGGGACTTAATTTAAGTATTATGATTTTATCAGTGGGACAGAATTTATCGCTTTATACGAAGTTTTGTTAATAACCAATTCAAAGATTAACCATCAATGGAACAAAATCTATCGATATTGTTAAAAAAATGTTTATAACTGCAAAAAGTAGAATGAAGGCAAACTGCTGCAGCTTTCTCCTCCACCATTGTTGCAAGCGTAAAGCACACTAGACCAACTTTTCTGTTTTCGCAAACTGCACTAAAATAATTAATGGTTCCACATTCGTAGGTTATAAGCTCCATGACGTTTTCTGGCGTTGGTTCCCTTGAACTCATCTCTGGTTCAAGTCCTTGCACCGGCTTTTCTCAGCCACAATCCAAGGCATTGTCCAACCAAGCCTGCAATTGAAAATAGATTTTCCATAGCCACAGACATAGCGATTCGGCGCAACAGATGAAGGTGGGGATGAAGACGGATTAACCTTACGTTTGGTCGCAGATTGAGTGAATTTTTTGAACGGAGTCAAAATCACATATTACATCGTACGATGCCACAAAGATCTCTTGCCCTGCAGCTTTGACGCTTTGTTGAAGTATGTTAAGTTTCTGGGAAATTTCTACAGTATTTCGCAAAATCTCATCCTTTGCGAGTAGCGTTACGAGTTTTGATTTGCCTTGGAAATAACGCCTCGATCGGTGGATATACCGTTTATCAGAAAATGAAAGCGTGACAGCATTGTAGAAATAAAACCACATACTTCAGGTTTTTGTGGCTCTACCACTTTCATATTACCACCGTACCGCAAAAGGTTTAATTTCGCGTCGAAAAAGAGGAAAAAGTAATCTTGGCCCCCTCTACGACTGCATGAGATAAATATTTGTAGATAATATTGTTCTCTAAAATTTTTGCTTACAACTATTTTCTCTACTGCCTGTACCGTTCTCGCGGAAAATTAATTCAAAACATTTTGATATTCGCAAAAACGCCCATGAGTGGGGCTTACAACTTTTTGGTTTCAAGCTCGTCACATGCCCCGCTAACGATTTATAAAAAAAATAGCTTCGTTCATTTTTCCCACAAAAGCCATATTTCCCTGACAGATTTACTCTAATACCTGCAGATCAACAAACATGGGATTGATATTTCGTTTGAAATGACAGATAAATTTCATTAGTTTATTTTTTCAATCTAATTGTTCAACACTCAGAAGGTCGTCTTTCAATCTATTGGAACCTGTTCGTAAATCATAACAACGGCAACTACCGACTGAAATGTAATTTCTAGGAATTGATTTAACGGTCGAGAGTGAAGCGTCTGAAATACTTGTGGTTTAACAAAAACCGTATTAAATCGACTTGATTAAATAAACCCCCACTGTAGTATAGATGTTTTTGTACATTTATCAATATAGATTTGTCATCTGTCATACTCAAGTTTGTACATAATTTGAGGATTTTTTTTTCATGAATACGCAGTCGATAATTGAGATAACATTCTCGCAACATAACAATTACATTATCTCCGGTTGTTGGTTATAATTTGGACAATTATTATGCAGCTTTATTTACTCATAAACAGAGGCGGACTATCTCAATTTAGAGAATCAAAAGACCAATACCGTTGTAGGATCATAGATGTATCTCTAGTAATATAGATCAATCACAGAGAATGTACAAATAGAAATTCCTCAGTTCACAGCAGTATCCCTTGAATGTACCTTTATATTCTCATCATTACTTATCTTAACATATCGAATTGTATTCTCCTACTTTATATGGCATAGTTCAGCAGTTCTCAATAGTACATTTGTCCGACATCTAATACTTAATCGCATATGGCTCGGTGGTATGGTGGCCAAAGACTCAGCAGGCTGGGGCTATCCGAAGGCTAATGATTATTCAAAGGCAAGCTTGTCTGGCTGCCACGAGAGCTATGAAAACAGTTTTCACGTTCCCACACCATGTAGTGGAAATATTCATAATTCTGTTAGAATCATTGGAAATTGATAATGGCGTCATCCATCGAGCATACGTCTTATATTACATGGTTTTCACATTTCCAAAATATAGTTCTCTTTACGTGAAACTTGAAGTTTATTTCCAATGATAAGTACCATAATGTGTCTCATTTACTGTTGATCGAATGGCAGTTTTTATTATAGAAAACACTAAATTAAATATCCCATCCCATCTTCTACTATTTACTGCGTCAAAGCAGGAGGATATGACCGTGAAGGTGCAAATAGATGGAAAGCGAAAATGCGTTCGTCGTTTGTTTTATTGCGATCTGAGCCCCAATAAACTGTCCCAAGCGTACAAAAACTAGCTTATTCGTTCCTATTCTTTCATTCGATACCGCACGAATCACACTAGAACATTTTAGAAATATGCCTGTACGAAAAATAATGAATCGTTAGTAAATAATATCATATCAAAATAGTACTGATTTGATATAAGGTGTGTTCAGAAAATAACGGGAATTTTAGTTTCTTGAAAAAAATATTAATTTATTCGTCTACATTAATGTTGTTGCCTTCAAAATAGTCCCCATTAGATATTACGCACTTGTGCTTCCTCCAATGCTCGAAACACTTCTCAAACTTGATCTTTGGGATAGTCTTTAGCTCTTTCAGCGATGCGCTTTTAATGTCATCCATACTTGTAAAACGATGGCCCTTTGAGGTTTTCTTTATTTTTGAAAATGGGAAACAGTCACACGGAGCCTGTTATAACACGTTTCAGTAATTCTGCACCGTCGTTGACTTCATTTAGTGACTCCTAGGCCACTTCCATTCGTCGCTGTTTTTGTTCAAAATTCAACAATTTTGAATATGAGACAGCTATCTGCCAGATGGGAGCTAATGCTGCATGTTGACAAAAAGCACCACCTTGTGACAACTTCAAAGAAGTGTTTGGTGGATCCATCACAATGAACAGTGAACTTGTCCTGGCAAATCGAAACCGAAAAAGGACAAAGTGGGCTTAAGGCCCAACAAAGTCATGGCGACAGTTTTTTGGAATGTAATGGTTTCACCAATTATGGTCGTCTATCTGTTTTTGTAGTAGAACCCACGTCTGTATATTCTTTGAAAAACCAGCTCGACGTAATGAAATAGCATATCATCAGTCGAATGAGTGACGATAATGGTTGTTTTCAGTGATTGTAAACAAGCTGTTAAAGTTAATGTTTTCTTTCTGCATTCCTTGATTGTTGATGTACTATTCAATTTTACCTTTGCTTCAACCGAGCTTCATAGGTTAGCACCTCAGCTTCGGTCGTTTATTAATAATTATAATGGATTCAGAGAATAGCATTTAACATCCTTGAGCAATCCCTATTCGAAATTCAGACACTCATCCGGCCCAATTAACAACTTGCTGAACCAAAAGAGGCCATTAACAAAAATGAAAATATTTGGAAATCCGATTTTAGCCTCAAGAGATTATTTGAAAAATGTTGGTAATGATTACTGCTAGGATAAGAAATAAATTCTTTTCGTTTTTAATCGGAAAAATGCTCAACTATTAAGACATGTATTTCAAAAATTTGACGGCGAGGTGCCGCGAAAAGACCATTTTCCATTCAAAATCTCCTCTAAAAGTGAAGATATGAGAAGATTCGCAATAGAAACTGTAATGTGTGATGGACGACGCATCAGAAAAAAAATCGTTTGCGTCTAAAGGAAGAAAAAAGAAGGACAGACATCCTGAAACTTTTTTCTCCCTGCTTGAAAAATTATGTGAAAATAATCGCCCATAGGTTTGAAAGTTTTTCTGAGAAAACCGAATGTATGTTATTTACACATAAAAATCTAACGTATCTAAGCAAATCCAGGAGCTCGAAGGAGTTCATCTGGACCCTAAATTAAGCTGTGCGGGTCGCGTTGGTAGCCTTGCAAATAAACCAGCTATTCGTTGCTGATCTAGTACAAGGCATGAACGCTTAGTACAAAAGTCAGTGGGACATCAACAAGAGACTTTGAGAAGAGTATTAGCATACGACAGTATCGGCTGGTCTTAATGATGCGTAGCCAGTAAGTGATAAATATTGTAATCAAACAAAGTTTCAACTCTCTTTTGTGAAAAATTATTCATTGCACTTGTGCGTGTATAAAGGTGTTATGTATGACTAAATACATTGCGATGCATTGCTGAGTAGCAAGGCCTTCTATAGCTTTGAATACTTTATGAGTGACTATGTTATCCAGTGGCGGCTCGTGAACTTTTTAAGAGAGGAGGCTGGACATAAAACGTTCTTGTAAAAATATACTCTATTCAGCCAATAAATTTAACCTTTGCACAGCGACCGTACCAGCTACTTCAGTGACAAAATTAATTGTTGCCAAGCAAGAACCAACGTGGAGGTGTAGAGTTTCTCTTGGCAAAAAATTTTTTTGTTCGTTTTTTTTTTCTTTGGATTTTTGATATTTTTTATTTTTTTTGAAATTTTTCATATTTTGTTTTTTTTATTATTTTTATTAACTTTTTTTATATATTAACGGAATTCTACGGTCTTTAGTTTGCGAAAAATGATCAATAATATTATCATAAAATAATGTATCATTTTGTTTTAAGTGTTTTACTAAATCTTTTTCAATAGATATCAAACTAACATTGTATAAACGATTTTGGCCCATTGTATTTCGCATGTAAGTTTTAATTCGTTTGAGAGTAGAAAATGATCTCTCCACCGATGCCGACGTGACAGGAATGGTGACTGTCAAACAAAGTAGTTTATAAAACTGAGGTAAAACTTGTTGCAAATCATTGTCTATCATATATTTTATCATATCGGCGTGAATGTCGTACTGGCCTAAAATATCTTTATCCGAGTAGGTATATAACCCATAATTCATTGTGCAGTGCTATCTTATCAAAAAATGTATATTTTAGAACTAAGTTATCTAAAAGTGTATTGGGAAACTCTTTTGAAAAAGATTCGAAAAATCTTTATTCGTCAAGTCGAAAAACTTCAATTCATGTAAATCGGAAAATCGAATATCAATTTGACCTTTAATAGTATCTAAAATTTCATAAAAAAAGTTGTTTATAATGTAGTTTCTTGTCTACCAAATTATATGTTTTCCTCCTTTAACAATATTCTGTTTACCGGTTAATTTAAACTTAATACTCGATGTAATATGTTCCTGCGATTTTTCATGTCTATCTATACCACGAGCTAAATTTTTCAAATCATCATAACCCGAGTGCCCCCAACATGAAGTTGTATCAGATGTAAATAGCAAGCAATATAATTTATTGTGTATTTCGATTTTGAAACATACCTGTCATCGTCACCACTAATCCTTTCAAATCCGGTAAAGGCCGTTTATTTTTAACAAAACACTTTTCTATCATATGTTAATCCACTAAATGGATTTTCTAAGAACCCAGCAACTAAGTCACTCATCATTTTAACGTTCACCGATTAGATAAATTATATCTTAACTACTTAACCTTACTTCGCCTCGGGGTACAAAAACAAGAACTAACGGAACACGACACGTGTCGCATTCTTCTAGCGGAAGGGCGGTAGCAAGTAATCGTATTTCATTCGACCGACGATTCCGTACGAGAAGCTAGCCTCCATAGGGTGTTACCATATTCGCTCTTTCACCCTATGTAGCAATTGAAGTGCTTGGAAAACGGCAACTGTGTTGACCACACGTATTTAGCGTTTGAGATATATAGAGAATCTAGCCTCTGGTCACTGTTGCCAGATTGACAATAACTACTGAGAACGGGGAATTAATTGTAAAATTTAAAGAATTATCAGAGAAACAGGAAATAAAATGGAGAATGATCATTAAGATAAATTGGTGAGGAGGCTGAGCCTCCTTAGCCTCCTTCGAGGAGCCGCCACTGATGTTATCAGAAGTATAAACACCTCTGAAGACACTAAATTTTCAATATCGCCTACGATGAACTGGTTAGATGGTTCTAATTTAACATAGGCTCAGACTAGACAATTTCTGTTGTTATGTTGGTTATGACAATTCAATCATACCATACATATCCCAACTTTTTTCCCGAAACTGCATAAATGACACAAGATAATAGAATGGTATCAAGAAATTTTGATTTTAAGCTGTGTGAACGAAGCTACGAATAATACAACGCGAGGAATACACAAAGACGTATAGAATAAGATCTGAAATCGGAAGTCAATTGGCACGTCACAATACAATCATAGTAATTCGCTGTTCGTTTATTTTATTGTATTGACCGCGATGGACCGATCGAACTATGTGGTTTTGTCGCAATGAAATCGTTGTGTAAGAATGACGTGGTCGACTATACCGATTCAGTCACCGCATTTTATAAGTAAATTTTGAAAAACCTTTGGAAGTAAATGATAGAATGATGTATATACAGGGTTTTTCATTAATGTTGCAGGAAACTTTAAGGTCAGATTCTTTGTGTCAAAATATGATAGAAAATTCACATGAACTTATTGGTCCCATGGTAACATTAATTAGTACCATTAGTAAGGAATTTATTCATGTCGTATCAAAATGTGCTATAAATTTAAACAAAATTGCATCTAAAAGAAAATAAGAGAATACTACTTCATTCTAATTAAATGTTGAGGAGTAACTGACTATGGTCGGGGCTGTAGAACCCCGAATAGGTTCCGCACCAGCGGTGGTGGGCATCTCGAAGAGTAACATCAAAGAGACAATCCGCTGCTCGGTCAGAACACAACATTCGGAAGTGTAGAAACTAGTGAACGGTTGCAAGCAGTCGAAAGCACTGATTGAACCGCACAGTAGGGAAGACTGGGCTCAGAATGTGAGGAACATGGTTAAAACCGATGCCAAACTGCTGACACACCTCCACAGGATGAACCTTAGCAATTCTCCTTTTTGCAGGTGATGCAAACGGAGCTAGTGGTATCCAGTTTAAGACTTGCTGCAAATCAAAAATCAAAACCCTTGTCGTTGGATCTCCTTTCGTCTTCTTTTCATCTACATCTTTCAACTTTTGGCTCGACAAACCAGTCACAAACAGTAAGGCGAATTTTGTACGAACACCACTATAAATCTGTTAAATACCAATTGCACCAGCACTTTTATGGAAATGACTAGAAACGTATTGGATTTTGCAGAATAACTTGCAACAAAGATTTTTTGGGAATGATTACATTTTCGGAAGAATTTAGGTTTACGAATTTGGAACTGTTTAACCCACAAAATACAAAATATTTGTCACAAGAAAATTAAAAATTATTACCCGAAGGTAACCTTCAAGTGCGGTTTGGTTTCAATATTTACCTAGGAATAATCAGTAGTAGAATCATGGGTTTATTTATATTTGAAGGACCCCTGACTAGTGCCAGATACTTGGGATTTCTACAAAATGAAATTGAGGACAATGTAGCTGAATTACCTTTCCATTTACGATTAGATGGTGCTCTTCCCCATAATTGAGGGATAGTAATTGTAAACCTTCGAGATTCGGAGAAAACGTAATTTCGACGAATGGTCATGTGAGGTGGCTTCCAAAGTCAGCTGATTTAACCCCTTGATTTCTTTGTTTTGGGTCATTCAGGAAATATTGTCTACGTAAACGCCGTTACAGCCCATGAAGACCCATCAATTGGCAAACGTTCTCCGAAAACAGCTATGCGAGTTCAGAGGTGCATTGACGTTAATGGATAGCATTTTGAGCAACTGTTTTGTGTTAATGTTTTGTATTCCAAATCCACCTTTCTGTCCCAAAAACCATTTCGATGAACTCACTTGCACATAAATCACGTAATTTTTTTGACAGGTCTTATTGTATTACACGGGTCATTCAGAATTAATCGGAACCGTCATGACACACTTAAATGGAAAACTAAAAATCATATTATAAAAAAATTCACATTTGAAATGACACTTCCGGCGGAACCGTATGTGAAAAAACTTTACTTGTATGTCATAATCCTGTTATGCCCAGTATTATGTAGACCATGCGAATAGAATTTCAATGTAGGTAACATGGAGCATAATATAACGTCTTTCATTGGCTGTTTCTGAATCATTTCCGATATATTTTCAGTTCCTACCATCATACATTCAACCCGCAGAAGTGTCCGAAAGCTATTTAGATAACATACTATAAATCATTAGAAAAGTGTTTAGCAATATGTCAGCACAGACAGCGTGTGCTATCTTTATGAAACATAATATGTGCATACAATTGAAGACTTCGGCTCTTCTGTGTGGTGTCGGGGGCTTGTGCGTCTTGAAAATTTGTTTGAATCTACTCAAAGAAGAACAGCTAGCATGCCATATGGACATGCCACCTGAGGCGATAAGAGACATCCGTCCAAGCTGTATAATCGCCCCCGGTGTTGCCTCAGGCCTGTCGGATTGAGTGTTGTTTCAAGAGGTGCACTATGTATCCAATGAAGCGGTCTGAGTGGTCAAACCTTGTCCGCTCCCGCTTTGATTGATTCATGATTGACTGATGACATATGGAGCAAATGAACAGTGCTTGGAATTCTTCAAGATTCCCAAGAAATAGGATAAGCTTTAGCGAAGAGACGTGATTACATAATTCAGAATCCTACATCATCCGACGACCATAGTTCGTGAACTATGATCGCTGGAAGGGTGTTATTTCTAGCGTACACTGCCATGACTGATGTTATCTTTATGACATAAGATGTTTCGACATTGATAGTTAGCATTACAGTTGATAATGCAAAGATTCATATGTAATGATTTTGTTCTCTACAAGACGTAGAGGTATAGTGAAGGAAGTCACATGATCAATTGAACACGGCTTTTTTTGAGCTGGTTTTGGTACTTCCTCCCACTAATGGGCCGTCCGGTATATAACTAATTCGTTTTTTTTGCATTGTTCTTTAATCTATTATCTATTCTTCAACATAAAATTATGTTAGGATTATTATTATCTCGAGGCACTTTCACTGCTGTGATATATGTTCTTAGAAATTAAAGGACACACACACTGTATTCTCATGGCATAAATAAGGAATTCTCGCGATTGGCGGAGGAGAATTACTCAGGTCGAGGTGTTCAAAAGGCGTTCGAAAGCAATTGCGAAATTTAAATAAACGCGGTGTTATTCTGATCGTTGCCGTCTGACGGATGGCAATGAAACTTCAACGTGCCGCAAATAATAAACTGATGCCTGTTTAGATGTAAATACGAGGTAGAAAATCAGCCAGTACAAATTCTTTCTCCGACTTTTCGCAAGCGGCAGCGCAACGTCAGCAAAAATAAATCGAACCGAAGAAACGTGTACATTTATATTCAGAATATAACCGCAAATCTCTCAACTTACGGCATGCGGTCTTACACTGACGTTTAAATCCTATTAACGGAGATAGATTAAAGATTAAATCCTCTACACAACAGCGCTCTTGATACTGAAGACGATTGCTTTTGACAGTACCAATTGAAAAATCAAGTTGGCAAATCTGTGAATGAAACAATCTAAATGGTGGTTACTTTCAGTGCCGGCTTTAGCACTGCCGGTGCCCTGAAGTTCAGTCGAATTAGACATTGGTGACAGAAATGTTGGGGATAGCAACCAAACCTATTTCATTAATTGCAAGCCGTTAATAATTTTTCGCTATTGAAGGAAAATTGTAAACAGAAATGTAAACAAAAATTATTAATGACCAAACATTTTCTGCCAATTTTGTCCTATAAGTTGGTATTATCTAAATTTCACATTTCTGTTTACAATTTCCCATCAATAGCGCAATTTTTTCTTGTCAGAGTTTTGTAGCTCATAAAATTACCAACAAATTTTACATAGGTCATTTTCATCTCAGATGTAAACCAACCAAACTACACTTCAAAAATAGCGGAATTCG
Source organism: Endomychus coccineus (assembly GCA_958510875.1). Lineage (NCBI taxonomy): Eukaryota > Metazoa > Arthropoda > Insecta > Coleoptera > Endomychidae > Endomychus > Endomychus coccineus. The sequence goes on along the minus strand of OY294070.1, from coordinate 127,298,874 downwards.
GGCAAAAAATGTTTGCCAAACAGCCTCACAAAAAAAAGGGGATATATAGTGCAAAAATGTTCCTACATACCCCTTCGACCAAACGGGTTTGGCTGCTATCCCCATCATTTCTGAAATCAAGTGATTTATTGTCTAATTTGACTGTACTACTAGGCGATATTTCTTCTTGTTATCCCCAAATAGTATTTAAACAGGCACATTTTGATTTATAATTATAGTGTTATGATATAAAATAAAATGGTAGAATTAAGATTTACCGAAACATTAAAAATAGAAAAGTTTAGAAAGAATAATAATATGGAATTAAAAACATTATTTGAAGTTAAATATATAAGTAGAATAAGATATTAAACATTGTATAATAACAGAAACCAAAATGTAAAATAGTTTATAGGAGTGTAAAGAAGAAACAGTGAAAGTGGATAAACGTACAGTGATACGAAAGAGGAAAATCATAATTAAAATGATTCAAAGACTATTTGAAGATAGCAAACTATTAAAATAAGTTAAGAATAAGTTATAGATATGAGATAGTATTAAGAAATTTCAGTTCTACAAAGTTATATAGGTGTTATTTATATTGTGAATTATGTATTAGATTTAAGCAATGACAACTGTCAAAATAGAAATAATAATCAGAATTATTAAGTTAATAGGAAACTAATCATAGGTTATCATATATCAAAATATGAGAAAAAAAGTTGGTAACATGAATTTAAATGATAGAATGAACGATAACTTTAATTAATTTGAAAATCTTCAATATATCAAAAATTTAAAAATACTCAATTCTCATTGGTCAATACAACAATTAGATGTTTCAAATTTCAACAATACTAAAGAACTGTCAGATTCAACAATGGGAATAGCTTCCTAGATATTCAAAGGAATTACCTGATTGGCTGAGAAATATAATAACAAGCTTCCTTTCGTGGGACCTATAAAAGGCAAAATGAAAGGAAAGCTAGTCAGTTTGCATTTACATCTGAGCACTGAATGTGTCTCTTGCAGCTCATTAAAGTTTCCATTACCTAAGTTTGTAGTAACATCGGAGAATTGAAAGTGTCTCTGTAGCTTCGAAAAGTGTATATAGCCAAAGTCAATTAGTAATTCCTACGAAGCAAATAGTATTCATAAATCTTAATCTCAACGTTAGTAAGGTTAACAATACCAAAGTTATTTAAGTGGCATCGGAGAGTAATTAATCGTCGATAGCAGTTCCAGTTTGTTATAAACAAGCTTTATATCTTAAAAAAGAATAAAACAATTAACAACAAATTATCAAGAAGTTCCTGAATAAGAAGAAGAATCAACGTGTTATCTGTGAATGTGAATAGCAGAGTATATGTTTTTAAAAGTGCATAACCAAATAAAATAAGAAGATATAAAAACCTACGGAACATTACCAACATTCATTCTAATATTTGTAGGATATATAAAAGTAAGTCCATTTACGCTTTCATCATTGTATAGTTGTATCTGGATGTTAAATTGTTATTGTAATTATGTACTAATTTTGAGGAAATTGAGGTTAACTTGAAACATAGAGAAGTTTAAAGCATAAAGAAAATTGTCAGCACAGTAAATTAAGAAGCATAAAGTTAATTTGTATAAGTTGTAAACATAACATGATACATGACATAACATGATATTCATATTTAAATAGAATATAAAAGTTTTAACATTTTAAATAAGGTTTTTATTAAATTCCATATAATATAATAATAATATCAATTCAATCAAATCAGAGAATCAGATCAAAGTAAAAATAAAAATCAATAAGAGCTAGCCGGAATATAAAAAAGAATTTCATAACAAATATAATTCATAAAAATTAATAAATTTAGTAAAGCCATTTTATAACAATTGGCACACAAACGTGGGTCTAATTAAATTCGGTAGAGAGAATCTCAACAATAGTTTAGTTTTTAGTGATTTTTTCTTATCAATAGTGTTATAATATAACCACAGTGTGAACTCTTCTACAGTTTAATATTAGTAGTATATTTTTGAACAGGAAGACGTATACACATCATACACATACATATCACCTTTTACTGGTGAAGATGCAATGTCTATGAGTGAATCAACAATCAACCGGCTATTCAAACACAATCTATATGAAATATTTAAAATGGGAGTCAATTAATAAATCGTCTTTTCACCGATCTATTATCGGTTATTTAATCATGTCCATTGAATAGAAGCTATTAAAATACATGCCTTTATTTATAATAATTAATTTGTAATGTTGTCTCGCATTCAAAACTCTCGCTAGATATTAAATTCGTGTGAGTAGCATTAGGTGAGGAATGTCTTTTGCACCCAGATCGTCAAATCCCACGATCCTTGATTGTTTTCGAAATTAGAATATCTAACGTTCACTTTTAATCTTGAAGAGAGCAATAAAATCGAAGCACCGTTGAAAACTCTATACAGGAAAAATAATAACATCAATAATATCTGTAAATCATTGAAAGAAAAAGACTTGTATTACTTGAAAGCAGATAAGGGAAATTCCCTCGTAATTATGGGCAGAGAGGATCACAATTCGGTAAATACCTTATTAAATGATGGTTCCTATGAACAGATTACCAGGAATCCATTATCAAAATGTGTTAAGCTAGTCAATAATTCATTGAACCGTGTACAGCTGTAATCCCCGATAATTTAGAATACAAACTTAGACTTTCAAATCCTAATATCTTCCTAAACTGTATTGCTTATAGTGTGAAATAATTGGCTTTTTGGAGTTTTTAAGTCTGAGTTTGAAGAAAAAAATTGCTTTAAGTAGATAATTATGATACAAATTGAAGGAACTAAAATCAAACTCTTTTTGATCTTCGCAAATGGTCCAAAAAAAATGGTAAAAATAGCCAAATAGAGCTGCGGATTAACCCGATTGGTCTAACGCAAATTGCAAAAAAACCATCAATATTGCTTGAAATTTCAAAAATTCATAACTCTTGTTCTTCCAAAGATTTAGAGCTGAAATTAAAAAAACTTGTAGCTTTTGTGTTCACCAAGTACCACACAAAATTTCAGCAAGATCGGATGTACATTTTTTTGCAAACCGCAGCTTAATGCAAAAAAAGCAATTTTGTAAAAGGGCCCTAAAAAAATTGTGGTGCCGTAACGCGCTATTCTTTTTACGGGATCATCTTCCTCAATAGTTAATGAACAACCTACCATTCAATAATATTAAGATTGGGCGTATTTTCAAACTTCTAGTAATGTCGGAAGTATTCTAAAAAAATACATTAATATTCGATCTATTCATTATTACTATTTGTTATTTAGAATACTACAACTTTTTTAGGGCCATTTTACGAAAGTGCTTTTTTTTGCATCGTTATTTTTTTGCAATTTGCGGGGTCACCGCTGGACCAATCGGGTTCATCAGCAGCTCATTTTTCTTTTTAACTCAATCCGTCGATGTCCGACGCAAAAAACCGGTTTTGGCCCGTTTTACCATTTTTTTTTGGAACATTTGGGACTATCAAAAAGTGTTCGATTTTAGTTCCTTCAATTCGTATCATAATTATCTACTTAAGGCAATTTTTTCCTCCGAACTCAGAAGAAAAATTACCGACATTTATTGCTAATTCTATCACACTATTATCTAAGATTCATGAAACCAATCATTTCAAACAATAATTGTCTCATGTACAACATAGGAAAAAAGTTAGTTAAGGAATTTAGCAACTTCCAAGCCCCAACAAATTTGTCTGTGAAAAATTCTTTGGAACTTATTGCAAAATTGAAAGATTTCAAACTTGTACCTGGTGATACTCTCGTTTTATTTGATGTTGTTTCATTATCTACAAATACACCAATCTCCGAGTCGATAAACATCCTGAAGAAATGGCTTTCAAATATTAATATCCCCAATAGCAACTGAACAGAATACGTGATCCTTACATCTTTATGTATGGAGGAAAATCATTTCACTTTCAACAAAAATTACTATAAACAAACAAGCGGATATGTAATGGGCAATCCACTTTCTCCTTTTTTGGTAATATTTTTCTAACCGAACTTTAAACCCCTACCCCTTTAAAATCAAAATTGAATCAGTTTCCAAAAGTTTGGTATAGATATGTTGACGACATTTCCACAATTACAAGTAAATATTCTGAAAGCCGAAAGGTCCTCAGTACAGTTAAGGGTGATCATTATCTTAGTAATAGTGTTATACTGTATATAAGTTAGTTCGGGAGAAAATACATTGTCAATGTGGGTATAGACTCAAGGAAATGTAACACCAGAAATTTGATCAAAGACTATTGGACATACTGAAGAAGAAATACAACTCTGGTGCGTTAGAGAAGTTGTGTTTGATTGAAAGGATATCCCTTCACATTAAGTATTAATAAATAAAATTGATTTATGAATAAGTATTCTGTTATGTATTTCCCGATTTTCTTAATTAATTCAAAATTATTTTTCGTCACTCGAATCGGAAGATTGGCTGCAAAATGTCAGAATAATTCCACAATAAGAACATGCTGTTCGTTGAAAAAAACTCCTATAGGAAATTCACATAGATCAACCCTGAAATAACGATCTGCCTTCAGTATTCGATACATTTGGTGTATACTACGAGCACCCAATAACAGGTCGTCGCTGAAAAACAATTGCCTTAGCGTACCACGGCCAACTAAAGCAGAGTAGACATGTAATTATGTGATTAAGGTCCTATTGTTACCTGAGGCTTGACAGCTCAATCAAAGACCTTTTTGTTGGCCACAAAATTTAAAAAACATCGATTATTATTTTAAAATGAACCCCATATTAAAAAACAATTTTATCTACACAGTGTACATCATAAAAAAGATAAGGCAATCTGTTCTCGGGCTGAAGGTAATAATTTAAGAAATGGTCGATTGTTTTATTTGTAAAACAAAAATCTAAGAAAACTAGCATTAACGAAATCTCAAATTGAATTAAAACGGGTTCCGTTCACAAGAAGATATCAAAATAGATGTGAGCGTGGTGGCCATCAAGTAGCATATTTATTTATCTTAGTTTCATGCAAAAGAATTCAAACATTCATCTGTTGAAAATATACTTTTTATCTGTACACCCTGAATTGGATGTAATGTACCCATGTTCTTCAGAACCAGAGACGTAGCGAGGACAAATCTCGCCCGGAGGCAGTTTACTAATTTGCGTCTCTTTGCCCTTGTAAATACAGACAACCAAAAAACATTGTTGGATTTGTTTTACCATATAAAAGGCTTGTATTCTGAGTAAGACGCTTTAAAACACTTACAAAATGTACAAACTATAGATAATACAAATTGTACAAACTATAAATTTCTGAAAAAGTTACAAATAACGGACCAGATTTCTACAAAAGTTAATGAAAACCCCGAAATTTACGCCTTCTTTTTCTTGACAACCAACTTTTTAGCCTTGTTGTTTTTGTCTACCGTATTATTTGTTCTAAAAGACGTGTTAATATATTGTGTTTTCGAGTAAATTGCATACATTATCAGAAACCTTACCTACATACATTATTGATCTATAGTTATGAGTCTTAACTGTACTAGGGTAAACTAACTTCATTGCTTCATTATAATCTTTTTTCTAAAGTAAATCAATCACAATTTTTTCGTTATAGCCGTTATTAGCTGCTATCTGTTTTAAGTTTGAAAATTCCTTATGATAATTTAATTCTGACATGGGAATAGTAACAAGTCTATGTATCATGCTTTGAAGAGCAGGTTGCTTATGTTGTATGAGGTGGTTTAAATTTTTGTGGATAATAATGTCCGTATGTAAAGTTTTATGATAGATAGTAGATTCCATTTATTTGTTCCAACTGTATAAAATACAAAATACCGTTAGGTGTATAGCTTATCAATACATATAATTCAAATAATAGATAATGTGTTATTAAAATCATATTAAAACTAAAATATAAAAGGGTAAGGTATTAATTAAAATCACTAAAACTTATTTTCTAACAAGTATTGACTTGAAACATGATAGAATGAACAAGAGTTAAAAATTATAAACTTATTTTCTAGCATTCTTAACATATTAAAACGAAAACAACTTAGACCATACTATTAAAACCATCATCAGTTAAAAATTCTTTTACCGAGTAAGAGGCCTTCTCTTTTAAAAAATTGATTAACTCCTTTTCAAAAATTTTCAATGGCTTATTTTTCATAGGAATTGGAATTCTATTAAAAATTTTATTTAGCACGTATTTTACATTTTTCTGTAGGTAGGAGAAATTGTATTTATTGCAGGTTAGATTTTCCTTGAATCTGGTGTTGTGTGAATGAACTATCGTTTTGAAGAATGTAGGATTATTTTCAATGAAAATTATACATTCATATATATAAATACTGTACATAGTAAGTATTTTATGTTTAATAAAATATTGTTTACACTTTTCTTTATATGTTAAACCAAATATGTTTCGAATCTTTTTTGGAATCTAAATATTCTGATTGAATTTGTAGAATTACCCCAAAATATGACTCCGTATCGTAGTCTCGACTCAATGTAGGCATAATATGCGGTGAGTGATGTTTGATCATTAACACATATATTGAAAAGGAACGTTCACTATTTAATTTGATTCTGGTTAAGTCCAAAAAGTGAATAGTTTGATTGACTTTTACTTCAATCGTGAATTCAATTTTGCGGTGTATAGATTACTTAACTGTTGAATGAAAGAATCTAATTGTCTTTGTGTTCCATTAGAGCATGTTAATATATCGTCAACGTACCGATGCCAATAAATGAATCCTCTTATAATAGGGTGTTTATTTAAAAAACACAATGTTACCACATCTTTTACAACAAATAATACGGTAGGCAGATATTATAAAAACAACAAAAATAAAAATGAGAAAGATCAAGAATCAGGAGTACCTATACAAGGTAGAGTGTGAAGACTGTGACAAATTCTATATAGGTCAGACAGGAAGAACTTTCGAAACTAGAATTAAAGAACATTTTGATTTGTACAAAGGAGATTCAAAAGTTGTAAACAATATTAAAGAAACAGATCATCATTTCGAAGATGATTTTGAGATTCTCCATAAGTCAGTTGAAAGTAAAGTATCAAACAACTTAGAGAAAATTGAAATTGATAAGTTTATAAATACAGGAAACCTTTTGAATGATCAGAAAGACTTTACCAATTCTTCATTATTAAATTTAGTTGGAAGTAACTCTTATCCTACTGTACACGTACTTCATTTAACCTCTCCTTCTTAATCTTAATTTTAATATTCAAGGAATAAACTATAGTTTGTGAAACTATTGTTTGATAAAGCCACCTTGGGGTGAAACATATTACAGAACCAATTTTATCAGCTTCAATAACATATTTGATGAACAAGCAATAATCTAATTTATGTTCTCCGCTCTGAAACGACATGTAAAAAGTTAGGTTATCTGCAAATTCTTAATACAAATGTTATAAGCCGATTGTAAATACTGGATAAATCAATAAAATAGTATTTTCATTCTAATTTCATCGTTGACATTCAATTTAAGCCTGGTCACTCATATAAATATTTTATTGCAATGCAAAATCGCTTCGATAGAATGAAATTTAACGACCAGCAATAAATCAGGGCATATTTTTCAATGATAAACTTGACGTCTATCAATTAATCAACGAATGAAATAATAATTATTTTAGGCGTTTTATCCATGGTATAGGACAAAACAATTATTATGAATTATTGCCATATCATGTTTATAAAAACTTTCTATCTCAATGAAAACAAAATTTTAATTAAAGTGTAATAAGTGATTGTATTGCAAATTATATGTATCTTAAGTGCAATATATTTTTACTGAAATAATTATGATCACGTTGTGTGTATCATGTTTATCGTTCATTTCTTTGTTGAATCACCTATGTCTATTTATAAAAATATATTTACCTTTATTAAAAGAGGAAAACCAAATTATTATATATAAATGTATGAATCAACTCACTTTACTTCTACTAATCTGTACTAACATAGATTAATTGGGCTATGTCTGACTCGAAACTGCTATCAGGCAAATGCATTGAAAATAAGTCGACTAGGCACAAGCTAAAAAGTTGTCACGGTGCACGATTTCTTAGTTTCTATATATTAAATGAATATCTTTCGAACTGTACATGATACAAATTATACAAACTATATATGATGCCAATTGAACAAATTTTAGATAATACAAATTATTCAAACTATATATAATACAAATTATACGAACTATACATAATACAGAATATACAATCTTGAAATAATACACATTGTACGAACTATGGATAATACAAATTATATGAACTATGTATGATACAAATTATACAAAATATACAATTTACTAATTGTGCAAACTATGCATAATACAAATTATACAAACTATACAGATAAACATCCAACAAAAAAAGTCACTTAGGATAATGTGTAATATAGGGCAAGGACATTCGTCTAGAGACTTTTTTAAATCTGGAGAGATATTTACCTTACCTTGTACTGGGTTCCCAATAATAGACTACCCATTTTATATTATTAATAAGTTCCCTACGAGATAACTAAATAGGTTGTTCTCTGTGGGATCAACTTCTGTAGTCTTTGGGATTCAAGTAAATTATTAATCAAGTAGGCGCCTGTCACAAATAAATTTTAAATTAATAATTTCGTGGAAGTTTGTTAGTTTTCATCAATAATTATTCAATTGTTTTGCTTTGAGACATTATTTCAACATCCGTTTGAACTTTCATGGATTACTCCGTCCAACAACGGGTGTTTTGTGTAGAAACTTACATAAGAATCAATTCGATAGAAGAAGTTAGGCGTGCATTCCGGCGTCAGTTTAATAACAACAATAGGGGTCTCGCGCCAAATCGTAAAACTGTTAAGTTATGGGTTCGTCATTGACGTGAAAATGGTTCTGTACAAAATTTGAAGAAGCCTGGACGTCGAAGAACAGTTGCTACACCAGAAAATATTGAACGAGATAGAATTGCGTTTACGAGAAGTCCTAAAAGGACTGCTAATCGACAAACCCTTATCCTAGGAATATCGAAGGGAAGCTTAGATCGAATTCTTCAAAGGGATTTAGAATTTCATCCCTATGGATACCAAATGGCACAGCACCTTAGCAAGATAAAGAAGGAAGGTTAGCACTTTGTCAAGAATTTTTGGATTTACATCAAGGAGCAATTCACAGTCTCCTAATGACCTACGAAGCAAATTTTTATTTGAACGGCATGGTCAATATACAGAATTTTAGATACTGGTCAAATGAAAATCCTCGTGAAATCTTTACACAGAACCTCCATAATCCAAAAGTTGTTGTGTGGTGTGGAGTAGGATCTTTTGGTATTATTGGCCCTTATTTTTTTGAGGATGAAAATAACCGCGCTGTAACAGTAACATCCGAGCACTACGTTAATATGCTAGAGACATTTCTCATTCCAGAATTAAATAGACGAGGATTACTAAACAATGCCTTACTATTCCAACAAGATGGGGCAACAGCTCATACCGCCAGAAACTCAATGAGGGTCCTGTGAGAAATGTTTAATGGCCGACTCATTTCTCGATTCGGAGATTTGCTTCGGCCTTCGAGGTCCCCCTACTTAAAAGCACCCGATTTACTCCTGTGGGGATATTCAAAAGCCAAAGTGTTTGCGAGTCGTCCAGGTACAATCGAGGAACTGAAAGTCAAAATTTGTGAAGAAGTTGAAGTAATAGACGAAGGTTTGCTACGCCGTGTAATGAACCACTTTTTATCTAATATTGAAAAAATGTGTTGAAGTTGGTGAAGGTCATTTAGAAGACGTGATTTTTAAAAGTTAGAATTAAATTAGCCAAATATTTATAGGTTATCATAAATCCCAAAGAGTTAGCTGTAATTTAGTAAAATAAAAAGTTTGTTTTGTTAAAAAAAATTTAATTCAAAAATTAAAATGGGTAGTCTATAATGGGTAATCCTGTATATATATTTTAGAATGCTTAAAGTACACTCATAATAATTTGCATAATTTTAAAACTAATGGTGAACATCATAATTTTAATATTCGCAATCGCAATGCTTTACAAATACCTCTACATGTAAAGAAAGTCACCAACCAATTCATTAGTTATTGGGGAGCTAAGTTATACAATAAATTGCCAAATAATTTTAAAAAGAAGCCAATAAGAAAGTTATTCTTATTGTAGGTACTAATTTTTACTGTATTAAAGAATATCTGAAATGCGAATCTTTATAATTTGTGTGATCTTGATTTTTACTATGATGAATATGTGTCTCCCGTTTATCGTTTACCTTTTATTATCTTTTATTATTATGTATAAATTTAGATTAAACAAATCTGCAGTGTGAATTTTATGAATTCTATGAGTTAAATTTTAATTGTGAACACACTACTTCACCTTTTATTATACAGGGTGAGTCAGTTTTTTGTAGACAAACTGCAACAGGAGATAGAACAGGTGTTTTTAAGGAGAAAAGTTCCCATAAACATATGTTTAGAAGGCTTCGTTTTCGAGATACAGGGTGTTGAAATTGAAAAAAAAATTAAGTTTTTTGTAAATATCTCCGGAACCGTTCATCGTACAGAAAACAGCTTTTGTAAGCATTTTCTACTCATAGTAAGCTATATTGTGTGTGATAAAATTTTTTTTTTCAATCATAATTGGTGAAGATTTTGAAGGGGTGGGGGTGTTTTTCTCCCCAACTTCTACGCCACTGTGAAAGAAATGGCTTTGAGACAACCATTAGAACCGCCAATATTTTCTACACAAAAAAGCTCTAAAGTTGACCGTTTTCGAGAAAAATCAACTTTTATGTTGAAAATCTTGGCAATCCTTTGATTTTGTTACTTGTTCTACTTGTTTGAATAAATTTCGTCTAATTAGTAAGAATTGACCATGTTCTTCAACATAAAAGTTGATTTTTCTCAAAAACGGTCAACTTTAGAGCTGATGACTAAGAGTACCTTTTATGTGTAGAAAACATTGGCGGTTCTAATGGTTGTCTCAAAACAGTTTTTTTTCAGTGGCGTAGAAGTTGGAGAGAAAAACACACACTACCCCTTCAAAATCTTCACCGATTATGAGAAAAAAAAATTTTGTATCACACAGAACATAGCTTACTATGAGTAAAAAATGCTTACAAAAGCTGTTTTCTGTACGATAAATGGTTCCGGAGATGTTTGCAAAAAACGAAATTTTTTTTTCAATTTCAATCTCGAAAACGAAGCCTCCTACGACATATGTTTATGGAACTTTTCTTCTTAAAAACACTTTTCCTATCTCCTGTTGCAGTTTGGCTACAAAAAACTGACTCAGCCTGTATATTTGGATTAATCATGTAAATAGCTTGATGACTTAATGAATCTATTATTATCATTATTATTATAACTAATACATAAAACAAATTGTACAAACTATACGTAATACATATTGCACACAGATGATACAGATTGTAGAAGCTATGCTTATTGGAAATTATGGGATGACCTGTTTTTTCGTTACATCCTGTATAATGAACTCTATGTAGTATAATTGAACGTAATGCTACAAAGAAAGTTATTATTAGAAGAAAAATTGATCATGTGATAATGTACAGAAACAATAGACAGTTGTGTAAAATATTCATTTCAACTGATACTTGTGTATATGCAATGCCTGTTCGTAAAATTCAAGATAATCACTTGAAAATCAATGATGATTCTTGAGAAATAGAGACAGATACGCTTTTTAAAAACAGAGGTTATAATTGTGAAAATAGAAAGCATTTTAATTGGAATCTAAATCCGAGATATATATTCTCGTTTGTTTCATGTTCCTTCTCTTTACACTTAAAATTCAGAGTTGAAATACATTGCGGCAATAAATATTTGGTGTGACAAAAACCCAATTATGAGAGTTATCCAGGCAATTACTAGGGGTTGGTGTTTGTATTTTGCATGAAACGGTCTTCTAGCCGTGCCAAATCTAAAATAAACCGTTCTCCCCTACCCTGGCGCTCTGTGACTCAATTTATTTTTGATGTGGTATATAATTTTTCCGGTCGTCGAGTCTCTGCTCTCCACTCGCGCTCTCTCGTTCCCTCTTCTTATCTCCCTCTTGTGGGTTCCCATTCAATTTGTTACGTATAAATAATATCTCGGTATGACGCACTCGAGAACGTCGTGTTAATAAAATTCATGTGACAAAATGCGTTACATTTTTACTTAATTCAATGGAGACTGGAAAAAGTTTCGCTGCCACATTTACAACGATGATGTTGAAGTTCTTCCTTCGGTGGAATAAAGAATATTGTTGGTGATGGAAAAAATCGTTGTGCATTTATTCATTATACTATTTATCTTCAAATTACAATTTAAAATTATGAGACTATACATAATACAAATTGTACAAACTATAGATAAAAGACACTATACATAATACAAATTGTACAAACTATAGATAAAAGACACTATACATAATACAAATTGTACAAACTATAGATAAAAGACACTATACATAATACAAATTGTACAAACTATAGATAAAAGAAACTATACATAATACAAATTGTACAAACTATAGATAGAACAAACTATACATAATACAAACTATACAAAATACAAATTATACAAACTATACATTAATACATGTTTTCCAACTTCGAAATTTCCTGACGAACTGAAAAAAAATAGTAATACCTGTTTTCAAAATGGCTCCAACATACACCAGTCTCTATAGGGATCCGAAATGACATTACCGCCCTCTGGTGTTTTCTACGCCGAAACACCGAATTGTCACAGGAAATATTATTTACATATAAACATATGTATTACTAGAGTTTTTGGAGTATTTTGGAGTACATTCAGTAGCTTGTAAGAATAATAAACAATACATGAAACCCGTTTGATAACATTTTTCTGTGCAAAAGAGTAACAAGTTGTATTTCTTTTACTGTGTTATACACTTATAAACATTCTCAACCTCCCTCAATTTCTGATCCTTTTACAGGCAGGACATTTTATTTCTAGTAAAGACTTGGATTTACTATTCTCCACAACTACACCATCAGCAGAGTAAGCGAGCCAATAATTTTTTGTAGAAATAATTTAACCCACTTCGCCTATCTCTGTTGTTGAAACTGAGATGAATTTTTCTATGGCTTTATCTTCACTCGCAATCCCTGCTTGTGTACTCACTCCTGAACTCTTGCGGATTGAAGTACGTATTACTTTTTTGATTCCAATTGGCATTTTTATTAGTGGCATAAGTGTATATTTCGTAAACTCTGGAACCTGTTATACAATATTTCCTATGACTTTTCCAGAAATCATAATAAACTACTTTCCTCACAGATGGAAATATAATCCCCTTCTAAACTTTGGATTATTCTTTTAAAACAGTCGTTTATTTCACATACCTATACATTTAATTTGTCAAGCCAACTGTGCAGATTGCTGGTTGACTGTAAGCTGAAAATGTTCCTTATTACTTCTTTGATGTTATCAGTCAATCGGTAACTTTTATTTTCTTTATAATAATCACAATATTAGTAATCATATATTGATGTTTTTATGTTAACATAACCTCTTACTTGTAGCAATATAATAATGCTGCCATGACATGTTTACACTGTCCCCCTTGTCCTGCCTTGCATGAACATTTCATGCTTAAAATAGAACCCTTATTTTTATCAATTTGGCCTTCTATTTTGTGAGGATCACCTTTAAATTAGAAACAAAATCAAGATATACGCATTGCTTTATATGTACGTATACAAATAATGTGACAACTCGTCCGCCATACTGGAATGGTAAAACAGGTACCTAACCATCATTTCAAATCCCTATACTTCCAACATTTTCAAAGATAGTTGAAAAAATCATTTTGGTTTGCTAAAGTTCCTTTCTAGACAAATTTAATATAGTTAACAGAGGTCAATTTGGTTTCAAGTCAAACATAGCAACATTTATGGCTGCATTTGAAGCATTGAATGACATACTTGAAATCATTCAAAATAAAACAGCGGTAACAGGTCTATATTTTGATTTATATATCATACTCAACAGGATGAACTTAACAAGTTGCAATTCAGGATAGATTTTAGAACTCAACGAACATAACTCAAGGATGCCCCAAGAGCCAATATTGGGTCCTGTTCTCTTCAATTCATATGTGAATACCTTGCCAGTTACCTTAAGGTACTCTCATATTATAGACCAATTTGCTGATGACATGTCAGTTACTACTATCTCAACCTCTCTGTCTATACACGAATATTAGTTAATATTATACAATGGTGTGTAAACAACTGATTGAAGCATAATGTAGAAAATACACATATCTTAGAGTTTTACAAATCGACATCTCTAGTAAATTGTTATTATGTAGCCTATCTTGTTAAATCCATGGCAAAAAAATATTAAATTCCTATCGTACTTGACTCGATACTTCATTTTAGGAACAATATACGAATGGTCAATGCAAAGTTGATTGCAGCCTATACAGTAATATGCTAATTGAAGGACAACATGTACGACGCAAAGCGAAAAGTTCCTGTAGAATAAAACAGATGGGGACATAATCGAAAATCCCATATGACATTTGTGATGTACCATCTTTAGCTGGAACGCATTAAACTTTTTAGACTGATATGTCATTCAGTTCTGTTTTGACACCCATCGAAAGCAAGCAGACTTGAAGATTTTGTGAACATGGAAAAACGTGAATTTCGCGTCTTGATTAAACATTATTTCTTGCGTGTAAAAAACATTACGCAAACCAAAGCATCGCTGGTTAAACAACATTATGGGGTCTCTTCATCAAGTAGTCAGGGTAATATAATACAAGATATAGGGATAGTTTTATATTATTTTTGAAAGAGGCCTGTACTATCGAGACCTAAAGGCATATTATAATCTCCTACTTCAGGAAGTCAGGAGATCAAATGAGCACAGATCATTATTATTATTAGGGTTGAGAGTATGAATGAAAAAAAAAAGTTTATACATTTTTACTTATAGAAGTACCTATATTTTGAATGAAAATCAATAATCTTCTTAGAAAAGAATACTGAATAAATGATGTACCTATTTATCAAAAAAAAAATGAAGAACTTGTTGATATTTTGCTTTAAAAATTAATTTTGAGTTGTCTATTACTTTGTGATACTCAATTTTAAACGATTCAAAATACACAATGTTATAATAATACGAGAATGAACAGAAAGAGTTAAAATGTTTGTGTTTACAATTCTAACGAACATTCAATGGCTCGACATAGGTATAATTTGACGAATGTCAACACCTTTAGCTGTTTCTTATCATTTGCAATATATTAGTCAACTGTTCACAGGTGTTACGTGTGGCAGCTTGTTCCAGTAATAAAAAAGACGTGTGGCACTCGGGGACTGCCGCGGTGAAGCTATTGCATAGCATTTTTTCTCAACTTATGCAATTATAATTAATTATTTATTTTTAATTTATGCAGTATTTTTTTTTCTTTGATATTAATTCAAGATTTTTCTTTGATATTAATCAAGATTTTTCTTTGATATTAATTCAAGTTACACTTTTTGAGCGTGGTGACCGATAAGAAAACAAATTTTTTTCTTTTATTGAATAAATGAGAAGTTAATATCGTTTAAATATTTTAATTATCTTTCAATACGTGTAGGTTATTCAGGAATTTGTTATCATTGAAACTATAGGTTTATGGTTACTGAAATAAGAGACATAAGTTTGAGACTTGATATCCTCTAAATATCTGGAAAATACCGCGTCAATGGTGGTCCCATATTTTGTTGTGGACGCTTGTGGATCATTATTCATTTTCAAATTCAATTTTTCCGAAAGAAAAGTTGTCAACCGCTCTGATTTTTTATCAGCGAAGTTGATGTTGAAATCGCCAGCCAAGATAAGTGGAAATTTATTACCATTTGTACCAAGTATTTTCGACCCTTTTTCAGTGTACTCCAGTAAAGTGCGATGAATAAAATGCTCTACCTCGTCCAATTTTGGATTCGGAGAAATGTGAATTGCTACCATGACTATGTGTAGGCAATTTCTAAGTTTGCATAAGCACGCACAAATATCTCCAACAAATGAGCGCCTAACATCAACATCGCTAACGTGTGCAATATTTATTTCAATATTCGGAGTCATAATATTAGTAACATTATTATTATTTTGGTAAATAGCTACCCCACCTTTTGGAACAGTATCTCGTTTGAATTGAACAATACAATTGAAATTAGGTATTTTAATCGGATTATCATGCGCCATGCAAGTTTCGGTAAGAAGTAACACATTAGTTTGTCTCGTAACTGAATCTTGTAAATCGTATTTGTGACTATTTAGACTTTGGCAATTGAAAGTCATTATTGAAATGCCATTTCTATTACTAATGAAATCTAAGACACTTTGAACTGTCGTCTGAACACTATTTAACGACACTCTTCTGAATTCTTGCAACAAAGATGCAGTCGATGCAACTTGCCTTCGATTATGATATAACTTGAATGTAGAATTATCGTTTTTTTGTCGTGATATACAATTTTTCAATATTAGTCACCCGAGAGAGCGCAACATAAACGAGTTCCTGAGAATGTGCTTTACTATACTCATATACTATTTCGTCAAAAGTCCCACGTTGCGACTTATGTATAGTTATAGCAAGAGCTGAAGTTAATGGAAAATGTTTGCGTTTGGCTATACATTTTCTATTCGATGTTAATGAAATATTTGCTGTTCGTAATTCAATGGGAACAGCGTGATTGCCGACTCTATTTTGCACTGCTAGAGCGGCTGCTTTTTGCCTTAATTATGTCACTGTCGCACTGACATCATCAATAACCTACAAATTTCATACCTATTTATTTCAGTTGTAAAACAATAATGAATTACAAATTAAAAATTATCTTGGCCAAGGGTAGTTAAGGAATGTAAAACGAAATGTTAACTTTGAACCTTTTACAAGGTCGCAATAGCCACAAACGGGGTCGAAAACTGTTTTAAATTGGTAAATTTTCGATAAATCCAATGACGTTCACGTGAGGGGCGCGTAGCTCGCGAGTTAGAAAAGTGCAAATCTTCGGAACATATAACGTCTTTGCAAGGAATTTTCGCATGCGGTTTTCACTCCATGTCGTTAGTTTATGAACGGGGCCAACTAAAGAGCATAGTCTCGGGCCCCAAAATGTCGATTAAATAGGAAAATTTAATTAAAATAGAAACAGGTACTCTCAGGTCTCAGCTACGCAGGTCTAACGTATAAACTGTAACTGACGCGTAGCGAGTTCCTAGAGGCATATGTCAAAATCATTTCGTTCGTAGCTGATTACATAGGACGTCTGGCGTTCATGCAATTGTGTTTTTATACAATTCGAACCTTCTAATTTCGATAGGCCACGTGAAAATCTCGGAGTCTAAAGCGCTAGAATGTTATAACATTCGGATAAAATATAGAAATTTCTCACTTTTAGAAACTTCAAATTAATTAATTAATTTGACACATGTTAGGTGTTTAGGTATTAGGTTTTTTCGTTACGGAATTTCTTGATTCGGTCGCCGCGCTCAAAGCCCGCGATAAAAGCTATATGCAATAGCTTAAAAAGATATGGTTTCTGCTGTGGATTATTTACGTACAAACAAATTCTTCGATTCAGTTTATTGAAGGTAGAAAACGTAGTTCCACTCTCAATCTTTCATTTATTGGGCGATGCCAATAACTTCTAATTTACTTAATTCCGAATAAGTGAAAAAATGTTCAACTATTTATAGGGCTATATATAATTGAATATATTGCGAATGTATCATTAACGAATCCGAATATATTAATTAGTAAAATTCTTATGAGAAATAAAGCGAGGTCAAATTTATCAATGAAACTAGCCATTAAACGATGTTTTATAGCCGTTAGAACACTTCTACATTTAGTTTTACGACAGAGAACAATAACAGCCGTTGTGATAACACTTCTTTCAAAAGAACGGTCATTATCGGCGGTGCTCTGTCAACAGAATAGTTGCAACATAAATAACTATTAATTAGAAAATTGCAGGATCTTGATCTTTTACAGACATGGTCGTATAAGAGTAATTGAAAATCTTTTAAATGAACGAATATGTCTTATATTTAAGTAACACCGCAATGTGTTCAAAATGGGCATTCATGAATAACATTGTTACAAAAATTAAAGGTGAAGGAATATTCTTTTTTTTAAATAAATTTTGGCGAAGGCTCTTGACCTTTCACGCCATAGTGTAGTATATTTCGCTCTACTTACAAAATATCCGAACTGATATATTACACGCTGTGATGAATTCAAATAGTATATCAAAAATTGAAACTTCCTCATCCGCTGATAAGAGCAGCTTCACCATGTTGGTTGGTAATTCTACACTGTGTCGGGTGGGTAACAATTTCAAGTACATTTATATTGTGTTCATATATCCTACAGTTGGAGAAAATGTAGTTTAGGTGGCTTGTGGAGGAGTTGTCACACTCGCATTTGTCGTTTTCTGATAAATTGATTCTATGGAGGTGCGATTTGAATTTTCCATAATTGAATTTAATCCTAAGTAGGATAGTGTTGACCTTTCGGGGTGATAACATTTTTTATACAATGGTGTTTCTGTTACGGAATAGTGACTTATCCGTACTGAGTGAATTTGATTCAAGTCTTCCTTGCCAGGCAATTGTCACGTATTTATAATCTAAACCAAAAACAAAATAGTAACATTATTTCTTCTTGTCTTCCAGAATCGAATGCCGACAACCGCATCTCAATCCATCTTGCCCGAAAATAACCGAGATTTTGGCAAATATTGGTCTATATTGCCTTGGGTCATGAGAGCCGGATCCCGAACGTTCAATCATATTATTGTTTGTTTTGATAATGATTGAAATCAATAGTTTGATAAAAGTTTTGTTGCTTAAACAAGCAATTTATCGTTGAAACTTTTTGGTTTCCGGATATACTCCGCGTCACAATAGCACGACTTGATGCAGACGTTTCGCCAACAATTACAGGTGGCATCTTCAGGGCAGGTTTGATGCTTGAACTGAAACTGATTCTTCTGGTTTCTGTAGCTGTATTTATTGTAAGAAAAAAACATTCACGCTACACAGTCACAGATCACTGCTTTTATTCCAGTGGTTCAGTTAGTTTTCGCACCTGACCGTTGTGTGATCATTTGCAAAGTAAACTTTTCGAGGATGGTTATCCAAACGTTGGTAAGGTAATATCCTGAGTCACATTCTAGATTATTTGGATGTTTTAGGATTTCATTCAATTCAAGAATTTCTCGCTTTCAGCAGTTTGGGGCATGGGTTAGGTTCTTAGTATTTTCGAAAAGGATTTGATGATTAGTGTCAAACTTGTGTTCTGCAAGTGCAAATCTACTGGTGTCACGAAGCCTCTTGTACAGAGCTCATGTTCATTTACACGGATAGCTAATGTACGACCTGTTTCACCAATGTAGACATTACCGCAAGAACAGGGAATGCTATAAGCACCTTCTAGATAAAGGGGAGGGAAAAGATCTTTGATGAGATTGTAAAACTGAGACAGTTTTGGAAGTGTGGAGAACCGAGCACTTTCGGATCCCCTACTTATAAGCTCTCTCAATATTTGTCATCCATTCTCAAGACTCTTGTAGGTAATTCCAACAGTTTTATCCTAAATTTCTTCCATTTCGTTGAAAAACTATAAGCGCTAAAAGTTGACCCAGATGATTTGCTCTTCAGCTTCGACGTCGAATCACTCTTTACCAATGTTCCCATTCCAGACACCCTTTCCATAATTTCTCAACTGATACCTGCCAAAAACATTTCAATGGCAAGTTTTACGAGCAGTCTTTGGGAGCTAGCATGAGGCTCCCCACTTTCTCCGGTCAGAGCTAATATTTTCATGGAAACTTTTGGGCTAGATGCTACTGACTCATCTGTTCACAAGCCGAAAGGTTGGCTTAGATATGTCGACGACACTTTTGTTATTTGGCATCATGGTCGTGAAAATCTTGTTCATTTCCTCAATCATTTAAATTCATCACATCCAACATGAAAGTTGAATCGAAGGTTCATTCCCGTTCCCAGATGTATTAGTTTGTCGACAGACTGACGGTACCTTTGGGACATTCTGTATATCGAAAACCAACTCGAACCGATAGATACCCCAATGGCCCTTTTTACCACCACCCTGCCCAAAAGCAATGTGTCATAAACTCCTTGGTCCGCAAAGCTGTCACAAAGCTGTCAACTTATACCTACCCAATCCTTAGAATCAGAATGATAACATCTGTCGTCTGTCAAATAAATTCTCACATTATAACATATAACATTAAAAAGCCATAAAGAAAGACACTTCGCCTAAAATTCAAATCAACCGGAGCCACCCCCCCCCCCTTGTTTTATTCACTGCCTATCTTCCATACATTGAAAACATAGCACATCGAATTTCCAAAATCCTTGATGAACACAATATCCCTACTAGGTTTTCCACACTTCCCAAACTATCTCAGTTGCACTGTTGCACAAATCTATCAAACATTCCTTTCCTCCTCTCCATTTAGAAGGTGCTTGCTTATAAGCATCCCTGTTCTAGCGGTAAAGTTCACATTGGTAAAACAGGTCGAACAGTAGCAACTCGTATGAAAGAACATCAGTGCTGTACAAGGCTTCATGACAGTAGATCTGCACTTGCGGAGCACAAGTTTGACACTACTTATCGAATCCTTTTCAAAAATAACGGAGATAACCACCGGAATGAAGGCAGTGAACTGTGTAGCGTGAAGTTTTTTTCCGACAATAAATACAGAAGAATCGGTTTCAGTTCAAGCCTCAAGCCAGCCCTGAAGATGCCACCTGTATTGATTGACGAAACGTCTGCATCAAGTCGTGCTACTGTGACGCGGAATCTATCCAAAATCCAAGAATTTTCAAGTTTAGCTATCCGCGGAAGTCTACTATTGAAAATAGGAAATTTGTTGGTTTGAAATTTTATATCACCAATAACAGAGAACAGTATTCAAAATCACTAAAACATTTCCTTCCATCGGCGATAATTTGTATCCTGATTATTAATGTAGTTCAAGACACAATTATGTAGAGCCTGTACTCGATTCACGGTGGTCCTTTTGCTACCCTTGTGCGGTAATCTGATAGATAAACGTTTCCGAAATCTACGTAAAATTCTCTAAATCGGCCATTCGACTAGAATCTATTTTATCCGCCAGTGTGACAAGCGGAAATGCACAAATAAATTACCAAGAAACACGATAAAACTTCAATATTTATATTCAATATAATTGGATATGATTGAAAAGCGGCATATTTGTATATAGTTCGCTATCAGACAGTTTTTAATATACGACATTGCCCTTATTAGAAACATCTTTTCTCTATAATACAGTCGTTTATTATTCTGCTTTGACCCCACTTCCCATGTGACCTTTTTCCATATGATGTTTACATCTCTTCATTCAAAAAACACTAAACATATTTTATCGAGTTGTATTATTAATAGTTGAAGAATAAACATCAATTAATTAAAATTGTTATATTTCCGGTAATAGAATATTTTTCTTCTTATATACAACTTTCAATAAGATGCTGGAAAATAATTATGATCGATTATGGAATGAATCTGTCGTCACATTTGAATTCTAAACAAAAGAACAGTTCATAGCCTACGTACAATATTACTATGGAACAATCTACATGTATCTGTAGGTATCTATATCTACATATACATGAGGCAAATGTCACTCCCTCACTCACTCAGGTGTTTGAAGCCTCGAGAGCGTAGTGTAAGGTTATTTGTTGCAAAATGATAACAATTTTGTTGTTTTAGAAGGCTATCTTTAGGTTTACATTTTTGCTTTATCCACCGTAAATTCGGCATTTTCGACATTGAAAGCTTTTACGCTTGGCCGAAACATGATTTCAGCCTCGAGAGTGTAACAAAGGTGTTAATTTTGGCCTAGAATTACGAATTTGAGGTTTAAAATAGGAAGAAGGCTATTACCATGCAAAAATACTTATACTATTGCATTGAAAATACGGTTACTCTGCGAAAAATTTACTAAAATCTTGAACACGTGACTAATAGTTCTTTTTGGTTGAAATATTATGGTTTTGTGAATATTCTGTATAGCCATAAAAACATATTCCAACACCTGTATATAGATTTCACCACAGTAAAAGCAATTTTACGAGGGAAAAGTGAAAAGAAATGATTTATTTGGTCAAAACATATTTTATTTTTCAACATAATTTCCTTGTAGCCCGATACACTTCGTCCAACGTTGTTCTAATGTTTCGATCCAAATAATACGATTTTGACAAACCTTCAAAATAGGCGTTTGTTTCAGCGATGACCTCATCGTTGGAACCAAATCTCTTTCCGCTGGGCCATTTCTTCAAGTTTGGAAATAGATAATAATCGTAGGGGGCCAAATCTAAATATAGTAGATGATGAACCAATTCGTAGCACAATTCATCTAATTTTGCCATTGCGACTGTGGACCTGTGCGCCGGCGCCTTATCTTGTTGGAAAAGCACTTTTTCCTTTGCCAAAAGCGGCCACTTTCGCTTCAAATCGGCTTCGAATCGATCCAACAGCTCTGCATAATATACGCTGGAGATCTTTTTTCCCTTTTCAAGGTAATCGATGTGAACTATACAATGCGCATCCCAAAAAACTGACTCCATGACTTTGTTGGTCGATAAACCCACTTTGGCCCTTTGTGGCGCAATAAGTCCTTCTTATCGCGCTTGAACACTCCTTTGAAGTTGTCACACGGTCGCGCTTGTTGTCAACAGAGAGCAAATATGGCAGATAGCTTTCTCATATTCAAAATTGTATGCAAAATGTTCCGTACCCGTTCGGTTGAAATGCCCATAGCCTCATTAATCTCGTGCACTTCAACTCGCAGATCGTCCAATATCATACCATGGATTTTTTAATGATTTCTGGAGTTGTAACCTTAATTGGACGAACGGAATAGCTTTTCCATTTTAAAACTTCAAATGCGTTATCCTTGGCAAAAATTTTGCTTACGTAACACTCTCGAGGTTTGAAAAATGTTTTTCTCGAGCATAATAATTTTAATTGTAGGGAAAACGGATTTTTTAAATGGAAAAACACATGTAGCTTGCTTATAGCCAAAAATATTGATCTATCGATATTCAAGGGTTGATCCTGATACACAGGCAAATTCACGACAAACCTTTGAACCTGAGCAACCTTTTTGTTCGGTGATTCAGGTTGTCTGCATTTATTTTCATATTTATTTGATATTTCTATCTGATGTGGTTGCGTGAGGTACGTGGTGTCCACTACAAATACCTAAACCTTCATTCAACCTAGCGTTCTAAAAGTGCACAGAATGTTTAGCCATAACTTCTCCGGAAGTACTTCTCATGGGATAGGGTATCAATATGTAAGGTATTTCGATAGACGATCAGTAACGTCACAATCTTATAGTTCCCGGCAGCTGTTTTGCTCTTTTCATATAGCTCATCAGTGAAACGTTACTGAACGATCTCTGTTGAAGGTAGTCATAACCGGTCAACAACATGGTAAGAAGACCAAAAGTATCTCACACTCTATAATCAGATGTCTCACTAATAAATCAAGCAATGTAGCACATTTACTGATTTCTCGAACTTTAAGAAAGATAGAGGGAATGTGAGACTACTTGAGTCCAACAGATGGCGACACCAATACATTGTAAGAGGATATAGGAATAGGTGGATTGTTTATTGTTCCCCCTTTGTTTCTAACCTAACCTAACCAAATCTGACCTAACCTAATCTTTTTTTTCTGTGGAGAGGAAATGCTTTATACACACTAGGAGATTCAATCTATCCCTTTTGGTAGTGCAGGACTCACTCTATTTTACAGCATACCTGCTAAAACCTCTCCTTTCTTCATCCATACCCCAGAACCGCTTATCGCAGTACTTCAGGATATGTACTGCGTCTCTTCTGTGTTTCTTGATTCTGTTTCAGTGTGTGTTTTCGTTTACGTTTACGTTCGTGTTTGTGTTAGTGTTTAACGCTAATTGTCTGTCTTAGTGTCTCGTGTTTCGTTGGATTGTACCATAATATGGTTGATGCCCAATTTTATAGTTTTTATGTCTTAGAAATATATCTCGATGGGATATCTTCCTACATTGTTTCCGTTGGTTTGTACCATAATATGGTTGATGCCTCATTTTATGGTTTCTGTGTCTTAGTAATTTATCTCGATGGGCCAACTTCCTACGTTGTTTCAGTAAGTTATCTTTGATGGCATAACTTACTCCGTTCAACTGGAACGTATGTATCATCCGTGTCAATCACATTCTATCCGTCAACTTCTTCCCAGGAACATATCATTTGGAGTCCATAATCTATCCAGCGTCCGGGTGCCTGTATGCGTTTCACTCCTACACTCGACCCTGCTGGCAACAGGGCCGTGAGCATTCCCCTGTCCGCCACCTGGAAACGCACCTGGATGCGGTTTCAGGCCTCCGTACAAGAGAAGAGGCTCCTGCTTTCCAGGAACCTAGCCTAACCTAAACTAACCTACCCTGACCTAACCTAACCTACTAACCTAATTTTGTTGATATAGAATGCAAAGATTGTAATCGCGCTAATCTTAAGACTCTCATAAAAAATGATTGCTTATTGTACCCCCTTTGTTTTTGACCTAATCTACCAACCTAACTTTACTGATATAAAATGCAAATATTGCAATCGCGCTAATCTTAACACTCTCATCGTAACCAATAATAATTATTCATTGTACCACCCTTGTTTTTAACCCAACCTAACTTAACCTAACCTAACGTAACCAACTTAACCTCCTAACCTAACTTTGTGGATATAGAATGCAAATATCGTAATCGCGCTAATTGTAACATTTTCATAATAACCAATAACGATTGTTCATTATACCCCCTTTGTTTCTAATCTAACAAAACCTAGTAACCTAACTTCGTTGATATGGAATGCAACTATTTTTAGCCGCGGTAATTTTGAATCTCTCTTAATAACCAATAATGATTATTTATTGTACTCACTTTGTTTCTAACCTAACCCCACCTAACCTTTTTTTTTTTTTTTTTTTTTTCTGTTGAGAGGAAATGCTTGATGCACGCCGAGAGCTTAGTTTCTATCACTGCTCGACAGTGCAGGACTGCTCTTACGAGCTACCTGCTAAAACCTCTCATTCTTCATCCTTAACCCGGTACCGCTCCTCGCATTGCTTCGGGAAAAGGACTGCGTCATCAATATGTTTCTTGTCAAGTTTTATATTTTGTTCCTTATAGATTTTTTCCTATGTTGAATTCTTAACGCATCCAGAGTAAGTGGATTTCTTCCTGTTCCTCTTGTTCCTTTTTGATGATTATGTTTTTTATCAAATCTCCGTATTTGATCCAAGAATCCTCGTTGTCTAGCATGATGTCTATTATGGATTTCAGGTCGATTGCTGTGACATGAAAGTTCTGAATCTTACGTCTTTCGATTTCCCATCTAGGGCATACGATGATGGTGTGATGGGGAGAGTCTTGCGTTCCGCAATAGACGCATCTGTTGTCATCCGCCAGTTTGAACCGGTATAGGTAATCTCTGAAACATCCGTGTCCTGATAAGACTTGGGTGATGTAGTAATTGACTTGACCATGATTTCTCGTGATCCACTTTTCAATGTTGGGGATCAAGGTCTTGGTATGAGATGCCTTTGTTGTGTTGTCCCATCTTTCTTGCCAACTACTAATCAAGTTTTTTCTAGCGATGGTTTTGGGAGTTCCTTCGTAAGTTTCCTTACGTTCTTGGGCAATTAGATGTATTGGTGGAGAATCAGACAGAACCTCTACAGCTTCACTAGAGGTAGTGCGATAAGCACTACTTATTCTAAGATTCAGCTTGCGACCCATCGAATTCAATATATTCCTATAATGTTTGAATCTAAGGATCGGTGTCCATATAGGTATAGCATAGAGAGCCGTAGATATAGCTACCGAATTGATCAGTTTCCTCTTGCTGCTTGATGGACCTCTTACGTTAGGCATTAGGTTACCTAGCGCAGAGACAACCTTCGTTGTTTTTTCCATCGTTTTTGTTAGATGACACTTAAATGATAGTTTAGTATCTATCCATATTCCTAGGTACTTTATGGCCTTCTGAGGAACTATCGAAGCCTCCTTAACCCTAAATGTTAATGGAGGGACCTCCCTTTTTGTGGTTATGATGACTGCTTCTGTTTTCTCCGCAGCCAGCAATAGCCCGTTAGTAGTAAGCCAATGGTTTATGATCCTTATGGCTCCGTCTACTTTTTCTTTTAGTTCCATATGGTTCCTTGCGATAGCTACAACCGCAAGGTCATCAGCAAACGCTGCTGTTGAAACTCCTTCTGGTAAATCCAGTTCTAGAACTCCATTATATTGGATGTTCCAGAGAGTAGGGCCTAATATGGATCCTTGCGGAACTCCACTGTTGACAGACCTTTGTAGTAAGGTTTCTTCGAAAGTATTTTCGATTGATCTATTCGAAAGATAACTTCCTAGTAGTTTCTTGATGTATTCATCTAAACCAATATCATCTAATTTCCTTAGAATTTGTCTCCAAGATGCTGAGTTAAAGGCGTTCCTGATGTCGAGAGTGATGATACATCCTATCTTCCGTTTTTGATGTGGACCGTTAAGTACGCTCGTTAGTTTACCCAATATTGATTTTATCGCGTCTGTTGTGGACTTGCCTTTACGAAATCCGAATTGGCTGTCAGAGAGGATGGAGTTCTCTTCCATGAAGTTTTGTAGTCTATTCAATATTAGATGTTCTAAGACTTTGCCTAGGACATTCAATAGACATATCGGTCTGTATGACGATGGTGTGCCTTCAGGTTTATTCGGTTTCTTTATCAGGACAATTTTTGCTTGTTTCCACTGATTTGGGAATTCTCCTGTGGCTAAGGATCGATTCATAACTTTCAGAATTTCTTCTGAAAATTCGCCAATTGCTGTTTTGACAATTTCCGTAAAGATATGATCTAAGCCCGCCGCGCTTTTGGCTCTAAGTTTCTTTGAAGCGTCTAGTAGTTCTTGATTCGTGAATAACGAGAGGTTAGTTATTGGCAGGTCCCGTCGTGGAAACTCTCTGTGGACCGGAAAAAGTTCATCTACGATTTCTTCCGCCAGGTTGTATGGAATGTTATGCAACCTTGGGGAGCCATGGATTCTCCTGGTGGCTATTTTGTAAGCATTTCCCCATGGATTCTCATCCAATTCTCTACATAGCGTATTCCAGCATTCTCTTTTCGAGCGGTTGATCTCTTTCCGTAAGGCCTTTTTAGAGTCTTTATACTCTTTATGGGCAGATTGATACGCCGCCGCCTGTTGATTTGTTCTTGACCAAGTTCTTCTCTTGGCAATACAGATTTTCCTTAGGTCGGATATATCCTGGGACCACCAGTAAACTGGGCGGAAGTTTCTGTGCCTGGGTCGGTTAGGCATGGACGCCTTACATGCTTTCTGCAAGGATCTGGTGAGATCTACCGAGTTGTTGATTGAAGAGAGAGAAGTTTCCAATGACGATGTTAGTTTCATCTTGTCCAGTTTGTTAACATTCCACCCAGTCTGTTCCAGATGGGTCAAATGGGGTGTTTTCCCCTTTATGATGAAAGAAATCAGTTTGTGGTCACTGAGAGTTTCCTCATCAAGGACTGCCCAATCTGAAATCGAATCAGCGAGATCTGGGGTTGCGAAGGTGAGATCCAATATAGATTTAGAGTTTTTCCTTTCGAACGTGGGAGTGTCCCCGATGTTAATTAGGGATAAGTTACTTTGAACCCCACCTAACCTAACCTAATCTAACCGAACCTAACATAGGGACTCAATTTACATTTTACGATTTGAACATGTGCCCACGGTGTGACACTCGGACTATTAAGTAATTGGATTCACCCAATAACTGCCCTAATCTCGAATATTTTGTGTGGTATCGAATATCTCAGGCCACAGATCAAATTTCAAAATTTGGACGTTCGCTCGGATTGGACGTTCGTTCGGATTAGGTTTTATTAAATATAGTTATATTTATATATGAATACAAATTTGAAAGAGGGTGAATTAAATGTTTATGTAACTAATAATTAATTGAAAGTATTCGAGATAAGTCTTTCTATAATTTGTCTTGAATCAGGTGAAAAGATATTTGAAATATACGGTATGCTCGACTTTTACAATTTGCAGCAGGCTTCGATTTAAAATAAGCGTCGCAAAATAGCGATCTGACAATTAATTTACGTAACTACATTAGACAAAGTAAAGCCAATTAACATAACAAATGATCTACTCAAAACTTCTAATTAAAAAGAATATATATGTACTGAATTAATTAAACATCTCGTTGTATAATCAACGTTAAACAAAAGCGAACCGAAAAACAAGTTGTAAAAGATAATTAAGGCACATCCATCAACTAACTTACAGTTAAACATAACGCACAGTAACTGAAATAAACGATTTCATCCCCTATAAAAACTTTATAAAGCACGTCGGTTTTGCGTTCGGGGTTACTAGCCACCAACGATTTCTTGAATGAACACTGAATTACAATTCCAATACCAATTTTACGATATCTGTATTTTCTATCGTAACAAGAATTCAAATGAAATCGTCCATGAATGGAATAGAATTGAATACAAATTACATACTTTTCGAGTACAAAATTTAATATAATGTCCTCAGAAAGTAATCATAATGGGTAGCTCTATACTTATACGTATTTCAGCAACTAGGCTATCTTCTTCAGTAGATAAAAAACATACAATGAGCCATTAGCAAAAATGTAATTCTACTGATGCTTTCTAATATAATAGATAGTATATTAAACAAGTTTGGAAGAGAAAAGTCTTACTAAACGAATATAGCTTTAGAGTAGCAGCGAACCATAGACGCTATTATCCTGAGGGGACGAAACATCTCGTTTACAAAACTCCATTTGACCTCTTTGTCGCTGTAACTATGACTGAAAACTTGGTACCACTTGTAAGGCAACACCGCTTCGAAATAGCTACGAGAAATACGGAAGCTGTCAAATTGCGTAGTACAGAACAAAGTCCCCATTCATAAAAGATGCGCGGCGTTGTCGCATTCTGAACAAATAATGCAATGGAATGGAATAGTTCTATATTTAAAAATTTAAATATTTTATAATTCGATTGTATATTCCAGGTTCTAGGTATTATGGAATCTTTTTCAGACAAAAAGACATTTCAACAGTATTGCTTCTAATATAACCAGTAAATAATGCTATGGACGTTTTTATAATAATTACAAATTTCAATTCGGCCCACAGAACAACTAATCCGGCAACAGCACATTCCATACGGCCATACTTGTAATATACAGCAGTCTGAATGGCCCGAAATTTCGGTAATGTCTGATCGTGTTTAAATGTAAGCAATTCTGTCTCCTTAAGATAATAGGTCTATGGAGCGAACACAGCGAGCGAGTAACTTTAAAGTTATATGAGTGTTTATGCTAGTTTTTCGAATTTTGTGTTTAGTAATTATTATAAACAAATAATCATCAAAGTTATTAATTTGAAAAATTTCGTAGTAGGTACCAGTAGCGTACCTGATTACCGCCCCTCCCCCCGCATATAAACTCTTCGTGTCCCTTCCTGTTTCTGGAAAAAAGTAAAAAAGGAAAAGGAAAATCACAAATATACTTTGGATTTTAACTAACAATAATTTATTATTTACACGTAATTAATAGTACATCTTATGATATAAAGTATTTTTGCAACACTCGAAATTAACATTTTGATTTACTCGTGCGTCCCTACAGACGTGTGTCCCCCCAAACCCTCCCTCCCAAACCACCGGGGTTGCGAGGGCATTATCTACGCCACTGGTAGTTACCTGTGTAAGATTTCCGTAGCCTAGCAACCTCATACGGTATTGTTTATTCAAATAACAACAATTAACAAGAGTCAGTTTTGTTAGTGGAATTGAGTTTGAGTTACATATTAATTATAAAAATGAGTCTTGGTACTGAGAACAATTTAGAAAATTGTTCTGAAGACATTTTAAATGCCGCCCGGGAAGCGTCTCCCTCCATAGAATAATTCTATAACATTACCATACATTCCGGAGACCTCAGAGAAAATTGGAAATGTTCAAGAAATATGTATGTATGATATAAATGTTGCGCATAAACTTACCAGCTGTGTTGGTGAATATTTTTCAAATCTAAAACCGTTAATACAATTTTTTTAACTTTGACTACACGAGAGGGAAATCTATAATGTTCGAAGAACATCGTGTGAGCCAGCGATGGAATGTTGGAAGAGGAGATAGGAATTAGGATTTTCCTTGAAGGTTTGGAGGTTATAGGCATAGGGAAAGATGTCACTAGGCAGAGAGTTCCACAACTTGGCTGTTTGATAGAAAAATAAAGTCCGGCAGGAAGATGTTCGGCACGTTTCGAGCTTGACATTGAAGTGTTGACTAGTTTGTGCTCGTCTAGTCTGCCTATCTGGAATCTCTCGTGGTGGAACAACAGTCGAGATTTCTGAAAAGGGAGACAACTTCCACTCAGTTCTAGATGTTCTAGATGTTCTAGAGAGGTCAATGAACTCGTGAGCTTGACATCAGTTAGTCGAATAGCTCTCTTCTGGATAGAATCCAAGAGTTTCAGAGTATGTTTGGGAGCCGACTCCTAAAATGTGGACAGAACTCCAGGAGAGGTTGAATCTGTGCTTTGTAGATTATGAGAAGCTGCTGGACTGTAAAGTAGTTTGCGCAATGAATCTCACACGATCATCCCATGAGGGTGTGCTGTTGGTGGAGATCCCGAGCATGGATATAGAAGACTCCATAGCTTTGCCAGATCTCCATTAATTGAGTCAACCTTTCTCTGTCTCGCTCCTCTGACTTCATCGGATGATATAAGGGTCTAGATGAGAAAGCGGTATGTAGTGTACCATTATCTACAAAGCTGTGAACGAGACATGTAGTCACTTTCAGCAGATATGCAGCAGGAACAAAGTTGGTGCTAAAACAGATCCATGTGGAAAAACAGTCTTCGTCTGAGAGAAAACTCGATAGTAAGCGACAAAGTTGAGGCGGCAAACCATATGACGGAAGTTTCCCAAGAAGCCTTGGGTGTCAGACGTGGTCTGCCTGCATTCCAAAAACGAATCTAGTATTCAGTTTATGGGCACGAAGCTCACCCAGGCCCACTCGGCTCTCAGTGCAGATGTTGAACCGCCTACCTCGGTAGTTTCATTATCCAGGGCGCACGACTTCGGCCTGGGAAACGGTTACCTAAGCGCCCAGGGAAAGTCCACGACTAGACTTCAGCCACACTAGATTCGTCAGCCTTGGACTCATCCCCCTGACGGAAGTGATCCAGAGTCTTTGTTCTCCCAGTCCCTTGTCTGGGTACGCTGTCGCGTCAAATATCATCTGTCGTTCTCATGGAATGTAACACCTAAATTAACACCAGTTTTCTGCAGGTTGCTTACCCTTTACAAACTTGGTGCGTTTCCTTTCAGCTGGAAGACAGCTATTGCTGTGATCTCTAAGATGATGGAGAAAGCAATCAACATCGAGCGCATCCAGTACCTAGAGAGCTCTAACATCGTGAATGACCGGCAATATGGCTTTCGTCAGCAGAGATCAACAAAAGACCTGCTTGCCTACGTAACACGTGTGTGGAAGAAATTTATAGAAAAAATGGGGAATCTCTAGCCATAGCATTGAATCTCCAAAGCATTTAACCAAGACTGGCACCAAAGTCTTCTTAGGAAACTCAGCTTTGTGGCTTACTATCTAGTTTTCTCTCAGATAGATCCCTCCATGTGATGATTGGTGGATTCTCTTCCGATACAATGGCTATCAACGCTGATGTTCCACAGGAACCAGTCTTGGCACCAACTTTGTTTCTGGGCCATATCAACTATTGGAAGTGACCACCATCCACATCTTTGCAGATTATGATACACTCCATACTGCTTTCTCATCTAGAGCCCCATATACCATCCAATGAAACCAGAAAAGCAAGACAGAGACAGGTCGATGCAATTAATGGAAATCTGGATACATATTTGGAATGGGAATCTAATAATCTAGTAGAGCTTAATGCAAATATATCTCAAGATTGCATCTTCTCTAGGAAGGCGGATTCCACAATCTCTAATATCATGATGTCAGGTACAATTATTCCTATGAAGTCTCCTTTATCCATGCTCGCGATCACCACCAACATCATCCTCTCCTGGGATGATCATGTGAGGTCCATTGTGAAAACCTCTGCACAAGAACTTGACGTTCTATTCCGTACCAAGAGCTACTTTACATCTCAACAGCTCCTCATAATGTGCAAAGCACATATTTGACCTGTCTTGGATTACTGTTCACATGTTTGGAGTTCGGCTCCCAAAAACATCTTGAAGCTCTTGGATTCTATCCAGAAGAGGGATATTCGTCTGTTTCGTCTTCATCAGAAAGCTCATCACGAGAGAGGCGGACTAGACGACTTCAAGCTAGACACCCCTTCATTGTCAAGCTAGAGACCCACCGAACTTCTTCCTAACAGACTTCATTTTCCCCTCTAATGGCAAAGGTGTGGAACTCTTTGCCCAGTCCAAACCTTCATGACAATTTCGAATGCCTATTTCCGCTCCCAACATTCCACAACTGGCTCACACGATGTTCTTCGAACATTATAGGTTTTCTCCCGAGTAGTCAAAGCATAGAAGAAAAAAAACCTTAATTTCATGACATCACAGAGTAACTGATTTAGAGAAATGTTGTGACGTCTGACTTATATGGTGTACTTATGGCGTCATTCAGTAGATCTTAACATAATAATTTGGGACACTTCTGCTGGTTGAATGTGTGCGCAAAGCAGTACCTTTGATTTTTGGCATACGTATTGTATAGTGAGGCAAGTGAAAATACACTGCCTTATTGTACACATACAGTTTCATGAAGACTTACTTGATGACAAATCAAAAGATGTTAGTGAGATGAAAAGTAACATAAGACGTGAAATCAATAATAAACGTCATAGGTCGACAAAAAGGAAAGTACATTTATTGAAAACTGCCATGTATAAGGATAAAGGACATATCGAAGTGGCATTTAATCGAGCGAAATAGCGTTAGACGTGAGCGCGTTGAAATTCATTGTCTCTTTTATTTTAAAATTCGGTAGGGTCTATACGGAACGGATGCCGGAAGAGACATCTCGCGGTGAAGCAGTTACCATGGAGACATTCGCTTGTTTTAATCAAGGCTGTCATGGCAACCGAGATCCCGCCATTGGACAATTCATTTTGTAATTACGTTGACGACACCCTAGGCGGCCATTTTGAAATGAGCACAGACGGCCAGATGTAAAGACGGGAACTTTTTGCCGGAAGCCGAGTCGCAAGAAGTAAATGACCGGATGTACACGAGCTGTAGGAAGCGAGTAACTAATACAATTAACGAGAGACAAGTGAAACTCAGCTATCGTAAGTCGTCCGGGAGGGAGCGCGAGGTGCGGAGAAGCGTCCTTGTCTCGCGCACGGCTACCCTGATGGAATGCCTCGATGCTCCCCAACTGATTAAAACAGATTGAATGTTTCAACTTTATGCGGTTACTTTATTATAGTTTCATTAGCCACTTCGAGAGTTTGCCGTTCCTTTGTCTATTTGCTTTTAGAGCTTCTCTCTGCGAATTTCTACTTCGCTTTTTTACCAACTTGGAAATTTATTTTTATGCTCGTTGAGTTTAAATGGATTCTTCCAAGCACAAAAAAGCATTTAAAAGTGGCTATAGATTATGAAAATCCAGAAAACTGAATACCAGTAGGTAAAATAAAGGGTGCCCACGAAAAAACTTGACTCATGCGGCGTTACCTCGCTCTGAGGCGTTCCATTTAATGCTTGAAGTGCAAGCGAGAGCGCGGAATGAGCGACAAAGAGGCACAATCGGCCTCCGCGTTCGGCAGCGTTCGACATCTGTCTCTCTCCTACTTGAGTGAGCGATGCGTCCGCGTGGACAGCTGCTATACAAAATAATACATTTACATGTTTACGTAAAGTATGAAGTGCAGTAAAAAGTGAATGCGGTGTCAATTGTTTATAGCAACGATAATTGCGGCGATGAAGGTAATGATTCTTTCGATATTAAATATATGTTCAGTGATATATTGTCGAATATTCGTGCTTTCATCATTAAGATAAATAGCATCGCTCCGCTAGTGCAGCGATTGTAGGTTATGCTATAATTGACAAAACTATAACAATAAGTTATAGAACTATTTCACGATGAGTAAAAAATCAATTGCTATACTATTCGATCGAAATAATTATCGAGGGTAGCTATGATTTCAAAAAATTAAAACATAAATGTTAAATCTTCCACATATCATAACAACGTGTCTGAAATGACAGGTTGGACCAGCCAGCCGTCAAATGGAACAGTTTTCTCCTATATCAAACACATTGATGCGGGCTTTTTAAAAGCTAGAGTTACAAAAAATTTTAATGATGTTTCCAAATTTTAAATTTTAAATTTGAGATTTATTAACAATAATTTAATCACAAACAATTACTTTTTTACAACAAATTACAATTGAATTTGCAAAAATAATTAAGTAACTAATTGAACAACAACTTTTATTCAGTTTACTTGCTGAAAGAAATAATATCAATACAAAATTTATTATTATAAAATAATAAAATCAAAAATTAAATTTTAACAATCGAGTGACGTTGTCACGTTCAACTATCGTCAGTAAACCGACTTTACAGAAAACCGATTTGTTTTTTCAATCAATCGAATTTGATCAATAACAAGACGTATTGTTTATTCAGGTTGCAACATCGGCGTTCCCGTCAATACGCGTATTCACCAGTTAAAATTAGTTTTCACAAAGTCATAATATTATTTCTGGTTCTGACTAGAGTGTATTCAAACCCAACTCGCACCAGAGATAAACAGAAGTCGAACATATGTTATCGTTCTCATTGGTTCATCAGTCGTGGAACGAAACATGATTC
This sequence comes from Endomychus coccineus, assembly GCA_958510875.1. Taxonomy (NCBI): domain Eukaryota; kingdom Metazoa; phylum Arthropoda; class Insecta; order Coleoptera; family Endomychidae; genus Endomychus; species Endomychus coccineus. Next base: position 127,263,839 of record OY294070.1, on the reverse strand, counting down.
CAGTGTTCACGAAAATCAAAAGCAGACAAAACTTTATCTGCCTGATCTGAATACCCGATTTCAACCCGAAAGATTCTAAACATATGCCTGTATTGACAGGTGTTATTCATCTATTATTTTAGACGGGAATGTTCAATTTCAGGTGGGTAGAGAAGATACCTACTTAATTAGGTACTTTTTCAGAAATCGGCGGATATAAGAATTTTTCTTCCTACATAATCAACTCCGTTGAATTCAAGTACTTGGCGAAAATCTGGTTCTCATGTCAAAGACGTAGATTTGAAAATGCGGGCGGCATTACCTACTTAATTTTTTTTTTACACTTAGACTACACGAGAGGGAAACCTATAATGTGCGAGGAACATCGTGTGAGCCAGTGGTGGAATGCTGGGAGAAGAGATGGCATTTTTCTTGAAGCTTTGTAGGTTATAGGCCTAACGAAAGACCCCACTATGTAAAGAGTGATTAGTTTGAGCTTGACTAGTCCGCCTATCTGTAAACTCTTGTGGTGGAAGAACAGAGGAGATTTCTGTTGAGCACCGATCATATCAATACATCTAGAAGAGAGGAGAGATCTGCCACCTTCCTACGATGTTCTAGAGAGGTCAATGAACTATATTTGGGAGCAGAACTTTAAATATGTGAACAGCGCACTCCAAGACAGGTCGAATCTGTGCTTGGTAGATTATGAGGAGCTGCAGGTATGTAAAGTGGCTCTTGGCATGGAATAGTAAACCAAGTTTTTGCAATGGACCTTACATGATCGTCCCATGAAATTGAGCTGTTGGTGATGATCCCAAGCATGGATATTGAATAATTGTACATGACATCATCATATTAGGGATTGTGGGTTAAGCCTTCCTGGTTAAGAAGCAGGCTTGAGTTTGTTTCAGCGATGTCCTCATCGCTGTAGCCAAGTCTCTTTCCGCTGAGGTATATCTTCAAGTTTGGAAATACATAAGAATCGCAGGGCCCAAATGTGGAGAATATGGTGCATAATCCTGGTGGGAGATCACTTTTTTCTCTGCCAAATGCGGCCGCTTTCGCTTCAAAACGACGTCAAATCGGTCCAACAGCTCTGCATAATATACGCCGGTGATCGTTTTGTTTTTTTTCAAGGTAATCGATATTAGTCGAGGAAATATAGCCGTAAAAAGGTCAAAACCATCAATTTTTTATTGGCAACCTGTATCGAGATGCGGTTTCCGCCATTTGCTTCAGAAACACAACAGAAAAAAATGTGCCATATTTGTTTTACCAGGAAAAGCTGGTAAAACAAAAAAAAATGCATCTAAACGGATTTTTTCAGTTGCGTTTTGCGGAACTGTATTGTTGCTCACCAAATATCAACCAAAATTGGCTAAAATTTGTTTTTGGGGTCGCAGATTTCAGGGGCTTGGGGGGATTTGCAGTATAAAGCGGAAATCCTCAAATTTTCTCAATTATTCTGTATTATGTGGTAATTTTGGGATTTTTAAGCACAGACTAAGTGATGTTCGTCAACTCAATTGTCCGGGGCAAAGTGCCCCACATTGCCCCACTTTGCCCCGGACACTTGAGTTGACGAACATCAATTAGTCTGTGCCTAAAAATCCCAAAATACAGAATAATTGAGAAGATTTGAGGATTTCCGTTTTATACTGCAAATCCCCCCCAAGCCTCTGAAATCTGCCCCAGGGTGCAGCGTGACATTTTGTAAACATGAAATTCGTAATCAGCGACCCCAAAAACACCCAGGGAACAAGGTTTTTAGGTTTGATAGTTGAAATTCGCTAATAGTCCCAAGTGTCCCTTATTGCTACACTTTGCCCGGGGCACTTGAGTTAACGAACATCACTTAGTATGTGCTTAAAAATCCCAAAATTGCCATACAATCCAGAATAATTGAGAAAATTTGAGGATTTCCGCTTTATACTGCAAATAACCACATCCCCCCTCCCCCCCCTCCGAGCCACTGAAATCTGCCCCAGAATGCAGCATGGCGTTTTGTAAGCATCAAATTCGTAAAACCTCTGAGTAACAAATTTTGACCAATTTTGGTTAATATTTGGTGAGCAACAATACAGTTCCGTAAATCGCATTATTTAGATGCATCTTTTGCATGAACAAGTGCAACCAAGCTTTTCCTGGTAGAACAAATATGGCACATTTTTTCTATTGTGTTTCTGAAGCAAATGGCGAGAACCGCATCACGATAGAGGTTGCCAGTAAAAAATTGAAGGTATTTGGCTATAACTCCTCAACTATATGGACGATACTGTGTGCATCCCAAAAAACTGTTGCCATGACTTTGTTGGCCGATAAGCCACTTTGGCCTTTTTTCGGCTTCGATTCGCCAAGACAAGTCCACCGTTTCTACTGTTCTTCGGTCTCTGAGGTGTTGTGATGGATCCATGTTTTGTCCACGGTTACGAAACTGCGCAAAAAGTTCTTCTTATCGCTCTTGAATACTCCTTTGAAGTTGTGACATGGTCGCGCTTGTTGTCAACAGAGAGCAAATGCGGCACCCATCTCGCAGATAGCTTGCTCATACTTAAACATTCATGCAAAATGTTCTGTACCCGTTCGGTTGAGATGACCATAGCCTCAGCAATCTTGTGCACTTCAATTCGCCGATCGTCCAATACCATACCATGGATTTTTTTGACGATTCCTGGCGTTGTGACCTCAACTGGACGACCAGAACATTCGGCGTCCTATGTGGTCATACCACCACAACGAAAATCAGAAAGGAAAGTCCCCATAATGTTAAACAAGCGGTGCTTTAGTTTGGGTAATGTTTTTTCAACGCAAGAAATAATGTTCAATCAAAACGCGAAATTCACTGTTTTCTTTTACAAATATCTTCCAGGTTGCTGCTTTCGATGAGTTTCAAAACAGAACTGAATGACATATCAGTCTGACAATTTCTAGTTAAAGATGGTACATCACAAATGTCACATGAAAGATTCGATTGTGGTACCACCTGTCTTATTTTTCAGGGACTTTCCACCTTACCCTCACATTCCCTCTTGAAGAAATAACGGCTTAAATGTATTTTATGCCTACGTTAAGCTTAAGATAGCTCCTCTCATCATGACATCGATACCTACATCAAAAACGTAATTTTTATTGGTAAAGAGTAGACTTAGTGCTCCTGTAGAATACTGAAGATGCCGGTGTCTTTCATACGTCATTGACCGTAACTGTAAATACGAACTGTCGAAAATGACATCAATAAATCAAGTCATGCAGTGTTTCTCCAAATGTAGCTTTATGATCCAAGAACCTTGTTGATGCAGGATGGGCTTTAGAGAGGTTATAATGTGAGGGAAACGAACCCAGAGAGATGTAACCGCGAGCGACCCGATGTTCGCTGGGGATAATCCGACACATATGTGCTTTGATCTAACGCGATGATCTCCATTGAACGCTCAGATTATTATTGCTGTCCGTCTGTAGTGTGGTGGTCGTGATTTGTAACCTCGTGTTACTCGGGGACTTAGGGAAGGATTCGTCCGGAGATTGTAATGAATTGCGGACGCCGTCAGATTGCAGAGTGAGATAAGGCGAATTTGGTTTCGATCAACTCCTATTTCATCATGTTCGGTCAATTCGAATGAAAAAATAGAATGTCTTAGGGTCGAATAAGCTTCCGATATCGAGTTTGAAGTGTCCATTCATTCAAATGATGTGACCTAGAAAGTTGAAACTCACTTAAAAAAGGGAAAATTGTTTTCGTTCAATAGAAACCTGAAATAGAAGGAAAGGATAAACTCAATCTGATAACAACATTGTTTTATGATAAATGTTTGTTGTATCAACCTTTAAACGGAACAGTGTTGCAACGTCACAAGTTTAATGAACCGAATTTACGTTTCGTCAACATGTGACATCATGTGATGGAAGGCATATATTGAAATCTATAGTGAATCTCTAGCTATAGCATTGGATTTCTTCAGAGCTTTTGGCTGAGTCTGGCACCAAGGATTTTTTGGTAAACTTTCTTCATGAGGTTTGCCGCCCCAAGTTTGTTGTTTACTATCGAGTTCTCTGTAATAAATCACTCCATGTGGTAATTGAAGGAGTATCCTCGAATAAAATGACTATCAACGCTGGTGTTCCACAGGGACCTGTCTTGATACCAATTTTTTGTGCCCCATATCAACCATTTTCGATTATTTTGAGCAGTGGTTTTCGAAATATTCGACGATGAAGTAGGCGAAAAATGCGATTTAGGTAAAAACATGCGTTTTTCGGCTTGAAATTGTGCGGAACTGAAGCAGTATATGAAAAAACTCAAAAGATTTTCTTGTTCGGAAATTTTCTCAACTTCCAAGAAAAAATGTCAGTCTTAAAAACTTTGCTTATTTGGGCTCTTCTTTGCCTTGTTAAGGGCAAAACGATCAATGGTGTATATTATGCAGAGCTTTTGAATCGATTCGAAGTCGATTTGAAGCGAAAGCGGTCGCATTTGGCAAAGAAAGAAGTGCTCTCCCACCAGGACCACACATCGGCGCATAAGTCCGCAGTCGCAATAGCAAAATTGCATGAATTGCGCTACGAAATGCTTTGTCATTCACTATATGCTACAGATTTGGCCCCCTGCTATTTTTATCTATTTCCAAACTTGAATAAAGAGCTCGGTGGAAAGAGATTTGGTTCTAACGATGAGGTCATCGCTAAAGAAAACGCATATTCTGAGAAATTGCCGAAATCGTATTATTTAGAAGGAATCAAAAAATTAGAAAAACTTTTGACCAAATATATTGGGCTACAAGGAGATTATGTTGACAAATAAAATAAGTTTTGACCAAATAAATCATTTCTTGTTCGATTTTTCACTGTGCCCTCATATACCCAAAATGTCAGAGTGGGTAGCCAAAAACTCCCGAAGATATAGTAGATTTCCCAAAAAAGCCTATCTATTTTTACAAGATCTTATCTTTTGCTAAGAAAAATATTTCGATAACCATGAAGGTGAAAAAATCTGTAAGAATTCGTTATTTCAATGGAATTTCATTTAATAAGATTGTAGACTGTCGAAAAAGAAAATTGGTGGAAAAAGCGGTTCGATATAAGTGTTGTTGTTCTTCATTGTAATTTACAAATAATAAATAGACTTATTCTATCCATTATTAAATTAGTTTGTACCTTAAAAACTCATTGAAATTTGAAACAAAAAATCAGGTAAAAGCAGCCTTTTTTGGAAAATCTGCTATAACTTCGGGAGGTTTTGGCCGCTCACTTTGAAATTTTAGGTATATATGGTATATTCCGTGTAAAATCTATTTTCATGGTCAGTTGGAAGATGAAGAATGATGGCGTCATAATGCGGGTCCTTTTTGTCCTTAAAAGGGCAAAGAATGCATATTAGTACAGAAACTCTGTGAATACGTCGTCATTTCACATTCTTCAAGTGGAAGTTAAGAACTTGGCATTTCTTATCTTTTTTAAAGTATCTCAAAAATCAGTGAAAATTGAAAATTTTTGCGACTAAACCTTACCAATCTATTCATCTGATTCTGCAAAACATCCTCAATCCAACCTACCTTCTAACTAGTTACCAAAATCCCAATACACCAAGCTAAAAAATGGAAAACGCTGTATACTGTTTCCGAAGAAGGCTTCTAAGAATAAAGCGTACCTGTGAATTTTACATTTACAACTTTGAAAATGAAAAAAATACTATCGAACTATTTGCATTCCCCATAACTCACCCGGTATATCACGAACGATTAACTTATTTAGAGATGGATATCAAGTCATCTATGGAGAGCCCTGACAGTTTTCATTTAAAAAGGAATAAACGTCACACGGTATAGGATTCCGTGATAAATGGCTTCTCGTAAAAGAAAACAAATCATATCAAAATTCAGTATTAACCACGATAAAATCTCTAAATCATTATTTGGTTTTATCAGATGACGCGAATGTGTTTTGGCACAAAACGTGGGTAGCGCCTGGGGCTGTAAATGAACAAGCATTGAATAAAAACGTCCCTCTCGTCAGTTCCAATAATAACACCTATCTGATGATACGTGAACCGTTTTGAACACGGGTCGCGGCTATGGACATTAGAAACTTATAAACTCGTTTAGAAATGTTTTATTCCACGACAGTTCTCTATAGGAAATATACATGTTATGAACTTACAAACCAACAATATGAGGCAAGCTGAAAACTTCCTGAAAAATAAAACAGATGGCGTCACAATCGAAAATCCCTTATCTTTAATTAGAATGCATTCAAATTTTCAGATTGATATGTCATTCTGTTCTGTTTTGGCACCCATCCAAAGCAAGCAGCCTTGAAAAGTTTTGTAAACATGGAAAAAACTGAATTTTTCCGCGTCTTGATTGAACATTATTTCTTGGGTGGAAAAAACATTACGCAAATCAAAGCATCACTTGTTAAACATTATGGGGGGACTCCTCATCATCGATTGGAACGATTCACAAATGTTTTACTGATATTCGTTCTGGTACTATAAGCACGAGATTGCTGAAGCCATGGGCCATCTCAACCGAACAGGTACGGACCATTTTGCATTAAATTTTGAATATGAGAAAGCTATCTGCCAGATGGGTGCCGCATTTGCTTTCTGTTGACAACAAGCGCGACCGTGTGACAACTTCAAACGTGTGCTTGGCGATGATCAAGCGCGATCAGAAAAACTTTCTGCGCACCGCTTCGTAACCGTAGACGAAACATGGATCCATCACAACACACCAGAAACCAAAGAACCGTCAAAACAGTGGACTTGTCCTGGCGAGTCGAAGTTTAAAAGGCCAAAGTCATGGCAACAGTTTTTTGGGAAGCACACAGTATCGTCCATATCGATAACCTTGAAATGGGCAAAACGATCACCGCCGTATATAATGTACAGAGCTGTTGGTTCGATTCGACGCCGATGTGAAGCTCACAGGTCTGCAAGTCGCAATGGCAAAATTGCATTAATTTCGCTACAAATAGGTTCGTCATCCACCATATTCTCCAGATTTAGCCCCTGCTCCGCTGAAAGAGATTTGTCTCCAACGATGAGGTCATCACTGAAACAAACGCCTATTTTGAACAATTGCCGAAATCGTATTATTTGGAATGGATCGATATTATGTTGAGAAATAACATAAGTTCTGACCAAATAAATCATTTATTATTATTATTATTATAAAATATCGGTAATGAGCCGAGGTAGAATACCTATTTTAGGCTCAATTACTAAAAAGTCCAAATTTGTGAAGTAATACATATAGATCTAGGAATTTCCAAGGAAAATTCAGTGTCAATGTCTGGCTTGGCATTTACAAAACCAATATTTTTGGCCCAAGCGTTTTACCAGACAGACACCACACAATGAGAGAATAAATGCATGGATATAATTGGATGGTTGTCCTGCCCATTTTGGCAGACAAGTACGAGAATGGCTAAATAAGAAGTACGGTAAAAGATCGATTGGTAGAGGTGGTCTAGTTGCATGGTCTCCTCGATCACCTGATCTCAATCCTCTGATCTTTTTTGCTTGGGCTTATTTGGAAGATACAATTATGCCACGTCGTCGGTTCATGATTGAGAAGATCTACTTAATCGTATTCGAAGAGCTTGTGGTGAAATCAGTAATAAAATGTTAATTCGAACAAGAAGGTCGTTGAGAAATCTATGTCGCCGTTACGTTGTAGGAAATGGATCATTCTGAGCATTTATTATGAATTATTTATTATCGTTACCAAAAGGTAACATATGATAACCCTGATTAGAAAAATCAAAATAGCTCGAACAGGAAGCCTCTAAGTGAAATTTATCAGGAATAGTTTTTTTTAGAAAACAAATTAAAGTTTCCAAATTTGTACACAATAATAATTTCTGACTTTTATTAGCGTAGAAGTTTAAGGGGTTTAAATGGATACAAATCCCCATTACTACGCTACTTTATTTGTCTCAAAAACATTTTGTTACTAAAAAAATTATTCATCCAGTAAAACTGAAGTGTATCAAGTTTGAATCGAAAATTTCCATTTGTTCAGAAGATAATGAAGAAAATGCTATAATTTTTCAAAACTGTCACACGCCATAATGAAAAAAAAAAAAAAGTTCTCCATTTCCCGAATGTACGTTTTCAATGACTTTTCACGACAAAATGAACTGAAAAATCGTTATCAGAGCTCTATAAAACCTAAAAATCGACATATCATACTCTAAGATTGAAAAAAAATAAAAATTCTCCTAATTTGGAAAATTAGATCAAATATTGGAAAATTCTCAATTATAATCATTTATAGTAACTTTTATAAAATTATCATACCATATTTACCAGCCAAATGCAATTTTTTCTCATATATAGTTCTTATTCGAAAATATTTTGTTTTCCCATCCAATGCGTGAGAAATTCGATAAAAATTAAATTCAGAATAGTTAATTGCTATGTAAAATTTAATGCTGAACAACTTGTGTTCGAAACTTTTCCTTCTAAAATGCTTATTTTCGAAGATATAAGTGTTCTTTCCCGGAAAAACACGGAAAATCGTATATATATATATACATATATACATAAATTAAGACATTTTCCTTCATTGGAGATTTCCAGCCACTATTTTTTTCGTAATCTACGGAAAATTTCCTAACTCTCTGTATTTTCAAACCTTGAGTCTGAAAAAAAAGTACGACCAATCCATAAAATGACTGTACTACTAATGATTCAAACATAAACACATTATAATTTATTAATATTATTATCCTCCAATCTTGTGCTATTTTGATGAGTACTTCATAGATGCAAGACATTCTCTATATAATTTCATACGTAACAGCATCTTGTTTTTTCGATCGATGGGTGCAATAATTGTAATAATTTAAATCAATCAGATTTCGAAGTGCGAAGTAATTGAAACTATGCGACTGTTCGCTTGCCGCATACTTTCATCAACGCTGATTATCATAGTTGGATTATAGTTTTTTGCCTTTCTCACGATATATTCATTGAATGACGGCATAGTTATGCTAATTTGTTATAATAAAGTGCAGGAGCGAACGTTATTATATTATTGAGATAATTGTAGTGGTAACCGCAGCAGGATTAAATAGAAATCAACCAGCGGGTGTCTTGAGGTTAGATACAAGAAGACTAGCTGCGTGCAAAATTGGAAAACAAATTTTATTCTAGCGTTTGCTTAATTCATTTCGTCAAGTGTAAAATAATGTGCTGTAGTTGAATAGAATCTACAGTTTTGATCTGTGGATTATAAGCCAGGAGAATTATTCAAATAAAATGAGCATATTCATATTATTCAAATTATCATGATATTATTTCTTTCGAGTTGTTTTGTTCGTTAATTGATACAATTTCAAGAGTAAAACCACAGGGAGATTAGTAATTTTGGGATAAAATCTTGGATTTTTCAAATCTATCGAAGTCTAGTTCACTCTGATCAAAATTGGAAACTGTGATTCTATAAAATATTTATTTCATAGCTCACTACATTGATGTATATGATAGCTAGGAGGTCGGTCAGTAGGCTGCCCATATGCTCATAAAGTGCCCCAACGGTCTGTGTTAGGTCCTATTCTTTTCAATATTTATCCGAATACGTTATTCAGAGTTCCAATTGAAGGTGTTATTATTGCTTCTGTGAAATGAACTGAAACATAAAGTGAAAACAAATGTAAAAAAATACACTAAACGTCAAAAGTCTTGGCCCCCCATTCAGTCTTGTTAATGAAATGTTTTGTAGAAAAACAAAATATATCTATCAAAGTATATTGTTTGTTCAATCCATTTCTTGTGAAAGAATTATTTTACGCAAGCTGGGATACTTAGAAAATTAAAAAGTAAGAAATGTGTAAATTTGTTGAAAAAAATTATCGAATAAAAAAGTAATGAAACGTTTTGTACACTGATAATAGTCGGTATGACCTCCTCCACGTTGAAATAACATGTTGACACGTCTGTGCATTGAAATAATCAAGCGGTGTATAGTGTCTTGTGAAATATTGTTCCATTCCTCTACCGCCGCGACGACTAACTCATATGCAGTCTGAGGTGGGGTTATTCGATTGTGAATGGCTCTACTTATGTAATCCCACATGTTTTCAATCGGATTCATATCCGGCGACTTGGCTGGCCAATCCAATCTATTGATATGTTCTGCTTGAAGTGTATCCTGCACCCTTATTGCGCGATGTGGTCGGGCGTTGTCGTCCATAAACACAACATTTTCGCCTAATTCGTTACGTATGGGATAGATAATGAGTGTAACAACCTGCTCGACGAAAATTTGGCTCGTCATATTCTGTGGAATGTGAATTAATGGGCGACGGTTGAACATTATTCCTCCCCAAAACATTACAGTACCCCCTTGATAGGGAGCAACTTCCTGGGGAAAATTAAGTCGCTGTTGACGACCTGGTTCTCTCCAGACTCTTTGCCGATTGTCATCATTCACCAGTTCAAATATGGTTTCGTCTGTGAATAACACCCACATCCACTGTTGCAAAAGCCAACCCCTGTGCTCTCGCGCTCATCAGAGACTTGGCTGAATATGCTTTCACTGCCACTGCATTCAAAAAATTGATAATAAAGTCAGGATTCATCATTGACATCTCTTTTTTGTCTTTTTTATACCTCAAATACATGTTACTTTTTACCACAGTAAGAAAAATAATCGGGCTTAATCGAATCATTTGGTATATAGGGGGTCCAAGACTTTTGACGTTGTGTGTATTTAATTGGTTGTCACAAAATCGACTCACCCGGTATATCTAAATAAAACTGTGTACTTACGTTTCTCTTGTTACGCCAACAGCTCACCGTTTTTCAAAACGATAGAATTTAACATTAATGGAGAGAAAATAGAAATGAATACTTAGCAGTAGACATTTAAGATGGGATATGCAAATTAAATTCCTATTGAGGAAATTGAGATATGTCCTGTACCGATTCAAGGAATTGAAAGGAATAGAGATGAATGTGAAATATTTGACAATAGTATAGCATGCTCTGGTAAAAAGCCATAATTTCTTGGGGATCTGTACAAAAAGTATATCTCACCCGATTAGAAGTAATTCAGAAGCGAATAATAAAAATAATATACAATAAGAAATTTCCTACTCATTGGACTAACTTTTTAAAGATTCTAAATTCATGGATATTCGACAAATATTTTACCATCAAGTGCCCGTTGAGACATAGTGAGTGAGTGGTCGAAAATAGGAAACACTTCGTTCGCTACGCTCATTCCACGGGATGTCCCAAATTGGTTGTCCGAATGGGGTACTCCGTTAATATTCGAGATAGAAAAAACCGACCAAGCATTCGCTTCAACTTTTTTTGAGACAAATTGTCAGTTGTTTTGACACTACAGCCAACTTTTCGATTTTGTCCATTTCAACAATGCCTTTCATTTCGCTTAATATCAAAAATATTGCCAAACAGTAAGAACATCAGGGCACTTTTTTACAAAGAATCCATTGGCGTAGTCAAGTTTTTGCAATTGCACAAGCTTATCAGAACCAAAGAGTGCTGTACGACCAATGTTCAACTTTGGATGGTTTTGGTGCTTACTTGTATAATTATAATGAAGCAATGAAGGTATGTGTTGTCTGTCATAGCATAGACAGACACAGAACTGTGAGAATGATCCAATAATCTATGGATCTGTCATGTAAATTGTACGTGATCATATTAGCAGCGTGGAAAAACGTAAAATAATACTCGATGTCATGTGAAAGTTGTTTCCACTTGACAGGTATGTTTATGATATGGAATGGTCTGTCACAGACATTATTTGACGTCAGTGTATCAGCTGTCCGTCATGTAAACATAGTATGTCTTGTTGATGTGTGTTGTCTGTGATAACGCTCTATAAATTCATGGATCTGCCTGTCATGTGAACTGTACGTGATTATATTTGCTTGTCGAAAATGTCAAATATATCGAATTCTTTTTACCCCGTTTGACATTCAGTTTCGAAAAATTCGTTCTTAGCCAGTGCTTTAGTCATATAAGGAACAAGTCGATCCGCTTTTTAGTTGAGGAGATATCGTGATGAGTGAGTGAGTCAGTGAATGGTATTTGTCTCTTACATATATAGATAGATTAACCAATTAAGTTAATCAATGATAGAAAGAAGTATAATTTGTTCCACAGAGTGGGATGAAGCTACAGAAATATCATAGCTAACATGGTTTATTTTTGACATTATGAAAGTTGCATTGATGTGTGGTAATATTGGATAGCGAGATGACGATTCACGAAATGGATTTCAACATATCACTGTATTACTTTTCTTGAACAAAGAGATAATCTACAGTAAATGTAATAACATATTATTCTAAGATTTATAATGTCAATAACGTTCGCGAGTCCAACGGCTCTCTGTCATCGAATCTTTTTTATCGATGGTTTCTAATCCTGTTGAACCACAGAACAATAGGGGCACGTTGCCACAGTCTGAATCACGGTCGTACATACAGGTCTGGGAACTCTATGTTTGACATGAGGCTCTTACATGTCGCTAAACTCGTAGTCCCTCGCTCAGCCACCAACTAGCGCTTGGATCGAAGTATGGCAACAATCACATTATTAAGTAAAATAATTTTTCTCGTAACGCAATATTTACTATTCTGATTTTAGAGAGGAATAGAACTGTTACTCTTATCAAAATGTATTACTCACCTTAAAAATAACTTCCCCTTTTTCGTCATACATGCTCTCACACATAAAAGACCTCGTTTAAACGATTTCTATCCGGAATCGCAAGCATCCACTTTTTTCGCATTTCCGCATCTTCCTTGCTTTACACTTTTGAATTTTGGCACAATGCACGGTTTCGTCATTTTTTTTCTAAAAAAGCTGGTATTCCTTTTGTCAAAAATGACAGTTGCCAGAGAACACGGTCGTATACGTGCCAGAGATCATTCCTCGACTCATGCGCCACCCGTTGGTACTACGCGACAGTTGACGCTTAGCGGACTCACTTCTCACATAGGAAACAGCCTAGAGTTCCCAGACCTGTATATACGACCGTGGTCTGAATCAAAAGTCTCAGTGACATACGAATTGAATCCAAATTCATTGTGATTTGTTCCACAGAATTGAATGAAGAAACTGAAAAAGAACCTACACTTCAATAAGAATTAAACGTTTCCTTATCTGCAGAATGTGATAATATCATATATCTTCATCATCATGGACGTTCTCGTTCATGTGATTGTTGCAAACCAAAGTAGTTACAGAATAATATATTATGTTAATGAATGATAGAAATCAGTACGATCCGTTTTACAGTGTAATAAAGTGCCCACTTATGTCAATCGTTCGCTAAAATGATTAGTTTTAAACACGATTAAAATCACATTGATGGTGTGAATGAAATGTCTAAATGTCAAACATATTCCACTAGGATCTGGTTAAGAGATGTGGATAAAACGACTGGAAATGTATCCTTCAGTGACAATTAAATGCTAATTTATAACCATCTTTACATAAATATCAATGTTCAGGTTTAGCGGTCTTTGGTTGGTTTTATTAAGTTGTCGTCCTGACCAAGTTAATCTGAATTGAATATAAAATTAACTACTAAAATATTTATCCTTGTCGAGTTAAGATTCCACAAGTTTAACTTGAAGTTATTAATGCTCTGAGAATTTAATTTTGTCGCCTTGTTAATGCCGGCTTCACCAATGCTACCAACTATAATTACATGGTAGATAAAACGTTATTTATTACACCTTAATTAAAAAGCTGTTATAATTATTTTGCAGTCATTAATTACTCTTTGATTGGTTTTTTATTGTTACCTGGAGATAGATCCCATCTACAGGCTGAAAATCTGCAATATAAATAAAACAGATATTAATAAGTTTAACTAGAAAGTAACAAGAAATTGTCCATGAACAAATATTTTTCCCATCCATAGAAAATGAGAACTAGTAGATTGAGCTGCTTTTCCACTTCAAGGGAAGTAATTTATTTTTTTCTGAAATCGCTCAAGAATGCCTACTTTCTCGGAGCAACTTAAGACTCCAAAATACGCTAATCCAGTATTTTAGTCCGTTGCAAAGCTACAAACTTTCGCGGACTGAAAACGGTTCGGGAAAATTGTTGCCGACCTTAGGCACACCTGGACATCATCGTCACTGTCCATTTTGAATATTTTTAAATATTTTTCAGCGATAAGTAAGTATTAAACCGAAATGAATAGTGAATCCCTGACTTTTGTCACAACAATAAACAAACAGTGATTGTCAAGGAAACAATTTCATAGGAAATAAGATGGTAATCAAAAATTGTTATGCATTTATAAAAATTCCTTAATTTATGATGATGTTGATTGCGATTTCAGAAGAAGTGTATGTACCTCGTAGTGAAAGCACATTCCCAGACTTCAATGCTTGTTGCAATATAAACAAAAAGTTGACTTTGGGTAGGATTCGAACCCACGTCCTTAGGTCTCTAGTCGGAAACTTTACCAATCGCCCAATTCCGTTGATTTTCATATATGGTACCCCATCTCAGATTAATTGTTCACGTTCGTTCATCTTGAGTTGAATCCCCTGAAGGAGTTAGTATATAATTGCCTCAACAGACTACAATATGATATCATTCTGACTTTTTGATAACATTCCAGTTGGACGGTTTACAGCACATACTGCGTCTGCATCTAGTCCCCTATACTAATCTCCACAGCCTGTTCATCGGCTGGCTGTTGTACTCTTCAATGGATAGCTTAACCTTTCCAAATATTAATTGTCTTTCACGATCTGATGCCTCGCATTCTGGCAGTATGTGTTTGGCATTTCCTGTCCCTTTTCCGCATTGTCTAAAGGAAATTTCTCCATTGTACAGCCCTATTTTGTGCAGGTATTTTTTCGTAGTGTAGTCAGACGCTTATCTCACCTTTCCAACCTTTGATTTAATATTTGCTTTTATTCGTATTCGTAGTCTGTAGGATTCAACCAATTCTGTGATGTGCTGGCATCTAATTATAGCCTATAAGGCTATAGTTATCCTGAATTTCAGAAGAAGAGAGAAATACATATTTCACCCTCATTGGACTAGATTGATAGATTAATGTATTATGTTACGTAATCGAATGAGGAGTTAGTTCAGTTAAAGAGAACTAAATAAACCAACTAGAGTTACATTCGTTGAATGACAAAACCAGTAGGGATGAACATAAAAATATAACTTGGCTTATAACAGCATAGGCAATAAATCAACTGTGAAAAATGATGTTAGAATACCTTCAATATACTCAGTAAACATATTACCTCAAGCAAGGGGCTCACGATACAAGTGACAATAAACGTTAAGCATCATTTCCTGCCATTATAGCTAGTCATTTATACCGCTAACTGGTGTTCGTTTTCATATCCGGTACTTCAAACTCCACTCGTTTATATTTGGGGTAAAGTAAATTAAAGTATACGATGACAAAGTATAAGAAAATATACCCAATGAATCATTATTGACTTTGTTTATTTCGATAGATAACTTCCGCATAAAATAATACTCGTCGGTCGATACAATACGTCTGTCTAAGTTCAAATTGCTTCACAAATTTGAGACGAAGAAGCAGTACACCTACACACAGAATATAGATTGATTTCTCATAGAAATTTAAGCACTCACATAGGTCTTAATAGAACTGATGGAAGATGATGAGTATACACAAAGAATATAAGTGAATTCTAACAGAGTTCCCAATAGAACTGTAGAATGGTATATTTAAAGAATAGAAGAGATATTGATATAGATATAGTTGAAGTTCTCAATAGAACTGAAGAAAGATGCACAAACGATAGAAGAAAATACTCATACAATTATCAATAAAATTGAAGAAAAATGCTAAGTACACACAAAAAATAGAATAACACATACTGATATAGATTCATTAGTGAAACTGAAGTAACATTCTGAGTATACAAAAGAATGGCGCACAGTTCTGATTGAGTTCCCAATAAAACTGAAGAGAAATGATGAATGGGCGATTATTCTAATAGTAAAACTGTCGACCAAATTTGTAAACGAATAATAATAGAGCCTTTGCTTATGAGTAAATTGATTGATAAAGAAAATGGAGAAACACTTTGAACATACAATCGAAGAGAACACTCACACAGATAGAACTGAAGAAAGATGATGAGTATACACAAAGAATATTAAAGAATAGTAGAGAATAATGAGTTGTCAATAAAACTAAAGAGAGATGCCGAGTATACACAAAGAATAGAAGAGAATACTGATATAAATATAGTTAAAGTCCTCAATAGAACTGAAAAAAGATTCTTAGTACTCACAAGGGATAGCGCATAGTTCTGATAGAATTCTCAATAAAACTGAATAGAGATGATAAATGGGTGATCATTCCAATAGTAAAGCTTATGACCAAATCTGTAAACGAATAATAATGGTGTCTGCTTATGAGCATATTGATTGATAGAGGAAACGAAGAAACACTATATATAACCAATCGAAGACACCACTCACAGTTCTCAATACAATATAACTGAAGAAAGATGATGAGTATACACAAAGAATAGTAGATAATAATGATAGAGTTCTCAATAAAACTGAAGAGAGATTCCGAGTATACACAAAGAATAGAAGTGAATACTGATAGAGTTCCCAATAGGACTGGAGGAAGATATCAATTTTATTCAAAGAATAGAATACTGATACAGATTTAGCTAAAGTCCTCAATAGAACTGAAAAAAGATTCTTAGTACTCACAAGGGATAGCGCATAGTTCTGATAGAGTTCTCAATAAAACTGAAGAGAGATTATAAATGGGTGATCATTCTAATAGTAAAGCTATTGACCAAATCTGTCAACGAATAATAATAGTGCCTTTGCTTATGAGCATATTGATTGATAGAGGAAACGAAGAAACACTATATATAACCAATCGAAGACAGCACTCACAGTTCTCAATACAATATAACTGAAGAAAGATGATGAGTATACACACAGAATAGTAGATAATAATGATAGAGTTCTCAATAAACCTGAAGAGAGATGCCGAGTATACACAAAAAATAGAAGTGAATACTGATAGAGTTCCCAATAGGACTGGAGGAAAATATCAATTTTATTCAAAGAATAGAATACTGATACAGATTTAGCTAAAGTCCTCAATAGAACTGAAAAAAGATTCTTAGTACTCACAAGGGATAGCGCATAGTTCTGATAGAGTTCTCAATAAAACTGAAGAGAGATTATAAATGGGTGATCATTCTAATAGTAAAGCTATTGACCAAATCTGTCAACGAATAATAATAGTGCCTTTGCTTATGAGCATATTGATTGATAGAGGAAACGAAGAAACACTATATATAACCAATCGAAGACAGCACTCACAGTTCTCAATACAATATAACTGAAGAAAGATGATGAGTATACACAAAGAATAGTAGATGATAATGATAGAGTTCTCAATAAAACTGAAGAGAGATGCCGAGTATACACAAAGAATAGAAGTGAATACTGATAGAGTTCCCAATAGGACTGGAGGAAAATATCAATTTTATTCAAAGAATAGAATACTGATATAGATATAGTTAAAGTCCTCAATAGAACTGAAAAAGATTCTTAGTACTCACAAGGGATAGAGCATAGTTCTGATAGAGATCTCAATAAAACTGAAGAGAGATTATAAATGGGTGATCAGTAAAGCTATTGACCAAATCTGTCAACGAATAATAATAGTGCTTTTGTTTATGAGCAAATTGATTGATAAAGGAAACGAAAAACACTACACAAACAATGGAAGAGAACACTCACAGAGTTCTTAATAGAACTGAAAAAAGATGATGAGTATATACATCATTATAATCTGCAGAATCGGATGAACTTACATAAAATAACAAATTCTCAGATAATGAAATATAAATTATAAGCAAAGAACGCTTAAAAAAATTAAAACTACTTTGAGTTCATCATGAAAATGGTCGAGTGATTATGAGTATTCAACCAAATCCAATTTAACCATCATTAACGAGTGAGACAAATCACATGATCAACTGATAACAGATTTTTAATCCAAGTTAATATTCATGTGGATACTTCACCAATGAACTGAATAAACGTACGTTCCACGTAAGCTCGTTGTGTTGATTATACACGCAAAGCATGGAACTATTTCCTTTGATGGTCGATGGTACTTGAAGCCATCCGATGTAAACAGTTTCTGTTTGATTTGAATCATAACACTATCACTTTTATGACAGAAAGTTAATTTGGGTTATCAATGAAACTAACAGATTTGTAATTAGCTGCGAATCTCTGGAGTATGACTAGATAGAACAGCAGCAAATAGCAGGTGGCTGCGGGCGCTGCTTTGGCACCCTGAGAGTTCTATATACTTGAATGGGACCCTTGGGAGTACATCACAAATCATAGAGACCACATGTCGCAAACCTACACAAACCACTACCGCTACGTTATCTACTAATGATCTGTGATAAACAACTATTCAATCCGAATAATACAATCTCGTAATCAATTTTATATCAGAGGGTGTTGAAATATGTTATTTGCATGTATGGATGATTTATCCAGTTACATTAACAAAACCTGCTACAGGTATTTCATACTATACTATATTTTACACCAACGTTTAACTGGGAGACTTTGAAACCCTGATTAAACAAAACTAGATTCGACATGAAATTCTCATGGTAGAGCATAGTTCTGATAGAGTTCTAAATAAAACTGAAGAGAGATGTTGAATGGGTGATTATTCTGATAGTAAAGCTGTTGACCAAATCTGCAAACCAATAATAATAGAGCCTTTGGTTACCAAATTGATTGATAAAGGAAACGAAGAAACACTAGAAACAGCCGGATTTAGGGGAGGGCGACCGGGCCTTCACCCCCGGTGCCTCCACAAAAGTGGGGCCCCCACAATAGACTTCGGAAAAAAAAAACTTCTAAATTGCGACCAGTAAACACTAGTAAACAACTTTTCCTTTGATATTTTTTTTCGGTGTTTTACCTTTACCTTTACCTTTGTACAAACATGATTATATTGTTCTTAAACTTTAACAGAAATCATTGATCTATATTTGTTCACTACAATCAGGCAAATAATTTGGGGCCAAGGGGCCTCCACTCCTTTGTTACCCCGAGGCCTCCAGACCTCTAAATCCTGCCCTGATAAGAAAACAATCGCAGAGAACACTCACAGAGTTCTCAATAGAACTGAAGAAAGATAATGAGTATACACAAATAACAGTAGAGAATGATGATGGAGTTCTCAATAAAACTAAAGAGAGATGCCGAGTATATACAAAGGATAGAAGTGAATACTGATAGAGTTCCAAATAGAACTGGAGGAACATATCAAATATATTCAAAGAATAGAAGAGGATGCTGATATAGATATAGTTAAAGTCCTCAATAGAACTGAAGAAAGATTCCAAGTATACACTAAGGATAGATTCCAGTTCTTATAGAGTTCTCAATAAAACTCAAGAGATGTCGAGTGTACACAAAGAATAGAAGTGAATACTGATAGAGTTCCCAATAGAACTAGAGGAAGATATCAATTATATTCAAAGAATGGAAGAAAAGAAAAATTCCAAGTATACCCAAAGGATAGAGTATAGTTCTGACCGAGTTCTCAATAAAACTGAAGAGTGATGATAAATGGGTGATTATTCTAATAGTGAAGCAGTTGATAAAGGAAACGAAGAAACACCATAAGCATACAATCGAAGAGAACACTCACACAAAATTTTACATATTTACTGTACGATTAGGAAACATTTGAGAATGATGTTTGAAATCCTATTAAGTATAGAACAATTGAATTATTGTCAAAATAACTCAGTTTGATCACATTATCAATGTAAGACTATATGAAATAATTCATAAGTGATCTAAATAACGTGATGGCAAATCAAGTAAAATGATTGAGTAATTCACTCATTTTCACGCACCAAAAAATTATTATGTGATAAAATATGCTCATGTTTTAGTTAATATTTATTGGTAGCACTGAACAGATATCTATTATTCTTTTGGTAATAAACTTTTATGCCTCCAACAGTCGTCATGATGATAATTTCGTGGTTGAATTTTATTCAAGGGTTGACGCTCGGCTCCCTTAATGTAGTTCATACAAGAGGGTGTTCCGATGTTATCTAGTGCTGTATTCTTTTATTCTGCAATAATACCATAAAAGAGGGATTTAGTCGCAGATTAAGTTTGTTAATGTTATCTACATATGTTTCGTAGAAACTAGATTATAGTTGAAATATTACACAATGGACATTATTTACATAGAAATTATTATGGCATGGTAATTTGCCAATGTCTACAAAACACAAACTCCATTAGTTTTTGTTATCTGGAACGGTAAGAAATAAATTAAATGGTTTTGATTTATCTACAACGAAACTTCTTGCATTTATATACTGTTGGAACTATTATTAATTTTCAACGGGGTAGGTCTATAAATTAAATCCCCCTTTTAAATAACATAGATATTTGTTTGTACTGTGTTTTAAAAGTTTTGAGAAATGGTGTGACCTGTATTTAAAATATTTTCGGCTAACCTTGATTTTTACCTGATTTTTTCTTTATAGGTGCAGGAGTTGATATAATCAAGTAAAATTTACATAACAGATAGTTCCATAGATTAATGTGATCATTATAACAGTTCAGACAACACATAACCGCTCAGCAAAACAGGTAATATTTTCATCACAGACAGCTGATACATTGATGTCACATAATGTCCGTTACAGACCATTCCATAACATAGATATCCCTGTCAATTCAAATAAACTGTCACTTGAAATGTTTCTACTCATTTGAAATAATATATGAATTAAGTCTTGAAATTTGGAGAATGACTAAGTGGCGGCAGAGCCTACGCTTTCTTCTACGGGTATTAGTTGTGTCTGTGGGCGTACCGGCTCAATCGTGACGTCAAAATCCGGCTACCATATTGCAGCTAGTCACCCGTACGTTACGGCACCACTATTGCGAAAACCGGTTCACAAAGATATTGGGTTTATATTTCGGGTCAGGAGCTTCTTTGCACCCCAGGAACTCCTCATAATCTACTGTTCACATGTTTGGAGATCAACTCCCAAACATACGCTGAAGCTCCTGGATTCTATCTAAAAGAGAGCAATTCGTCAGATTAATGATATCACAATTTATTGATATCTCTCTAGAACATCGTAGAATGGTGGGCGATTTCTCCATTTTCTATAGATATTTCTGTGGTTGGTGGTCAGAAAACTCATCTGTGATTCCAGGTAGGCAGACTAGACAAGTTCAAGCTCATCACCCCATCATTGTCACACTCGAGAGAGTACTATCACTTATTGATGCCTTGCTAAACGCTGTCCGGGCGGGTCATAGATGAGGTATCGCTCCCAGAAAGATCCAAGACCTACATTAATTTAGATAATATTCTTGATCTTACATTTTCCCCAAGGTTGGTTGATTCTGAGAGCCAGTATCATAACTTATCAATCCCATTTTGTATGGCGTGACCATCACCATGATTCATCTGGAGAATTCGTACATATGTTCTTAAAGGTGAATAAAAATGCACACTATTAAAAATATTATTTTTTAGATGACGGCCTTTGCTTGATGCTTCTTTTCTGAAGCTAGGTTGATTTTAAGCGGATATAGTACATAGTGCACACAATAAATGTGCTAGATGCTCTCTCTGGACCATTGATTAATATTAATTAATGTCTATATTATTGAATATAAAGCTTAGATTGCCGAGCATCTTACTATATGTGCTCATATTTTCGACAATATACTCAATTTCATCCGATATTATTCTGTCCTATGAAATTGCCCACACAATGAGAAAGCAATTTATTAAATTCCGATTCATCTTCAGCTGAGGGTAATCCATTCTATACTTTAATATCCCCAAACAGTATTTAAACAGGCCCATTTTGATTTATAATTAAGTTTACTCTGATGATGACTTCTTGGTAGCCGAAAAGTCTCCACTAGAATGAACTACAGCTTCATCGTTCGTCAGTCTCTGATACAAGCCTTCGGTTGATGACGTGGTCGCCGCACTTACGTTCCAATTCAGTGGGTAGGTCTGTAACGGCTTAGAATTGGCAGCTGTAGTACAATCGGTTAACTCCTGTGACGTCAGCTATGCTAGACCGTATATTCTAAGGGCCATGGTTGTTCGGTGTCAGATCCGTATTTACCGCTTCTATTTCGAGGTTGTTCTGTGAGATAACGAGACGCCGGAAAGAAAGAGAAAATGGCGTTTACTTCTGGTCAAATCATTCAAGCGAAAAGTCGTGTTGCTAGGTTATTTCAACAGGGAGGTGATACCAAGCTTATGTTTAGAACCAAATTCTGGGAATATACTTCCGTTGAAAGCAAAGGCATCAATTACCAATTTGGATTGGAATAATTGGAATTATTTGAGTAATTAGTGCACCTTAGGGGATTAAAACTTAGTTTCAACGAGCCTGGTTGTGGACGGAAGTGAAGTTTCTTTTATTGGAAGGAAAACCCTATCGTGATAGAGGTAAATATCTTTGTAATTCCATTTGATTTATTCACTGACTTCAAGAATTAATTTGCCTTCACAGGTGGTATCTTGACAGGACCTAGGTTAGTCCTAATTTGTTCAACAATCGTTATGTATTTTGTTCATGTCTGTCTTCTGAGGAGAATAGAACAATAGAGGTTTGAACATTTCGTGATTTCAGGGTTCCTTTTTTCTGTTTATGTTGTGGAAAATTCAACAAGTGTATTGAGGTTGTCTTGAATCTGCTGTGGAAAAATTACTTTAGAAGTTGCTGATTTACATGTGACATACAATCGTGGAAACTGTATTACAACTGTGGCAGGAGTCCCCTACATCGAGTAGGAAGTATTAATCCATAACCGAGCAAGTACAACATCTTATCCAGCACTCACCAGGTCAGGCTACCCGACTCTGGGTTTATGTAACATTTGAAATAATCATTGAGTATTTGTATATTGTGTAAATTCAACTGTTCACTTTGATTTAATGATTTAAGCAATTACCTTCATCCATATTTTCAATTCATTCACTTCATATCTCATAAATATTAAGTTCTGTCATAAACTGTATCAACATTAGTATTTAAATTACTAGTAAATTTCAATCATTCTGGGTACAGGTCTTTTATTTTTTTATACTTTCAGGGTAATTTAACCTGGGGACCTAAGTATTTGTATCCCCTAGTTAAATACATAATTTATTGGTTGGTTGAAAATACTCTGGCGCCCGAATTTTTAACACCTAAAATATAACTCACGACCGTCTTCACTGTAGCTGTCGGTAACCAAGTGATAAAATAGAGCTTTCAGTTTATTCTTAAGTAAGAGTAATTTGTACCCTCACAGGTCTCCTAGTACAGAGGGTGTTGACATAGCTCGCGGTCAACAGCAAATGCAGTATATGTTCAGTTCCGTCCCGCGCTTTTATAATGAAATTAATTTTAAAACTAATCTTGATATATGTTATGTATTGACAATGTACGAAAGAATCATTCCCAATCGTTCAAACACATCGTCTTGGTATGAAATATAGTTTCATTAGAGATTCAGCGAATTGTTAGTTCTAACGCCTCGTAGAACGTGTAACATAATCTTTATTAATTTCAAATGTTCTCTTCTCGCCTCGAATGATTTATGAACATGGGTTTCTCGCTATCCAGACACATGGTTGAATGTGTTTTTCTCGAGGGCTTTTTTGTTAGCTCCATAATTTGAATATAATTACTTGTTTGAAAAGTGGCATCTTTATTTCGAAGAGCACCTCTTACTATTACTCTGAGATTTACGACGATAGGTCGAGATTTATTGATCTGACACGAATTTTCAATTAATTTAATAATAGAATGGTCTTATAAGATTCCCGAAGGCTCAATATAATATGGGAAAGTTAATTAAAACATATTATATACGTTTCCGTTATAGAGAAATACCTATTCAGGATTTATTCCCGAGCATAATTACTTCTAACAATCCAGATCTCGAAAGAGTTGAAATTATTACTTACTCATTTGATCTCAATAAGATCACGGAGACTATGGTCAACACACAACAGCATCAAATAAATATAACCGCGAACCTACTTTGATATTTTGAATTGTGAACAGAGAAGAAGGGGGTCGATATAATATAATAGTAATGTTCTTTATTCTTTCATTAAGTAATAGAAATGGTTCTTCTTATAATTTATTAACATAGAATAAGTTTTTACGGAGGACTTGATTGATAGAAAAAGTTGCGCGAGAACCGTTACATGGATCCGTAACAGGTCTCATTGATCGAGACCACCAATAGGCTCCTCCTTACTCATAACAGCGCGGAGCGAGCGAGGAAACAACCGAGCGTAGAGGAGTGTTTACGTGACTGTAACCACATTCAGATAAGACAGTCTACTGAGGATCGCGGACCTTGTTCAGAATTATCAATATATTCTTTTTCATTTGTTGGGAAGAAATAACATCAAACATGTTCTATGTTATTCGTTACCTAACAAACACAGTAATTTTTTTTCATTAATTTTTTGGTTCTATCAATCTTTTTCTTATAGTTGAGATGGTAGTTATTTGAATATTCTTGGGCCATGGTGATTAGATTAGATTTGTATGGAGCTTAAGGGCTAGGAGCCCTACCACCGCGACCTCTGCAGATCTATTGTGTAAGTCCTCTTGTTATATTAGAGTTCCCTGTCTAGACCCGTATTTATTACTGGACATAGGCCAGACCTCAGGTCCTTCATATAATGGGAGAGTTGTGGTTTTTCCTTCCCTGTCGTTGAGAACCTTAGCCTTCTTAAGCATTCGCTGTAGCACAGCTTGTGTATTGAGGTCTCCTCGTCTTCTTGGCAGAACCTGCATAGGGTTGTATCTCACAGTCTGATGTGTTTGTTGAGTCTACAATGCTCTGTCAGGAGCCCAACCATGATACTAGTTGATCTTCTATACAGCATCACTTCTAAAGATGCTGTTGAGGTCATTCTCATTGCTTCCGTGGCAGCCAGGGGAGCTTGCCTTGGTTGTAAATCCCAGTTTTTTTCACACATTCATTCTTCTGCATAGGTTGAGGGCTATCGTGCTATTTTGGGTTGTTTTCTGTAGGTGTTGATTCCATGTCATCTTGCGATCAGAAATAACTCTCAAGTATTTTGACTCTTGTGCAATTTATACCCCATTAAGAACTGATGACTTCAGTCCTCTCAGTATTTTCTTCATGGTGAAGGCAACTATAGTGATTTTAAGATAATTTACGGTAAGTTCTGCTTCTTGGCACCACTTGATTTTTATATGATTACCCTTTTTAACAAACTGACGTTTATACACTGGCAGAGGAGGGATGGGCCATGGTAGAGGCCAGGCAGTCGATTCTCAGACTTATACTTCACATTGCCATCTCAAATAACTACTATATTATATCAACCAGCATTATGCCAATGACGACTACATATTTTGACCAGACTTCTCATCATGTCAGAGCTACTGTAAGGAACAGATTGGAAGCGCACGATTTCTTAGGCGTGACGTATTGATGATTTTTGGATCCTATTGGTTGAGAGAGTTTATAAAAATGGTTGGGAAGCCCAAAATGAATAGCACTAAAACAAAGAAATCAAATGAAAGTATTAGACACAGTTGCCGTCCTGACACCTAACACCTAACCAAACCTAACCTGACACAACCTAGCCTAACCTAACCTAACCTAACACTTGATGAGACTAATCAGGCAAAATCTTCTTGTCATTGAGGGGCACTAGCAGCAATTCAAATAATAAGGGTTAGAGCCTAAGGATCACTTGGTATTAGAGTAATTATATTTATCAATGAAATTTGAAGTTTTTCAATATTTTCTCAAAACTAATATAACAGTGATAATCAATGTTGAAACAATTAATGCCCTCAAACTACCGGGTCTGAATGGGTTTTCCGATATTCCTCCAATTTTTCCTACACTTTAAGAAATGTACAACATATTTTTGTTTGAGTAGATCAATTCATAACCCATATCACCCTGTATACGACTGTGATCACATGTGAATATATGTCTTCGGTTCAGGTATCTCTCAAATTAAATTATTTCGTTTTCGAATCTCATTTTCATTATTCTTATTTCGAAGCAGTTCAACTTTTCAAATTAAAACGTCGGTTCGGTAACAATTGAAGTCTACATTCCGACACATTTCCAATTAACACCTGGGAACGTATGCCGGCCCAGCATTTCAGTGAAGCGGGGCATCCGCATTCGAACCTACCTAATTAATTGCTTCATTATACATTATTGAATAGATTTTTCAATTGATTCCAAATGCTACTGCACGCGAAATAAGTGAATGTCGATAACGTATGGCGTCATATGTAGTGATAGGTTAATTCGAATTAAAAATAAACTGTATAATCCGATTACGAAATTCACTATTTCGAATTAAATATGATCGAATGGGGAAAAGAAGAAAAACGACAGCCATACTAAATGAATACCAAGTGATGTCAAAGAGGCACTTGATAGTCTGGTATCCAATTTGGCATTACAACTCAGCCGACTGGGATGGTCTTCGCATGTTTTTCTCCGAGTTTCCTTGGAGGAGCATATGTTTTGAATCTAATGACCCAACGCAATCTGTCAAAAAGATCTCGGATGTTATCAAGCTAGGAATGAAAACTTACATATCCCATACCAACAAATCAACGTCATCTGGTGAACCTTGGTTCAAAACAATTTGTTCTAGTGCCGTCGCTTCATAACAAATAGCATGGCGTGGAAACCCATGTCTGGAAATCAGAACAGAATATTTTGGTGGTTTTTGATTATATGAGGTTGGGATATCTGCGTGGACACCGCAGAATAAAAGATGACGTTGTGGTAAGGTGGTTTATTCACTGATGCACAATAAGAAACATCACTAAGTCAATAGTACCCGTGACAGGATAGTACCATGTCGTTCTCGGTGGAATATCGAGACATCTATCCCTATCAATGTAAGTGTTACCTGAAAGGTAACGTTCGCCCCTCTTGTCACGGGTGACGTACTGCTTAGTGTATCAATAATAATTGTTCTAAATAATATATACATATTCAGCATGAATATAATAACTTAAATATCATGCTATATTTTCCCTACACCTTCCCTGCAGAGAAAAGAATTTATTTGCTATGTCTAAAGTGAATAAATTCGTCAAAACAACAATAACACTCCTATCATAAATTTGGATTCTAAAATCTTTCTTTTCTCTCCAGCATCGGTGCTAATATGAGTAAGTGTAATACGATACATAATACCAATAAATATAATAATTTACAAATTCTTATAATAAAATGAAATATTTGATGTCGATTGTTTTTTTTTCAAGGTAAGCTCTATAATATAGTAAACATAAAATAAGTGTCAAGTTCACAGCTACTTATAAAAACATCAATGCTCTACTAAAATTATGTAATTCAAGGTTGTTGCGATGCATTCTCGAACACATCCCGTTTTGTGCATAGTTCAGCATTTTTCAATTAAATCGTCGCGCACTTAAATCCGATAGGTCTTTGTTCTATTTTTGTGCACTTCAATAGTTTTTCCTCCTTTTAGAAACAGAACATTCGGTTCGCGTTCCGCGATCACAACATAAGGACCTTCGTACACTTCGGTAAGTTTATTTCCCGTTTCACTCTTAACTAATATCAAATCATCTTTGTTGTAAGACCTAGGATAACAATTCTTATCGTAGTGTTCCTTACGTTTTACCTTGCTCGACACCAAATTCTGATGAGCATCCAACCATGCTCGTTGCAACCTATATTTCAATTCGCTTAGATAATTATCATGATTATAAATGGGATCAGTTTTTTCAATGTTTATCAAATTAGATGGCAATGTTGCCAGAAAACCAAAAACTAGCTCAAACGGGGTGTAACCAGTCTCAGTATGAACTGTAGTATTAAACACGAAACACCAATATCGAAGCCACGAGCTCCAATTTTCAGGTTGATTCCCCGTCATTATACGTAAGAAAGCTTTCAAATGTTTATGGGTGTTTTCCAGCGCCCCAATTGTTTCATGGTGATATGCTGTACTGTTTAATTTGTTGATATTCAGGAGCCTCGCTGCATCACACATAACTGTTGACATGAACTCTGTCCCACGATCAGTACAAATTTCCGTAGGCGTCCCATATCTTAGGATGAAATCCTCCACAAATGTTCTAGCTACAACATTGGCCTCCTTTGATTTAAGTGGATAAACCTCTATGAATTTAGTTAAATCACACTGCAACGTCAGTATGTATGTAAAATCATCATTGTCTTTGTCTAGTGGTCCAACAATGTCTAGAAATACTTTTCTAAATGCTCGATCCGCAGTTGTTGTGACTACTAGAGGTTGTCTTGTATGTCTATCGTGTTTATTCCGCTGACATTGGTCACACCTCGCTACATATTTGTAAATGTCGTTAGTCATGCCTGGCCAAAAATAATATTTCTGTATTTTTTTTGTCATTCTCCTAATACCTGCATGTCCACTCGACGGCAATAGATGGAAATCATTTAGAATAACTGTACGCATTTCTTTATCCTCAATACATTTTCTTTTATTAACGATGCATATCCTAGGTACATCATAATTTTTATATTCATTTTTATTAAGTTCGTTGGCCAACGATTTCAAAAATGCAATATTGCTATCTTCTTTCATTATTACTACCTCTTCTATGTCGATTTCATCACACAATGTTTCCAAATGTCCCAACAAACGGCGTAGCGGTTTTGCTGCCAGATCATCTGGATCGATAAAGATCGTTTTCATAGAGGGCATGTATATTAACTTTTCATCTTCAGTAGCTACTCTATCATCGTTTTTCATTAGTTTATTCTTCAATTTCTTATTCATTATTGTTAGTTGCGTACATTGTTTGGGTTTTTTAAGGATCTCAACGATTTTCGGTTGCGCACCCGAATTTCGTTCGATAACCTGATTATTATCCCTCACTTTAGTTTCTATTTCCTCTTTCTCTTTAGTTATTTTTTGTGCCCTTGTGACAACTGCTATGCTGTGTTGATTTATGCTCTTAAGCTCTTCAATCAAAATTCGTGACAAGGCATCAGCTATTACGTTGTCAGAACCTTTAATGTATTCAATGTCGAAATCGTATTCCTCTAAGCATAACCTAAACTTTGTCAGACGGCTTGAGGGATTGTTGTGTGTGAAAAGAAAAATCAACGGCCTGTGATCTGTCATGATCTTGAATCGCTTACCAAATAAATACGGCCGAAAATGTCGTGTTGCCCATACTATCGCTAGTAACTCTTTTTCTATTGTGGCATAGTTACTTTCTGCCTTGTTAAGTGTTCTACTGGCATAGGCAATCGGTTTTCCATTTCCATTAGATAGTACTGCACCCAAAGCTTTTCCTGACGCATCAGTGTGTACTATGAACTGATTCTCAGCAGGAAAAACTGGAAAATCTAGTACTGGTGGGGACATCAAAGCCTTTTTTATTGTTTCAAATGATATTTGGCAATTGTTCGTCCAAATAAATGCTGCGTTTTTCCGGGTCAGTTGAGTTAAACACAAAGTTCGCTTCGCGAAATTTGGGATAAATTTTCTATAATAGTTAGCGACAAACCTCTTAACCTCATCCGCCGACTTTGGCTCCGGATAATTATGCAAGGCTGCTATTTTGCTCGAATCAGGTAGGATGCCCTCTGATGTTATAACATGCCCCAAATATAAGATATTTTTTTTTTAAATTCGCACTTTGAAGGATTCAGTTTCAAGTTGACTTTCCTTAACCTCTCAAACACTTTGATCAGATTAGCATTGTGATCTCTCAGATTTCTTCCAAACACAATCAGATCGTCTAAATATACAAAACATCTTTCATAATTGAGACCTGCCATGGCTATTGTCATTATTCGAGAAAAACTTGGAGAGCTAATCTTTAGGCCCATTGGTAGCCTCTTCATTTGAAACATTCCGCGACCTGATGTAAAAGCGGTACACGGCCTACTTCCTGGTTCTAGTTCGACCTGATAGTACCCTTGAGCAAGGTCCAAATGTGTGAAATACATTGAGCCTGACACTGATTCTAGAATTTCAGTTATATTTGGTAATGGGAATTTATCATCGACAATATTAAGGTTCAGGTGACGATAATCAATTACGACACGCCATCGTTTCTTTCCGTCTTGATCTATTTTCTTGGGAACAATCAACAACGGTGATGACCAAGCACTCTCGGCTTCCTCAATGATGTCATTTTCCAGCATTTCTCCTATTTGTTTCTCTATCTCTGCCTTTTGAGCGTGCGGTATACGATATGGTTTTTTATAAACTGGCTTGGCTTCAGGTTTAATTTTAATCTCTTGTTGACCTAGATTTGTAGTTGTCAGCTTATCTCCTGGTATGTGAAAGATATCTGCGTATTTGGCGCAGATGTTCTCAATAGGGATCTTCTCTTCTAATATCATATCCTTCCAATCAATTTCCGCAAACATTCTTTTCACTCGTTCTACATTTTTGTCCACTTTCTCAAATTCGAAACAATCATATTCATTTGTACTGTGTATTTCTGGAATACAACTTTCTAAACTTACTGACTCATCTCTTGTATTTAAAATTCTCACTGGAATCATTCCGTTTTTTGGCTTCACAATCAATCCTGCCATAAAAACTCCCTCACATAACTCTCTCGCTATTATTACACAGTCATCCCTTAACTTTGTCTCTACATATTGAATTCTTTCACACCTAGGCGGAATAATCATCAACTGGCTGTTACCAGATGTACATAAACTTAATTTTGTTGATCCAACTTCATTTTTCAAACTGAGTGTACTAAGTTCAAAATTTATTAATGCACAATACTTACTTAAAAAATTCTGACCGATTATTCCGTCAGCATCGCATGCTAAATTTTTAAACACATAAAATCGTTCATTAAACATTTGTGCATTCGCTTCCAAATTTAAATCAACACATCCTTCTGCTACTAACGTACCTCCTATTCCTTTAATTTTCAATTTATTCTCTGTCATACACACGTCTTTTGGTAATCTTTCATACTTTAAAGCACACAAGGATGCACCTGTATCCACTAAAAATGTTACATTCTTTCCATTTACATTGAAATACACTCGATTCATACCAATACATTCATATATACAATCACGCTCAGTTCTCTCGAAAAAACTGCTGCAGTGAACTTTCATCCTCAACATTCTTACTTTCATCTCCTTGCGCACAATACACATTGCCTTGATACCGTCTATTTTGCGTATTTCGAGCTAAATTCTTAAACTGTCCTCGACCGTGGTTATTGTAACCCCTATACTGTCCACGTTTATAATTACTACAGTTCTTACTCTCTTGGTTGTAATTATTAGCTTGTTTTGTATAATTATTCCCGTAGTTGTGGTTGTAGTTATTTCGGTAATTTTGATTTTGATATATCCCTCTGTTAGAACGGCCTCTATAATTATTTCTGAATTCTCTCCTATTCGAAATTTCGGCTCTATATTTATGATATCCTCCATCATTGTCGTTACGGCTTTTTCCCATGGCATTTATTTCAGGCGTTTTCGTTAGACTTTCATTATCTTGCGCTACTTTTATCGCTTCTTTTAGGGATGTTGGATTTCTTGCAGCTAGAATTATACTTAAGGACTGGTTATTCAAGCCCGAAGTAAATTTCCTTATTGCAGTTTTCTCATTGAGTGGCTGCAAGATCGCATATGCATTGTCGTCGTCATTGGCCTGGGAGATTGTCAAGTTGCGGAAGAGTTCCTGTACGTCTTTTCCAAATTCTTCAACTGTCCTAGATCCTTGTTTTGTTCTTGACAACTTCTCTTCCAAAGCCGCGTGTGATTTTTTAGGTATTAAATGCATACGCATATCACGCACCAAAACCGCCACAACATTATATTGTCTGTTAATCTGTGCCAACGCGCTGGTGGTCAATCTTGTTTTTAAGACAAAATCGATCAGCCGTTAATTGTCCCCCGCTTTAAGTCAAATCTTGTTCGTAAAACTCAATTGCGTTGATGAGTTGCTCTGTCGTCTCATCTTTACCATCAAATTTTGGTAATAACTCTACTGCTGTTCTATAATCGAACCGCGACATGTTAATTAAAAACTGATCTGTAATTTCGGTATCAGTTTCCACTTTCCCTTTCTTCGTTAAATTAACAATTTCCAAATACAATTTATCAATTGCCTCCAAAGACTCTTGGAAAATCGGAATATCTTCCTTTTTAACAATAATCTCACCTTTTCGTACCTTATCCTCAAATTCCTTTATAGTTTGATAATATAATTTAACTTCAACTGCCTTATTATGATTTACTCGCCTTTCTATGTTACATTTAACAATTACGGCTCTGATCTCGCCTAGTTGTACCCTTATTTGAGCAACTTCCGGCAATAGCGGCATTTACCTCAATTTGATAAACATATGTGAATAAATAAACCAAATACCAAACCCAAAAAAATTAATACATAAACCGATAGCCAATGAAATATAGGTCCCAATGAAATAAAATATTTAGGTAATTACATGAATAATTTTTTCTAGTGCCTATGAGTAGAGGTTAGATAATAAATATATATAAATTATTATATAAAGTGACCTATTAAATACAACATTTTGTTAATTCATTGAACTTAAATTGTTTTTCATAGCACAAATTTGCGAAACATTGCTACAATTTCTATTCTAATTACGAATATCAATGTCATCAAAATTATGAAACAATTAAACATTATTCATTAAATGGTGAACATACCGGTTGATACTTTCTGCTGATTCGGGACTTTCGTGGCGTTGAACCATCGAGCTCAATCTTGGGTCGGGTCGGCGAACTGCTGACGTCCTAGACCTCGTCCGAGAATGCTCCTTTCGTCCTTCCCAATCTCAGCTGGACCGTCACTGATTCTTAAACACGTTCCGATGTGCCTGTTGCATCAAGAAGTGCCATACTTCTATGAATCTTTCTTGATTGTTTAGCCTGTATCCTTTTCTTGCACCTTTCATATCCCAATATTGCAAGTATGAGGATTACTCCAACAAAGGCTATAATTCCGGGATAGTCCGCTGAATTGATAACAACTTCCGTCGTTTTGGATTGAGAACCACCCATTTTGTTAAGTATATTAGTACATTTCCTTACTCGAAGATTCTCCTAGCTTCACAGAACTTGCCTCCAGTTTCCGGCCTAATTCCGCATCACGAAGCAGTTTGCAGGATCGCCATTTGGTGGTTTTTGATTATATGAGGTTGGGATATCTGCGTGGACACCGCAGAATAAAAGATGACGTTGTGGTAAGGTGGTTTATTCACTGATGCACAATAAGAAACATCACTAAGTCAATAGTACCCGTGACAGGATAGTACCATGTCGTTCTCGGTGGAATATCGAGACATCTATCCCTATCAATGTAAGTGTTACCTGAAAGGTAACGTTCGCCCCTCTTGTCACGGGTGACGTACTGCTTAGTGTATCAATAATAATTGTTCTAAATAATATATACATATTCAGCATGAATATAATAACTTAAATATCATGCTATATTTTCCCTACAATATGTTGGAGCCAGAAATATGTGCAATGAAACAATAAATGCTTCAAACGAGGCATATATTGCCTAAATAGTATCAAAACTTATCAAATGACCGTTCGCTTTGGACACTTTGAACGCCAAAGCTACTGGTAGAAATTTTACTTACAGTTCTTTCCGTCCCCCACTATACCACAAGAAGGAGATAACCATTTTCCTGGAATGTTTGCAGCAAATTCCACTTTGGATCTACGAGGAAAGGACCCTTCTAATAGTGCTGCCATCGATAGCCTGCTAACCAACTTAACACATGTATGTCAGAAACGTATTGAAAAATATGGGGAAATTCTAGCTGTAGCACCGGATATCTCCAAAGCATTTTGACAGAGTCTGGCAGCAAGCCCTTTTCGGGAAACACCCGTCATGTGGTTTGCCGCCTAAGCTTTGTCGCTTACTATCAATTTTCTCTCAGATTGATGATTCCATGTGGTGGTTGACGGATTATCCTCCGATACAATGGCAATTAACACTGATATTCCACAGGGACTTGTCGTGGCACCAACTTTGTTACACCTCCATATCAACGATCTGAAGCTCTTGGATTATGTCTTATTGATGATGTCACATTTATTCTCTAGGCGTCTCGTTGATGTCTGCTCTATGTCTGCTAGTATGAGAAAATTTGAAAATTAACGGATTTAAGGCTTCAAATGGCTGGCTGTATAGATTCCGCAAGAGACACGAAATCGATTTGTGATGAGTCCGCTGACGTGGACGAAGTAAGTGTTGGAGATTGCAGATGAAACTGGACTTCACTATTTGGCAATGCCAAACAACATTTTTGCTTTCATGAATGATGAACGTGCTGAAAAAAAATCAGCTAAACAGCGAGTGACACTTCTTTTTTGCTGTAATATGGATGGTGAGAAGCAAAATCCTCTAGTTATAGGAAAAAGGAGAACATGAAGATAAATTGCCAATAGAATCGGTATCCAATAAAAAGCTTGGATGACAACAGTGATAATTAGTTTTTGGTTGAAAAAATTTGTCAAAAAAATTAAAATCCAGGGTGGAAAAGTTCTTCTATTTTTACATAACAATACTTCCCACCAAAAAATACAATTGGAAAATGTTAGAATTGTTTTTCTACCTCCCAACACTACGTCCCACTGGATCAAGCTAATAAGTTTTTGGTTGAAAAACTTTGACGAAAAAATGAAAATTTAGGGTAGAAATGTCCTTCTATTCTTAGATAACGCTACTTCCCACCCAAAAATAGACTCGGAATATTATGCTCGGATTGTTTTTCTACCTTCAAGCCTTACGAACTCACTGGATCAAGCGATAATAAAAAATTTGAAATAAAATATAGAAAACTTTTGATAAGTAGGCTTTTGGCTTTTACGAACACCAAAGATAACTTTGAAAGAGCAGAAAAAAGCATAGATTTGTCAAGTGCTATGGTATGGATAGTTGCAGCATGGAAAAATGTTTCATCTGTGTCTATAGAAAATGTTTCTCAAGAGGCTTGATTATGGAAACGATACAAGAAGATGAGGCTTTTGAAGAAGAATGTGACACTTCACTCAGTCCCTCTCTCTCTCTCTCTCTCTCTCTCTCTCTCTCTCTCTCTCTCTCTCTCTCTCTCTCTCTCTCTCTCTCTAATTCAGGAATTCACTGAAAAAGAAAGCAAAATCGACCCTATTGCAGATGGAGAATGTGAAAAAGACCAAGACGAACACGATATGTTCGTCTGTGCAAAATATGAGTGACACATAATTTTTTATTTGCAAAAAATAATTGCGATTTGGCCATTGATATTTCCCAAATCTTAATGAAATGTAAGAATTATGTAATAAAAACCAAAATGAATAATTTCAAACATACCATTGAACAGTGTAATGTTTAAAAGTGGTATTGTATCCCAGTTACATCATATTATGTTGACAAAAATATGGATATATAAGTACATATATAATTGAAGTTATTTCTTTCGCATAATCTCCGGGAGATTCCTTCAAAGCAGCCAATCTTCTAGTCGTCCAAAATGTTATGATATTTTTAGTGGTCGGTATTGAGAAAGTTTTACTGTATAGTGAAAAGTTATATTTAAGATTAACCATAATAAAGCTCAAAGGGTAATATCCTATTTAATTATTTTAAAATCGTTCCAATGATATTATGGATTGACATAAGGCAACTTAGTCAAATCTAACTAACTGTAACAAGTTACAGTTTCATAAATAATAGTTCTCACCAAATTCCGTAAGTCCTATTTTAAATGAGCTATATTTATTAAATTATAGTGCTCCTAGAATCGACCGCCATAATAATAGCCACAAGATCTTTTTCGAAATTAATAAAAAGCTAATAACAGTGTCAAAACATTGATTGAAATCTAGGCACAACAAGCAGGCTATTTTCTAGAACCCGAATCCTTCACTATCAATTATGAGGGTGTTAACAATTCATCTTCCGACAAGATTCATGATGAGGGTCGAGATTTCAATTTATAATTAAATGATGTTTAGGTTTCGGCATAAAATCAATATGTTATTATTCGCGTTGTAATTGAATCCAATAATTAGCAAGATTCTTCAGAAAATATCTCGTCATGTTGGGAGAAAAACTGGAGAAGATGTTTTGATACGTAAGGCTTTACATTCCTTAAACCTTGGTTAACCGACGGTGAATGTTTACGAATACAGGGACAAGCACAATTGTCATGTCTATGTTTGACAATTACGTATAATTTTGTTTATCATGGCACTCTATTTTATTAGTTAATAGATAAAATTTTGATTGAAGTGAACATTCTCATTAGAGTAGTATTTGTTTAATTTCCAGGTTTCAAATAGTTATTGTGGTAATTTCTTTTAACTAATATTGTTAGTTGAAACTTGAAAACTGACTTATGCTTAGTGTTTAGAGATTCAAAAATTGTAATATCTTACAAATGTAATGTTTGTGGTGCAATGTCATCTCGATAGGGTGATGGAGAAAACAATCAGAATCGAATGCCTAGACCTTCAAAATCGGGAAAGACCGGCTATATGGATTTCGTCAAGAGTGATCAACAGTAGTCCTGCTTGTCTACGTAATACATGTATGGCAGAAATCTATTGAACAACATGGGGAACCTCTAGCTGTATCATTGGATATCTCCAAAGCATTTGCCTGAGTATCGTCCGATACAATGACTATAAACTCTGGTGTTCCACAGGGATCTATCTTGGCACCAGCTGCGTTCTTGCTCCATACACTGAGGAAAATGACTTTATACAACTTTTATCTTGACACAAGGTAACTCACGATTATACAATATTGCATGAAGATGTTTCTTTTTAAATTCAAATCATCTTCACATTGCCATAAATGAACAACGTTTTCTACACTTGAGCTTTTTATCGAATATGTCGAATATCTTAATTTTCTTTTTACCACTACGAATTCTGTGATGTACAACCATTAGAATGTTCGCCATATTATCACGCTTTAATTTGTTTTCATGGTCCGAAGACTGAAAATTCCACGAACAAGGATGCAGTGGCGTGCCTTCAAATTTGGACCCCTCGCCCAAAAAAATTAAACCGGGCTCTGTACCGTAGGAAAATCGTTTTATGATTGGTTATTGAACAAAGAAAAAAACAAAAATCTCAAATTTCTTTGCTTTAGCGTATTGTAGTCAGGATATACATCATAATAGATGTATGGCTTATCAGTCAAATTCCAGAACAAAAAAATATGTACATTATGAACAAACAGTAGGAACTAAATAAATGAAATTCCAAAATGTCGGAGGAATGTATATACAATTATTTCTTGCTTTTGCCTCCACAAACGCAGCTATAAAATCTTCTTTGTCTATAGAAGCAGCTTGTTATGCTCCTCTAGCGAGTAAAACTAGCTTATATTTTTACACCTCAAACATTTGTATTATGGAAATAAAAGGTTGATGATGGTTGATTAAAAATGAAACGGACATAGCCACAAGAAATGTTATAAGTAGTAGCTTGGAAGTGTTTTTTATTTTGATCTATCTCTGATGCCAGAAAAAAAATAAAATGAGAAATTACTTGGACCTAAAGAATGTTATTGGAAATCTCATAATTCCATATCTATGACCATTTGGGTACCAGGCAATATTCCTCCGAGAAATGAACCTACAGGCATAATTTAAGAAACGCTATGTAAAATCGTATAAACTAGTATATCTTTGTAGATTCGGAAAAAATAAATGTGAGAAATCGGGATTTATGAAACTAATCATAGCCATTTTACTTTCATAGGAAGCTGTTTCAGATATTCTCTCAACCTACAACTCCAATTATATCAAATTTTGCAAATTCAACTCTTTTTTTCTTCAAAATAAACGAGGAATCTATTTTTGGAATATACTTATTCACTGGCGCAGAAAAAAAAAGGGAACGAAAAGAGAAGCAACCTCATTATAGTTAGGCCACTGTTCCTAGTGTCAAAAATGATACGTACTTGAACCACATATGGTCAAAACTGCTGACTCGGATGAATAAACGATCTGCCGAACTTTAGGCATTTCTGAACAAAATCAATTTATGAATTTTTGTATGTACTATAATTCTTATTAACATCCTGTATTGAACGCAACATCAATCTTATGTTTTTGTTCATAGCAGGATTTTGAAGCTTGAAGTGAATTAACAATTAAGATGAAAGAATATTTTGAAATCGGTGGAATATAATGTGTGTATAACACTTTACTTGCGAATACATATTTTTTAACCCCTATATATTTGGTTAATTGATCTAGTAACATGATATGTATATCGAGAATATTGTATGATCAGTATATAAAATTTACGTTATGGTTTTATGGTTATGCCCCAAGTTATTTTGCCGTTAACTAAGCATTGGTTCAATTTTTACAACTCTATTACATAAAATGGTAAAACAGTGGTTTTACTGTAGAACCACGGTTGTATAAGCATGTTCGATCTGTGATGATGATTCAATTTACGCGCTATAACCATGAAACCGATGAAATTGCGTTCCGGTCTCCTACACGTGGCTACCTAGATAAATGATATTTGAGAAAGTTGAATACGCATGATAGAAATAAAAAGTATAGCTGTGATTGTTCGATTCTTGTGATTTGCTGGTGGAAGTTGGTGGTGGTAGTACTGGTAGTGACAGCGCGGCGGCTTGGTCAATACAATATTCAATGGTCTTGCATAAATCCGGAACCGTGTTGCTACATGAAAGGGCACCTATAATTGATGCAAAAATGGAGTCATTTGACACATTTGATTTAACAGAAGAAGAACTGGAAAGGTTTGGAGGTGTAAACGATGTGCTGGAAGTGATCACCTGTTCCGCCCACAGCTTTGCAGATGATGGTACACTTCATACCGCTCTCTCATCTAGAATCCCTAAACCATCCAATGAAGCCAGGAGAGCGAGACCGAGACCGAGAAAGATTGACGCAGTTAATGGAAATCTGGCAATTATTTTAATATGGGGATCTGATAATCTAGTGGTGTTTAATGCAACCAAAACTTGAGCTTGCAACTTCTCCAGGAAGACGGATCCCACAATCTCTAATATGATGATAGATGACCTGCGAAACTTTTGGTCTTTTTAATACGTTGTTGACAGGTGATGATTACCTTCAGCAGAGATCATTCAGTAACGTTACAAAGTTGCTTGTTCACTGATGAGCTCTATGGCAAGAGCGAAACAGCTGTCTGGAACTATGAGTTTGTGACGTTACTAATCAATTTGGCCTAGAAAGGCCTGAATCACAAGTAAATCGTCAATACCACCAAATCCAACCATACCGAAGATATTCCAACGTTTGTTATTAATTTTGCTTTAATTTCTCTCCAAATTTTGTATCCACTTCCACAGAGGGAAAGCATAATTTCACAGTTACCTGCAACGAAAATTGTAATTTTTCGATACATACTATATTATTTGCAACCATCCAACTAATCATATGAATTTGAATGGAACAAATATTCAATTTTCTCACCTGGAGAACTAATGTGTATCGGCAAAGACCAGTTTATGCATCAAGGCTCGAGAACTGACGCCAATCCCGTAATTAAAAACACTGAGGACTCTTTAAATAGGCTCTCTCGCACATACACCTGAATAACAGCCCGCCCACAAAAACACAAAACAAGCAACACAGCATGCCGATAATCAATAAGTTATTAAAACTCTTGTACAGCTATGTATCTAAGCTAATGTATGACATTCCCCGTTTAATTAATAGCTAATCGAAGGAAATTCACTTTCTATTTCTTCCATGTTAGATACTTACGGTTGAAGATTTGATTTAATTTCTCTATACTAGACTATTATTTGCGAAATCGTCTAATCTGAAGAGTTCAAGGAGTTGTTGTTTTCTACCTCGAAGGCGAATTGTATTTTTGGATGTAAGTTGTCAATATAGCTATGAAATTAATTTATTTGCCGGGTACTACCTGTAAAATAAGCGATCAAATCGTCAACATAGCGAACCAATATACAAACAAACGCTGGAATTTTGAATTGAGTATTTGCTCAAGCCAGTCTTTGGGTTCCTTGAGTATACTCTTGCACCTGCACCTTTTTCAGTCTTAGACCTGTCTGTATACCAGATCTTTCCCTGTAGAATGTCGCCCAGGTTTGTATGTTCCCATTCAGTCCTTTCTGATATTGATACTCTGACTATGTTGTTAAGAGATTATCACTTTGAAATGTGATCTGTCCTCATGCCTAACACGTCCCTGGTCACGATTTTTATGATACTCGTGTATCATGGCCCAATGTGAACATTCTCCAGTGTATTTTGTATTCAGAAGGCATACCAAGCCTTGCCACTCCTCGGATTACCAATTAGAGGGGAGGTAATCCAAGTAGTGTCTTCATTGCTGTAGTGGGCGTAGATTTCATGACCCCTGTGATCCCAAGACATGCAAGTCTCTGGACTTTGATTAGTCTTATCGTGGTCCCTCTTTGTTGTGTTTTAGGCCACCAAACCAAAGAGGCGTATGTTATTGCGGGTTTAACCACCATGTTGTACAACCAGTAGAGCATGTTCGGTCGTAGCCCCCCTTTTTTCCCGAAGGAGCGTCAGGCCCCAAATAATGAGGTCTCCGTTTTTTTAAATCTGTATTACCCACTACTGTATTATTGTTGATATGTGAACTCGTTTTACACTTTATTACGCTTTAATGCTTGTCATGAATATTCTCATTCTCTCTGCCCTTATTTCGTGTTGGTAATAATAATAATAATAATAATAATAATAACTAACACGTATTCATATTACATATAATGAAAATCTAGCATTAAGTAACTATCCGTAAATTGGCTAATGGTCACGGCAATGCTCACAGAGGATTAAATAAGTAGTGTCGTTCATAATTTATACCACATGGTTTTATATCAAGTTCTATGACAGTACCTATGTAATCCACGTAACGAGTGCCTCGGTTATTTTCTAAACAATGCGGAACAACAACACGACGCCTAAGATCTATATAATGAAAGTGTTTGTGTGTAAAATAATAATTTAATCAAGTAATAACGTACTACAATAGAACGGGACAAAAGACGATCTTAGTATTATTTAATCCGCTTCGATAGAGCCTGCTACAAATAGCTTAATAGAGACATCATCAGATAGCACTATGGTTCGCGGTGAATGACAAAGATGTTGGAGATGATTAACGTCGGAATGTGCATATATTAAATAATCCAGGGGGCAGGTGTGAACCCCCTACAGAGCGCCACAGGGGGTATCTGAAAGCGGCAACTTTGCTGTCAAAGTCGACATAGCCTAAGGGTTAACATACACGTCATCACGAACAGTACGTTTGATATAACCAGACAAATTGCGAGCTTCTAATTTGAAATGACGGTTTTTTTCTTGAGAAAACTAATGTATTGAACTGTTCCTGAAATGTTTGTGAACGAAAAAAATATATACAATTTTCTGTAGTAATGGTGTAGACAGTATCGTTAAGAATTGAGTCAAAGTTCATTAAACAGTGGTTCAATAGACCAATGCCTACTTCGTTCACATGGAAATCATTCCATAGAATACAGAGGAAAGACGTATACGAGGACAAGGTGAAAAGTCTCTGAGAAATAGAGACATTCTGTGATGTACCATCTTTAACTAGAACGCATTAAAATTTTCAGATTGATATGTCATTCACTTTTGATTAGACACCATTCGAAAACAAGCAACCTTGAAGATTTTTGTAAGCATGGAAAAAAGTGAATTCGTCTTGTCTAAACATCATTTCTTGCTGGGAAGTACATTCCGCAAACCAAAGCATCGCTCGTTGAACATTAAGGGGACCCTTTACCATCGATTGGAACGATTCACAAGTGATGGCTTACCAATTTTCGTTGTGGTGGTATGACGACAAGAGACGCCGAACGTTCTGGTCGTCCAATTGAGATCACAACGCCAGAAATCGCCGATAAAATCCATGGTATGATATTAAACGATCGGCGAGTTAAAGTAACACGAGATTGCTGACGCTATGGGCATCTCAACCGAACATGTGCGGAACATTTTGTATACATTTTTGAATATGAGAAAGTTATCTGCCTGATGGGTGCCGCATTTGCTCTTTGTTACTACTTCAAAGGAGTGTTTGGCAATCTTCAAGCGCGATAAGAAGGACTGTTTGTACCGTTTCGTAACCGTGGAACATGGATCCATCACAGCACACCAACGACCAAAAGTGAGTCGAAACAGTGGACTTGTTCTGGCGATCGAGGCTGAAACAGGCCACAGTGGGTTAATCGGCCAACAAAGTCATGATGATATTTTTTTGGGATGCACACGGTATCGTCCATATCAATAACCTTGAAACGGACAGAACTTTCACCGGCGTATATTATGCAGAGCTGTTGGATCGATTCGACGCCGATGTGAAACGAAAGCAAAGAAAAAAGTGCTCTTCCACCAAGACAACGCAAAGGTCTACAGTTGCAATGGCAAAATGGTATGGATTGCGCTACCAATTGGTTCGTCATTCACCATATCTTCCAGATTTGATCCCCTGCGACTTTTATCTTTATATATTCACAAACTTGAAGAAATGGCTTGGCGGAAAGAGATTTGTCTCCAACGATGACGTCATCACTGAAACGAACGCCTGTTTTGAAGGATTGCCAAAATCGTATTATTTGGAAGGGATCGAAAAATTAGAAAAATGATGGACGAAGTGTATCAGCTACAAGGAGATTATGTTGAGAGATAAAATAAGCTTAGACGAAATAAATCATTTCTTGTTTAATTTTTTACTGACTTTTCACGTTGCCCTCGTAGATCATACTAAAGAAGAAAGGGTATAAAAAGATTATCACCCAGAAAATTAATCTGATGCAGGGGTATATTTCAAGCCCTCTTATCTTCAACTTGGTGCTGGATGACTTTATCAAAATTGTAAAAGAAAACAATGTCAATAGAAAGAAGAAGAAAAGCATTTAGGAAAATGAAGGTTATAAGAGTAACAGAATAATGCTAAGGAGACGTCTTATTAGTTTCTGCAATAAAATTTCAAAACAATTATTGGAAATAGAGAGAAGATGAGAAACATAACCTAGAACTGAATGAGAAATAAAACTCCAGCTTACGAAAAACTCACAAGGCGCTGTTAAGGCCACTAGCTCACAAAAAGAGGATTTGATTAATAGTTTCCAGCTTATCAAAGGCTTATATGCTCTCCACGAACATAATTGAAGAAACTCTGAAGGATAAAAGTAGTGCCAGAGCTTGCCGGGAAACCAAATGAGTATATATCTCGATAAACCTTCGTCTTGTCCTACATTGCTTATTGGTGCCTATTTCAGCTTCCGAATAATTCTTCATAATCCGCCAGGTTTATTTTTATTAGAGTAAAGTCTTCCATGTATTTCACGCAAAGTAAGACAAGAAATGTTTCTTCACTTGCTGAGCATAATTTCGCAGATCTGTTTGTACCAATATGACCAATTTTCTACATTGCAGGCCATTGAAAGTTTGCGTATGACTCCGTTGTTTGGCTTTGCAGCATTCCACAATGAAAACGTCTTCGTTGTTTTTTTTTAATATACCGGGATATCAAAAATTATCTTGGTCGATGGTGGTTGTGGAATGTAAAACGTGTGTCTTACTTTAAATTTTTGAATATGTTTTGTTGTGTCAGAATCTGTTAAGTCAAATTAATTAATTTGAAGTTTCTAAAAGTGTGAAATTTCGCAATTTTATACGAATGTTATTAACACTCAGAAGTCTCTAGCGCTTTAGACTCCGGGATTTTCACTTGGCCTATCGAAATTAGAAGGTTCGAATTATCTAAAAACACAATTGCATGAACGCCAAACGTCCTATGTAATTAGCTACGAACGTAATCATTTTGACATATGCCTTCAGGAGCTCGCTGCGCGTCAGTAGGTATGAAATTTGTATGTTATTGATGATGTCAGTGTGACAGTGACATAATTATTTTAAACGTAAAATAAGACACACGTTTTAGATTCCACAACCACCCTTGACCAAGATAATTTTCGACATCCCGGTACTTTGACTACACGAAACGGAAAAGGAATTTTTCTTGAAGGTTCGGAGGTTATAGACCTCACTAGGTACAGAGTTCCACAACTTCGCTGTTTGATAAAAAAAAATAAAGGGGTGGCTAATTTGACCTCATCTGGAATCTCTCGTAGTGGAACAACATATGAGATTTCTGATGAACACCGACCATAGAAATATCTATAGAAAAGAGAAAGATCCCCACCCTTCTACGATGTTCTAGAGAGGTCAATAATCTCGTAAGTGTGACATTATCAAAGCTCTGAGGCATACAATGTTCTAGCACCACAAGAAGTGCCAACCGACGAAAGTATATAACGTCAATTCCTTATTTTTTTTCGAAAGATTTGATCACTCTATTACATATTGAATGGGATTAGACAAAGCTGGATAAACAGTACATTTAATAACGTTGTCCCAATCAAGGAAAACCTCATTAATGGTGAATTCTTCAAGAAACTTCTTAGTTGATACATTTGTTGCTAATATCATCATTGATTGGGTAATACATCTGGTCTGGTTGGCATCATGATCGTGTGTGGAAGCATTAAATATTCATTAGGATACAACTATATTATTACTACCACGAATTCGTGTCCAATGGCGTGAGAGTATTTAACTCAATTTAATTTAGTGATGG
Source organism: Endomychus coccineus (assembly GCA_958510875.1). Classification (NCBI taxonomy): domain Eukaryota; kingdom Metazoa; phylum Arthropoda; class Insecta; order Coleoptera; family Endomychidae; genus Endomychus; species Endomychus coccineus. The sequence continues at coordinate 127,219,105 of OY294070.1, read as the reverse complement.
TATATTTGGCCGTAATGGATAGTATAGACATTCACCTTTTACTAAATTTCTAAGTTTGTCGTCAACATTTACGATGATTACTTTCACACCAATAAATTAACGATTCATTCAAATACAGTTGGATCGTTTATTGTACAGCCATAGCTATGAGAAGAATGGTATTCTATTATGGTTTCTAATTCATATCTCACGCTATTCACAATCAGGCGGTTACATAACCTGGAATAAGTTATCATACAGCATAGAAAGTGAATATTATGTTTACAATAGATTCCATAACGCATATTATGAATTTTATGAATATGTTTTTGGTTACATGTGTGAGCAAAACTACTAAAATCGAATAAATCATAGATTCATTGCCACATATATCCTTCTACAAATGTTAGTATTGACAAGATAGAGGTGGGGCAATGTTCCATGTAAATCGCTGTTTTATATGGTATTGCATTGTACGAATTAGATTTTGCTAATAAATTGGTCCTTCGAGCCAGGTACGCTGATTAAAAACGTTGAGCTCCTTCTCTGGGGTTCTCGGCAGTCCATAATACGAGGTCCCTTGTGCACTATACTAAAAAACTGGGCATCATCAGCTATATTCACTTCACAGTAGTTCAGCATTTGGCCTTTGCTTTGATTGAACGAGAAATTTCTAATATCAGGGAATGTATCGAAAAAAATATGCGTACTTCTGCAGAATAAGTTGCAATCTGCAGTAGAGTTTTACTGGATAGAACTCCCTGTATTGATGAAATACGTTCACCTCCCATTTATGTGATGCTTGAGTAGATTTGAGGTTATATTGTTCTGTTTCGACCAAAGTCTCTTTAACCTCATCGGGTTTGGGAATTCAAGCTCGAAAACCTGGGACGCAGTCTTAAATCAGGTAAATTATTATTTTATTTTACTATTTTATGCAGGTCCAATAACTCAAACTTCCTCTCAGAAAGTGGTTACGCTCCGTCTGGGATGTTCTATTCCTAACTCGGTGAGATTGATTCTTTGGAGAGAACAAAATGAATTAATCAATATTAACAAATCTTCAGATTGAGACCCCCAACTCTCTGATGTTGGCTAGGGCTGGATAGGTGCTCTGCACGTGCTCAACCACCTCATTTTCTTCTTCGCATGCCCTACAAACCAGGTCATCCACAAGACCCATGAACCCATAATGTTAATTGACAGTGTCTCGTGATGTTTCCTGTAAATAGTTGCAGGTTCTCCAAGACAATATCAATTAATATTCAGCTGATTTTGGACAAGGTACGTTCATTGCTCCCTTGTCCTGTCTACAAGCTGAGATTTCATCGTTGCTTGAACTCTTTGAGAGAATTGTCTTTGAGAATGACATCAAGGCATTAGCATGATATTACGATTATCAATCCTTCCTAGGGATTTCCCGCGATGGATTCTTCGCGAGTCAGCTTCTCTGTCTTATGATTGTTGTCTATTATGTCGTGTCCCTTTACCCAACGCAGTTTATTATAGTTAGCTTGTGCTGTGAGCTTCTGATATTAGTTTAGAAGTGATCTTGTTCCTACAGAAAGTCTTGGATATGAATTTCGGGTGCATTAATGATGTTGAAAGTGATTTTCGGAATGCTGCGACATGTTGCGTTAGGGTCTGAGATGAAAGCTAATGGTAGAATCAAATTACTCATCTATGAGAGCATATTATCACGCCTTCATATAAGAATCGATGAGATCGACCAAATTCAATATTTTTCCATACTTACCCCCTTATGAAATTTGGGAAAATACGAAAATTTCAAAAGGTTAATCTAACTGATGGAAGTTAGACAGACCGTTGTGGATACCAATTTCGGGTGCAATAACCATGTTAACAGTGCTTATAGTGTATTTATCTAAGGGATAGCCCAAATTCAGCGTTTCGTCTGAGGTGAAAACTAATAGTAGAATCAAATTTCTCATCTATGAAAGTGTATTATCATACATTTATATCAGAATCGATGACATCGACCAATTTCACAATTTTCCGATTCTTACCCCCTTGCGAAATTCGGAAGAAGGCATAGTCTGGTTCGGTGGAATGTGTGGGCGCAGATATCATTTCATGTTGTAAACATTTACAAAGAAACGAAAAGGGAACAAGATATTGTAATGTTTGTCAAAAATATAAAATAGGATAATAGGTGGATTCACAGACAATCTAAAATAAACAATACCATGTAAAAATAAAGCAGATCACAGTCCTAGGTCAAGAGTTTGGATCTTAGGAAGCATTTCTCAACGTTCACATTCGTACGATATATGCACTATTTTTCGGCTGTCTACGCCACAATCTCATCTTGGATTCTTGGGTTATACTCCACTTATGTAAAATATGACCTCATCTACCATGACCTGTTCGTATTCTTGTAAGGGATGCCCACCTGTGGCGTGATTTGTAGAATCCATAGAAAGTGTGTTTGGTATTTAGCATAGGATGCTACTCTTTTGCAACGCAGGTGCATCAAAACCGTCTTCTGAGAGAAGTTGGGAGTTTTTAACGGTACTCTTCTCCATTTGAGACCATCACATGTGGTACCGGTGGCGTCTCCGTGAATCAATAAAGCCTAGATCTTGCGCCGCTGGACGTGTTGGGGCACAATGTGGCTCAAAACGGCGAACCATTATTTTGAAACAATATTTACGAAAACAATGCATATGGACTGATTCAGAACAATATTCAATTCACTTACTGATGAGCTGTTCATCCAGGTGGTGATAGGTTGATGGAATAGCTCAGGATACCAGGATGGAATGGAGAAGATCGTGCTCCTTGGAGGGATGAAGCACCAATGAAGGTAATTGTTCACCTCATCGAGGAATTGACTTTCACTATCAGATAGCGAATGGTTACTGGTTTTTTAATGGACTCCTCTAATACTCTTCTTACTCTTGGAATAACATTATTACTTCTCGTCAAAGCCGTTCTAATACAGTTTACAGGGGAGTATCTGGAGAGCATGTTTTTAAAAGATTTGGAAAAAATGTGTCGAAACTTCTGACATAGCCTTATTCATTCATTCGAATAGTATATCATTTAATAGCATCATCCATCTTTGTAGGAAAATCGAATTTGAATACTAGAAATATTAAAGTCATACATGTCATACAATCATGAATTAAATCTAATTAAATTCAATCCTACATAGGAGTTTCAGTTTGTATACGTTTGTAGACCTTGCATTAAGTGTATTTTCACAAAAGAACCACGGGTATCTTTTGTGTTGTGAAATTACATTTCTCCTATGGCGTATTCTTCCGAGACGTTTGTACCATAACAGGAAAAAACTTAATAATCATTTCAAACTACAATCACTTTATATAAATTAAGTTATTTACATCAGAAATAACAATACTTCTGAGAATCGTACGTTATATGTGATTATCATCGGCGTATATTCTTATTTCATAGAGAGAGAAAATTAAAAATTCCTCTGAAATAAGCGTTACTAATTCTTGACAAGTTGTGATACAGCTCTATTTGAATCGGCTTATTGTGTACTAAATATTAGCCTGTCAAAACTAATGAAATTAAGAAACACTTCTGACAACAGATAGAACTGGTAACAAATTGTTTTTCAAATTAAGACTCCATTGTGGATGAGCTTATTCTTTACTATATTGCTGTACATTTATACATTTGAACATTTCGAATTTGATATTTTAACCTGTTAAAAATACTGCTGCGAGTAATATGGGATGTGAAATGAATAAAGTGAGATATAACGCACTAGTGGTTGAAAAACTAAAATACTGCATACAGTAACAAATTATATCAGCTTTCACAACAAACTAACAACAATAACTCATTATTAAAATATAAATTCAAGTTGAACCTTTGAAAAATATGAAACTGTAGTTCGTTCAAAAACAACTGACAGTAAATGTAAACAAAGACACGTGCACGATTATTTTCGGCAAGGTTGCAATCAGGTGGAAGTTATAATGAATGTGTATTTACAGATCTTAGGACTCTGTCCAGCAGTGGGGTATCCAAATGACCCCTGAAAAACGCAGCAGGGGATAGTGTACAAGGGTCTTTGACTAAGTGTCCTGAACTTTCTTTTGAGCACGCTATCAACTCAACCAATACCAGCACCATTCATGGTGCCAGTTTTATTGAACCAATATTCATTCCAAGTAGTAATATTTTAATACTTTGGCACTGTTTTAAATTGAAAATATAAATTAAACTCACATGTATTAGGGATAGTCTTATAATATTTTGAGGTGGGTAGATTAAGGAGGCGATCGCATAGAGGCAATATTATCTTCTTCAAACCTGTGAAGACATGCATTCTCGTGCTTAATCTCGACGAGAAGCATATGAATATGGTTGCAAATCCACTACAAGATCTTGTTCAATACATCGCCATTGGTTCATGGATTCTTTCAGGCAAACGAGATCTGTTCTAAGGTGCAAAACGATTCCAGCACTTTATTTCACAGAAGCTCTTCAGTAATTGTGGATTTCCTCCAAGATGCCACGTGAAGGCCATACTCTAGATCTACTGTCATATATAAAAAGGATGTCATCGGTGATCTTTGAACCATTCTGCTTCAACCTATTCAGCATACCCTTCATCTCAGACCAGACGAGCTCCGCAATTGCCGTATGGAAGCTCATGCACTATTATTGGTATACGAGAATGAAGACTGCCAAAAATCACATCAGTATATTCAGAACTTTGAATATCTCTTTCAGCAACCAAGTTGCCTGAAATCTCAAGATAGATCACCTAACACTCATTGCAACAAGAAATGATATGGGCAAGCAGTTCTTGTTTACACAGAACTTCCAAATTCCCCTTAGATACAATAAGAAAGTTCACCTTGTTAGGGAAGAAGCAATCTGTTGGTAGATCGTTGAATCCCAGAATAGTGGAGGTATGGGGGCTATGTCATCTTGCCCAAAACCAAATACTCAGAACCATTCTTACCGGAAGGAAGTGAGACAATTGAAGAAGGCATGATGTTGAAAAGGCATGTAGTAGAATTACTCAATTCAGGTGGATTTCATCTGCGGCAGGACAACGACAAACTCAACAGGAATATAAGAACAAAATGCCTAGGTAATGATGCAACGTGTATACTTTACAGAGAAGTGGAGGAAACACTCAATGACTGCGGAGCCATACTCATCAGCAGGAGCAACTACTTCCGGGACCTACGATAGAGCAAATTACACCATTGAAATCGGGAAAAATTTTCAAAGTTCCGGAGGATCTGAAGCCCACTGGCGTACTGTGGAACAGTACCTAGAGGGAGACACAATACTCCAAAACTCAGTAGAAACGACATCCATATTAATAATAATCTAACTAGGAGGTTGTTTAGTACGCTGCGCATGCCCGAAAGGTTAAGAGGAAGCGATTGAGTATGCTGAAAGGATCAACTTATGCTTTCACTACTTTCACGCGGTCTTTTGGATAAACCTAAGCCGATAAAGAGCGTGCATGCAGTCTGTTTTGCTACTCCGAGTTCGTTTCTGCTATATAGAAGCCAAGAACATGCCGTACGAACCGATTTTCATAAAACTTGTTAACGTTTCAAACATAATTACGTGTTTGTACAGAGCTGGTTAGCTTTTCAAATCGCGATGTTAGTATTTTGTACACGTGAACGTTGCATGTATTTGTCAACGTGCGCTATATCTTGCAAGTGGATAGACTATTATAGCTACAAATCCAAGAAAATTAATCAGTCGGCATCAAAAAAAAAGCGTTGACTATTTCGACATACTGCTCTGTTGAATAACTCAAAAATGGCTTAAGGTAGGACATTCAAGTTTAAGTGGTGTTCATTTACCATTTGGCCGCCACACATGGACATACCTTTTCCATATAAGCTGATTCAATAGACGACTTTGTTCGGTAACGGTCACTCCGTCTTGGTAATTTTACCAAGAAAATCAATAAAGTTGTATTGATGTAAGTACCTACTGAATAAGTCCAATTATTATCTACCGAAATATCTATTTAGTTTTCTAAATATTGATGAAGCTTGCTTGAATTTATTTGATGCTTGTCAATTTGTTTTCATGATTATACATTTTAATTTAAACACATCATGCTTTCAAATAATGTGACAGATGAAGTAACTCATGCAGGAATATCCAAACTAATGTCCCATTATCAGTGGTTGCACTTAATATTTAACGAACTTCCTAATAATTACAAATTCGTAGTAAGGAGCCATGCACAATTAAAAAAACCGAAATTGCATTCCATGCAACAGTTGGCTTTATGGTCAAATATTATACCACATTAGAGTTTTGTTTTTCCATTTTTATTACTATGCTAATATGTTATTTTAAACATTATAATTATGTCCTAGTTCAATTAAACAACTTTGCTCCTTTACCACTAAGGGGAAACGGTTCAGTGGCGTACAGATGTGAAGCAGCACAGCTCTATTTATTCTTTGCATTTATTCATAATGTATTTTGATGTTCATGTAGCAACAATTATATTATGAAAGGAAATATAATAAATATAACTGTTCTATGCATAAAAAGAATATCAATGAAGCAATCAGGAATTACAACTATTTTTATTACTAAATTCGTTTATTATAAAATTTGAATTATACTAGCAAATATGAAAGAAAAAATTCATAAAACTTAAAAATTATTTCAAAATTGAAAGATTTTACAAGAAAAGCAATCAAATTTTCAACAAAAAAATGCTGAAATAGATAATCTCTTAGATTAACACATTATTTATTAACATGAAATTCATTTTTCAAAATTATTTTCAATGCTAATAAAATATAATCAAATTAGTTTTTTCTTGGGAATAATAAAAAGAAATGTATTTATTTAAAATTTAAATCAAGAAATCATAAAAATAATTTCCCATATTTTGATAATAAATAATTAATTTCTTCATACTTTTTATACATTTAATTATTAAAATAAAAATTGATAATAATAAGTTATCACAAATTATTCCAGAATATAGTTCCTTATTATAAATAAAAATAAAGTCAGCTATCGAGGAGTTGAAATTGTGGATACACTATAAAACTATAAATAAGAAATAATCACCCTCATCCGCTAAATTTACTATTAAATTACTGAGGACCATTCGGCTATCAGAGTAAACTGATGATGGCAACTCTGTAGCCAAGAGGTCCTCAGTACTTTAATAGTAGTTTAAGTGGATAAGGGTGATTATTTCTCATTTATAAATATGTTTGTATTATTCAAAAAAAAATAAAAATTTCATAAATTCATTAATAAAATTACTTACAATAAGTTGAAATAAAAAATTACGAATACATTCCTTTTAAATTTCATCTATAAAACGATGAAGATGAAAAATGTTCACTTTAATAAAACTTCATTTACTGTAAAATAAATGAACATATATTTCATTCATTTTAAAATACAAATAATACTTGTAAATATAAACGTACGAATTCATCCAAACATGAGAACAGTACTCCAGGAAAGGTGGAATCTGGGCTTTGTAGATTATGAGGAGCTGCTGGGATGGAATAGAAAATCAAGTTTTTGTAGAGCAGCTTTTGCAATGGACCTCACATCATGATCCCATGAGAGGGCGCTGTTTGTGGTGATCCCATTAATAACAAATAACGACAATTACGTATTATTGATACTGTTATAAACATTATAGATTAGAATCTAGACGAAAATATGTGAAGCTGTATCCATTGATTTGAACAACTCAAGACCTATCCAGAAGAATGTTAACTGACAAAATTACACTTTTTTGCTAGATCTAGTGAAGAATGATGTAATTTTTAATGATTGCATTTATATACTTATTCTGAACTCTATTTATTTATTTTAGTCAATAAAAAAATTGTTTAGTAGGTTTAAAGTGTTTAAAAAAATGGATCAGACTGCGTTTTGTTTATTTAGTTTTAATCTTCATTTTATTATGTATATATTTAGATGTTGAATCGAGAGAATGTCAATTCCACGGCACTGGACATAGTATTTTCTACTTGAATCTAACAACTCTATGCCGCTATTTAGACATGCTATCACACCAACCAGTAATTTCGTTGCCATATAATTTACTGAAACGATCATCCCAGTTGGCATAGGTTAATAACTTAATAAACCTATTATAAATATTCCTTGCTGTGAAGAATATGGTCTAACAACTGTTTCATACCACAAATAAGCCAGCTTCAAACGTCTTCACAAGAACTACACAAAGACCATAGATAATCGCTCAAATAACTATAATGGTGTCTGATGCGATATTATTATCCAAACAAAGAATAATTGATAATGTTAGCCATGTACTCGTGTTGTTGGGACCGTGGGGCATTCATTATTCTAGAATTTACAAGAAAACTATTACAGTCAAACAGATGAAATATAGCGAGGGATTTTTCATATAATGGACTGATATCGATGGAGATCATAGATACATAATTTATTTATCCCATGAGATTACCAAGAACACTTATATCAAGGATATTATATCGAAATAAACGTCAAGCTTGAGTTGTCATTTCATAATGGAATTAATTTAGTTTTTGCAACCTTGAAGACAATTATTATCATTTAGTACCTACACCATTTAGATATAAAATTGCTCCGTTTAATAGTCTAGTTCATAGACTATTGAACGTCCCTTTGAGCCAGAAAAATTATAACAACGAAGTTGAGCAAATGGCATCGGACAATGGTACAAATCTTTGATCAATAATCTAATTTCTAAATGGAAAAGGAAATTGGAACGCAACCAACTAACAAAATTAAATGCCCTCTACCTTCAAATACTTTAATAATATTCAAAAGCTTCACGTATTATCATTCAGTAGTTAATATTTCCCATAATTTGTTTTCTAAATTTGCAATACATCAGATTATAGATGTTAGAACAAGCTTCCACAAATCCGGGATTTACAAAATCGATTGTGAGCCCTGTTCAAAATACTATTCTACAGATTCAATCAGAATATTTAGATTACAAAAAAGATGTATTCGAAACATATTTGGTTTAACATATAAAAAAAAGTGTAAACAATATTTTATTAAACATAAAATACTTACTATGTACAGTATTTATATATAGATGTATAATTTTTATTGAAAATAATCCTACATTCTTCAAAACGCTAGTTCATTTACACAACACCAGATTCAAGGAAAATCTAACCTGCAATAAATACAATTTCTCCTACCTACAGAAAAATGTATAATACATGCTAATAAAAATTTATAATAAAATTCCAATTCCTATGAAAAATGAGCCATTGAAAATTATTAAAAAGGAATTAATCAATATTTTAAAAGAGAAGGCCTTTTACTCGGTAGAAGAATTCTTAACTGATGATGGTTTTAATAGTATGGTCTAATTTGTTTTCGTTTTTATATGTTAAGAATGCTAGAAAATAAGTTTTTAATTTTTAACTCTTGTTCATTCTATTATGTTCCAAGTCTAATACCTGTTAGAAAATAAGTTTTATCGTGTGATTTTAATTAATACCTTACCTTTTTCTATTTTAGTTTTAATATGATTTAAATAAACATTATCTATTATTTGAATTATATGTATTGACAAGTTTTACACCATGGTATTTTGTATTTTATACAGTTGGAACAAATAAATGGAATCTATCTATCTATGTGAGTCAAACTAGAAGGAACATTCTAACTCTGTATAAAGAAAATGTTGCTTATGTAAAGAAAAATAATGATAAAAAATCAGCGTGCGCAGGACATATTTTAAATACAGGTTACACCATTTCTCACAGTACAGATAAATATCAAGGTAATTTAGAAGGGATGGAAACGTTTGAGCTAAAAAGCAATTCATTAAATTCCGAATTATCTCAAGCTGAGGGTGATCCCTTATATGCATTATTATCCCCAAATAATATTTAAACAGGCACATTTTGATTCTTTATTTAGTTTACAATGATGAACAGTCTTCAGTTCTTCAACAAACCGTATTTTTAGTGGATAAGGGTGATTATTTTTTATTTATATTGCTTCCGTAAACTGAATTGAGAATGTTGGCTAACTTTTTTATGACTGAAAGATGAGAAAGCGTTTGATTGGTCAAACAAAAATCCAAAGTTATATACTAAAATGTATTTGTGACAATATTATTTATGCATATTGTAAAATTAGACACTACTATGTTGATATCACTTTTATTTGTACCTTCCGCTATTCGAGTCAGCGTTTACGCCAACTTCAAATTTGGATCACGTCTAAAGATGGCGTAAAACTAAATATCATGTTTTATTTACTAAAATGTCAAAAATCAACCATTTTTCTCAAACAAACATGAATTGTTACGTCAAAAATGTTTTTTTTCAATATTTAATACTTAACATAATAACATAATACGGTAATAAATGCTTTTATAACATTACCATACATTTTGGAGACCTCAGAGAAAATTAATAAATGTTTAAAAAAGTATGATATAAATTTTGCGTATAAGCCTACTGACTGTGTTGAGAAATATTTTTCGAATCTAAAACCTTTATAACCTAAAGATAAACAAACCCACACAGTATTCAAATCAAATTGGTTAGATTGTGATGAATCTTATACAGGAATCTCTGAACAATATTTGCAAAAAAGAATGTACATGAAACAAAAACTTAGAGAATTCTAGCAACATTCGATTACAAAAATGTTGATATTTTAACTAAGGAAACCAATTATTCTAAAAGATCTATTCTGAAGATGATTCACATGAAACGTGTCGCCAAGTCTGTGAACAGATAGTCAGTCATTTAGTCAGATTAATACAAGTAAAATCCAGTTTCAGACATAATACGTATTCTGATGATGGTCGTGAGACCGAAACGTACGTGAAGACGAAAATAATAAGCATATGTGTTAGTGTGAACTATTTTCCGAGAATTTATATATAATTATTAATACTTATAAGATGAAATTGTAATCATAATTTGATATGTAATGTGATATTTGCCAATTCATTTGTTTCATTGTCAAATACAATGTTACGTATTGTTAAATTTTATCAAATAAAACATGGTACTCAATTTTAATGAATTTTATTATATCAATACCAATATTTATATTACAAAAATTATAAAATATTATTCAATAAACTACCAATTTCTGAAACAAATTTTTTTCTTGTGGCCACTTATAATACTTGATAATGGAGTATAATATGAGAAGCCGACACATGTAGTTAATATCTGAAAAAATGTGAATTGTGAGAATCGAACTACAAATGTTTAATATTATTAAAACATTATTCCATTGAAAATACGATGATTAAAATATGGCATAGCTTTTGTTGGATATTATAATCCAACAATCGAGCAATGATAGCTTACACGTAAAAGTTATGAAGGGTACAAAAATAAGTGGAGGATCGATAAAAATAATTTGTATAATTTCCCATCAATCCGATTGCATCTGCAAAAACTAATGAATTTGAAATTAGAACGGTGATAAAGTAATAGAAGGAGTCAACGAGGAAAAACGAATCAGAGAGTCGTTAATCCCCTGAAATCAAAGATGAAATCTCGGAATAACTACACTGTAGTCTGTTGCGGGGATGAAACGGCAAGAATTCTCATTAATTTTGTCCCGAGGGAGACAGGGGGATAGTGGCTTTTGCCCATCTGGTCGTCCCTAGATAGCAACACAATTCATATGGTATGATTTTAAATTACATCGACCACATAACGCAATTCTTGTCGTTCCGAATTAATATCAACAATCCTTTTATCACCCCAACAACACGTAGTTATAGTTGAAATAAACCTAAACATTCTACACGAAAGGGAGCTTTGATGTCCATTTCACTCTATATCTGATTAAATAGAGGACTTGAATTAGCCTAACCACAAAACAGAATAACTTCATTACGAATCAATTGTACAGAGTGGTCCAAAGTGGACACTTTTGATAGGAAACACCAATTTCTAGAGAAGATAGAGAAAAACTAGCCTACATGTTACGAGGTCGATTTTTGAGAGAAAATGAATGCCGAAAACCGCACTTTGATATCTTGACTTGTTCAAAAGATACAAGGTGTTTTTCAATTTTGTGCATTTCTAACCCACCCCCGTAACTTGTTTATTTATGAATATTTCTGATTTCTGTGAAAACATTCTTGAGACACTTTTTTGAAAGGAATCCAATGGTGTTCCTTGTTTTTTATTGAATAATATGGTTTTGAAGTTATGACATAAACTTGTATTTTTTCTTATGGACCATCCTGTATATTTTTACATATTCGTTTTTGAAATGAAATTCTCTTTCCAAATATATATAATAGTTGCTACTTCTCTTTCAAAACATTTATTTTGTGGCTGTTTTCGACTTATTTTAGATGAATAATCAAAATCTGGGTTGCCATGCCTGAATACGAAACAAAATACCTTAGCAGCTACAGTCTATGCGTACTGTCAAACAATTATTAATAATTTCAGTTTGCTTTAGTGTGCTTCTTTGAACTGAGTTTTGAACTTACGACAATATTTTTATCTTCCTGTTAATTCAAAATGTATGAAAATTACGAAAAATATGATATGCTAAAGTGTTATTGGGAATCACATGAAGATGCACAGACTGCCAGCAATATTTACTTTGACCGATACCCTGAAAGGAGACAACCGTTTCGGGATATGTTCACTAGATTGCAGTAAAACCTAGTTAATTACGGTTCTTTTTCAAAACCAAGGACAAGAGTTTACGAAGCCAGGAATAGAGATAGAGAGTTAGAAGAAATAACAGTTTTGGGGGAAATACAAAATCAACCCAATATTTCACTACGCAAAATGCAGTTGAATACAGGTATTCCAAAGACTACAGCAATGCGAATTCTAAGAAAAAATAAATTCAAACCGTATAGAGTAAGAAAAGTTCACAAGTTACTACCAAATGACCTACAATTCCGGCTCGAATTCTGCCAATGGTATTTAGGAAAATGTGCTGAAAACTTAAACTTTGGACAGAACATCATATGGACTGATGAAGCATGCGTTAGCAGCGCTGGTATTTTTAATGGATACAATACCTACAATTGGACTTTGGAAAATCCATATATTACAGTGGAGACACAAAATCAAGGCCGATACAGTTTTAATGTTTGGGTCGGTATTTTTAGAGAAAGGTTTATCGGTCCCCATATCTATGAGGGTAACCTTACAGCAGCCCGATATGTGGAAATATTGCGGGAATTTGTCGAACCTATAATGGATGATTTGCCATTACAACAAATTGGACACGTATACTTCCAACAAGACGGGGCACCGTGTCATAACGCACACATTATAACGACGTATTTGAACGAAATATTTGGGGACAATAATTGGCTTGGCAACCGGGGTCCTGTTCATTGGGCGGCAAGATCCCCCGATCTTACGCCTCCAGATTTTTACCTCTGGGGAAGAATAAAGGACCTCACATATAAACGGTATCCTGATTCTCATGCCTTTCGTTCAATACCTGCGGTAGAATTAATTAATGCTGTTAATAATGTTAGGAAGCGAAGTCAATTATCTTTCGATATAAATGGTGCTCAATTTGAACACATGTTGTAAATATGTAGTTTAAAAATGTAATATTTTTGTTCTTGTTATTCTGTTTTTTGATTAAATTAGTGAGTTATTATAAAATAGGCACTAATTATTGTTTTCAACAGCAGTTACAGTTCTCGTCAAATAACTTGGCCCGTACGTCATCAATGGTCGTATCTGATTATGAAAACTTCTTGATTCACGTGTTATATTGTTAAGTTGGTAGTTGTGGAACAGAAATTTCCGTAAGCCACACGCTGCAGAATCAACTTTATCGGTTGAATTCGTACCTAGTCGGCTAGCATTTTCAAGTTTCTTATAATGATCGTCATTCCGAGCTTATCATGTTTGTATATAAATATTTGCAGCTGTTATAACCTATAACATTCGTTAATTTACATTGTTTGCTCAGATTATCTTTTTAGAGTGAATATTAGTTTCAATACTTTTAATGTATTGTCGTGTATTAGAACCGATTACACTTTTAAGCAGCAGAAATTGTGTTAGGTTCCCTGTGAATGAAGGAATCAGGCAGCAACGGCATTTGAATACAATTGCATCAGGACATGGTGAAGAACCATATTACCATGATGTTACTATTTCATGAACATGACAGTACCTACCTATAAATCTACTTTCACTATTTCTGTGATCGAAATTTTGACAAAAAACCTGTTTCCCCAGCAAAACATGTAAATACAATCTACGTAGAAACGCTTTCAGAATAGATTTTCAATTTGCTGATGCTCAAGGGGCCTAACTTCAATATTGTGGTAATAAACTGCAGCTACATCTCACATAAATGAAGTATACATTGTGAATTAGAATTCTCAAGCAAAGAGGCTTCAGTGTTGTCGTCTTTTTCTCCCGTGAAAATATCGATTAACAAAAACTGCAGTTCTGAAACTATTGTCAAACAATGTAATATAATTCTCCACCAATAATACTAGTTCTTCCTATAAGAGAAATATATATTAATTCAATGTATCATTTTTATATCTTCATTTAATAAATATAATGAATAAATAGGTGTTCTTTTCGTTTACAATTTTTTAAGATCTCACATCATGCACTTCTGCATTTATATATGTGCTATGGGGATTTCTATGTAGAAAAATAATGCAAGATGTGGAAGTATATAATACAATTATTTGATAATGTCATTCAATACTTTGCCAGGTATGTATCGAGTTATTTCAATAAAATTTCTAGGTAAGTAATAAGGCACACACTTTCATAACTATGAAATGTATCGTCTTCCTTGAAATTGAGTTTTTCACACACTTTTAATACTGCTATCTTGCCAAGAAGTAATAGTAGTTACTTTTGAATAAAAACCAAGTTTCGTCCAAAAAGATTACATCTCTTCGCAAAGGTGAAGATAAATTTTTCACGTATTCTCTTAAAAATTGCTGTCTTAAACATACAATGTTATTTCTTTCCATTAGAGCTCTTCTATGGTTATCTTTTTGATACTTAAAACCAATTGAATGCAGAACACGTCCGAGGCTGGAGTCACTTATTTCAATAGCTTTACGTTTGATTTATTTATTGAGCGAAGCTGTGGTCACATGTTTACCTAAAAAATAGCAAAATTATCAATCTATAGATTCAGGGTTTACTTGATGTAAATTCATTTCAAAAACTATGTACCATATTGAAATCAAACACAAATTCAAATTTACATGAACTGCAAGTTTAATTGTTTATAACACACAGGGACGTTTTCAAAGCGAGCTATCAACTGATGAAAACAATAATTGTACCTAAGCAATTTACCTTTGTAGATCATTTAAATTTCTGTTTCAGTTCAGCATTCTATATGTTTTTTCAAATTATTACTGTGCACACAGTAGGAGAAAGCATTAACTTGAACTTACGTTGAGAATACATCTCATACAAAGAATTTCTTATTTCCATTTTTGTTGTCTCTGGTAAGTTTTCTGTCTTCTTGCTTCTAGACGTACGTTTTTTGCCTGGAGATTCCAATATTGGCTGAGTGACCTTTTCATGTTTAATTCTGGTAACAGTCCTTACAGAAATATGCAATGCCTCTGCTACCCTCTGGAAAATCGTATTTATTAGATGATCGTTAATAATGTATTTGTGTGTAATAATATACCTCTCGAACTGACGAAATTGGTGTTAAAGGGCCTCCGTTGTTTTTCTCGTTCGAAATATTCAATAAGTGAACTGATGAACTCGCTCTTGTCGATGAAGAACTTTATTGTGTGACATCTCACATTTTTGTTCTTATAAGAACAGATTTTGTAAAGAATAACGGAAGCAAATGATGAATTGAAATTGTTCACACTTAGATTCGCGATAATAGGAGTCAGGTGTCAGACATAAGATTTGACAATTGACAATACAAAAGACAAGACAGGCCTACAACTTGACAAAAATAACGTGATTCAAATACGATAGGACGGGGATGTTTTGTCTCTTTCTAGATCATGACAATGCCATTGACGTATGTGGTTTTCTTAGAAATTATACGTTACAATGTTTCTTTATCTAAATCATGAGTATTAGAAGAAGATAGACAATTGATAATGTCCCGATATTATTTCATACAGGTGCCAAGTTATTTGACGAGAACTGTATGTAGAACTATTTTGTTTCGTATTCAGGCATGGCAACCCAGATTTTGATTATTCATCTAAAATAAGTCGAAAACAGCCACAACATAAATGTTTTGAGAGAGAATTAGCAACAAATGCACAAAATTGAAAAACACCTTGTATCTTTTGAACAAGTCAAGATATCAAATTGCGGTTTTCGGCAACATGTAGGCTAGTTTTTCTCTATCTTCTCTAGAAATTGGTGTTTCCTATCAAAAGTGTCCAATTTGGACAACTCTGTACAATCAGTTAAAATTCATATCTATAACAATGCAACATAAATAGATACAAAGATAGATAATCATTATTTACTGTTGTACAAGAAAAAATGTTAACATATGTCAAATGAAATATAATTCTAACGTACAGGATGATCCACTATAAGTTAGACGATAGCTATATTCGTTATTATTGAACCTACAAAAATGGAAGTACTGAACCTTCGGAATCTGAACTCAGAAAAGGTAAAAAATTATTGTAACATTTTGACAGATGCTTTTATTTGCTGGCTCGTTATAATTTTTTTTTCATTTCAAATAGAGCTTTGATAATTTTATTTTGAAAGGGTTCAGAAACTATGACATTCGTATGAGGGCAAGATGAAAGGCGCCTGAAAAATAAAACAGATGGCGCCACAATCGAAAATCTTATGTGACGTGACGTTTGTGTTGTGTCATCTTTAACTAGAACGCATTGCAATTTTCAGACTGATATGTTATTCAGTTCTGTTCTGACACTCATCGAAAGCAAGGAACCTTGAAGATTTTCGTAAACATGGAAAAAGTCAATTAAACATTATTTCTTGCGTGGAAAAAACATTACGCAAACCAAAGCATAGCTTGTTAAATATTATGAGGACTCTTCATCATCAATTGGAACGATTCACAAGTGATTTTTTGATTTTCGTTGTGGTAGTATGACCACAAAACATACCGAACGTTCTGGTCGTCGAATTGAGGTCGTAAACTTTCAAAAAGCATTTTGTAATAGGGATGAGCCATTTTATATCAAAATATATTTTTTTTTGGTACTATTGAATTTGGATTAGTTGCAAGCAGAACCAGTAAGCAGCACTTTATTTTCTTTACACATTTCGTGAACACTACAACTATGCTAGTGAATTACATTTAGAATTGCAAATAATTTGTATTATTTGATATAGTAAATAACGAACTCCCAAATTTGATTTAACATAATACAGTTAACTGAATCAAATAGTTAGTTTTATTCAAAAACAATGAAAACAATAGCTGACCTTGAGCCATGACGTCATTTCTTTCTTAACGTGAACAGCATTTGGACAGTGACTTTCCTCTTGTTTTGGAGATAAAGTGCAGTGGCGGCTCCTCGAAGGAGGCTAAGGAGGCTTAGCCTCCTCACCAATTTATCTTAATGATCATTCTCCATTTTATTTCCTGTTTCTCTGATAATTCTTTAAATTTTACAATTAATTCCCCGTTCTCAGTAGTTATTTTTAATCTGGCAACAGTGGCCAGAGGCTAGATTCTCTATATATCTCAAACGCTAAATACGTGTGGTCAACACAGTTGCCGTTTTTCCAACCAGTTCAATTCACAAATAGGGTAAAACAGCGAATATGGCAACAGTCTATGGAGGCTAGCTTCTCGTACGCTCCCGGCGACAACGAGGTATAGACCTCGTTGCCCGGCGGTCGTATGAAATACGATTACTTGCCTCGGCTGCAAACTTCGACACGTGCTCTGGCAGTTGTTATTTCTGTTTCGTGAAGCGATGTAAGGTTAAGTTATAATTTATCTGTTCGGTCGTTTGGTGAGTTATTAACAAAGAGTTCTTTGGTTATTAAACGTTAAACTGAGTAGTGATTTAGTTGCTGATAAGATTAGTGATGACAGGTATGTTTCAAAATCGATGATTTGATACTGATAATTGTAAAAAATATTTAAGGTTAATGGGATCTGAGATACACAATAAATTATATTGCTGGTATTGTTCGCTATTTACATCTGATACAACTTCATGTTGGGGGCACTTGGGTTATGATGATTTGAAAAATTCAGCTCGTGGTATAGACAGACATGAAAAATTGCAGGAACATATTACATCGAGTATTAAGTTTAAATTAACCGGTAAACAGAATATTGTTAAAGGAGGAAAACATATAATTTGGTAGACAAGAAACTACATTATAAACACTTTTTTTATGAAATTTTAGATACTATTAAAGGTCAAATTGAGATTCGATTTTCCGATTTACCTACATGAATTGAAGTTTTTTGTATAACTTAGTTCTAAAATATAAAGTTTTTGATAAAATAGCACTGCACAATAAATTATGCGTTATATACTCGGATAAAGATATTTTAGGCCAGTACGACATTCACGCCGATATGATAAGATATATGATAGACAATCATTTGCAACAAGTTTTACCTCAGTTTTATAAACTACTTTGTTTGACATTTACCATTCCTGTCACGTCGGCTTCGGTGGAGAGATCATTTTCTACTCTCAAACGAATTAAAACTTGCATGCCAAGTACAATGGGCCAAAATCGTTTATACAATGTTAGTTTAATATCTATTGAAAAAGATTTAGTAAAACACAAAATGATAAATTTTTTGATAATATTATTGATCATTTTTGCAAACTAAAGACCGTAGAATTCCGTTAATATATAAAAAAAGTTAATAAAATTAATTAAAAAAAAACAAAATATGAAAAATTAAAAAAAAAAAGAAAAAATATTTGGAATCCAAAAAAATAAAAGACAAAAAACGAACAAAAAAATGTTTTGCCAAGAGAAACTATATACCTCCACTGGTAAAGTGCACATCATTTAATAACATGGACATACTGTATATTTATATAGAATACGGAACAAATCATTCTGTTTGACACATACATATAGTACATCCCCCTTTTCTCTTTTATTTTTCTACCTATTTTTCTGACATCTGGAACATTGTATATGCTTACTATGGGGCATTTTTCAATTTCCTTTTTTCCGGAAATGACGTTTTGAAGAAAAGATTTCTCCTTGTTGATTATTGAAGATATTGCATGCAATCAGACTCTGTTGATCAACCTGTATATACGTGTTGTATGAAGTTCATTTACCTACCTGTCAGAATTACTACACAGCGATATGCCGACAGCATATCCACTCAATAATATGTTAATTACTAGCTGATTGTTTCACAGTACAAAACGTTATTGGCAGCTACATTCAATGTAACGCTAATAATAAAGTTATTACAGTCTATTATATACATAATTGGCTTTGCAAGTCAATGAAGCCTCAACCCAACTCATCTATGAGTTTAATTATTTACCGAAACTAAAATATCAATTTTAGATGTTTATCGTTATGGGGTCGGTTCGCTGCTTATGTACCGTTTATTTATTACTTCCTTCATTTCGAAACTTATATGAACATGTCTTCTCGTAAAATATGTTTTATAGAGGATAATTATTGTTACAACCACGCAAATAATCATCCTACAATATTTTGGGTGCAATTAATATTCCCCCTTAATTTAATTTCTTCTATCGGGCAGATATACCTCGGTAGTTCATTTCCTTATTGGTAAGGTACACCTGGGTATGTGCGACCTAAAATTTCAATAGTTCAACTTTATCGCGTTATAATTCCATTCCTTCAACACAGAATGTACTGAAATTTAGAGGGCTTGCTACCAATGGCCTCTATCGTACAAGGCATGAACGCTCACCTGTAAGTTACAGTGCAATACTGCAATAACGACAGTAAAACAAGAGTTTTATTTATACTTCAATGGGTATTTAAGGACTTGCTGTTTCAACGGGGTTACCAGAAGTGAAGTGAGTCCTTAGTTGCACCCCATTTACTTTTATTAATGTAAAAAACCCGCCTTCTAATGGTTCTGTTTCAAATTGTCCTAGCAATGTGTAATTTAAATTGAGCTCATTGCAACAATAAGTAATTATTCATCAAATTCCGTGAACTGTGTGTGATCATGCAGTATGTGTTGTTAATTTAGTTAAAGTTGAACTAGACCTCCACGTAACTAACCAATTAGTGGAGTCAAAAGTGTACAAAAAACTGTCGAATAAAGAAATATTGAGATACAATTTTTTTACCTGAATCCTTTTACAATGTCTTAAGTTATCCCTACATAACATAAAGAACCCAGTAACATATGGAGCCCCTAATAAACAATAAATAAACACTTTAATAAGAAATTGAATAACTCGAAAACTGTTGGTGCTTTCTCAGCCAAAATAACACCTAGAAAGTGCTTTGGATCCCTGATACAAATATGAAGTTAAAAATCCAGTTTGTAGATGACACTCGCGTAAAACCGGGAGTAGCTCTTATTGGGTTCAATTTTTATATAACAAATTGAATAACTCGATAACGATCTGTAATTTCTTGTCTAAAATCACACACCGGGAGTTTTTGGGGTTGCTAATCACAAATTTAATGTAGAAAAATGCATATCATAGATGGCACTCGCGTAGAAGCACTAGTTTCAATAAGATGTATATTTAACAAATACACATATTCGTTATTTATCAGTGAAAATTGAATGGGGACTTGGTTCGGTACTACGCAATTTGACAGCTTCCGTATTTCTCGTAGCTATTTCGAAGCGGTGTTGCCTTACAAGTGGTATCAAGTTTTCAATCATGGTTACAGCGTTGCCAATAAGGAGTAATTATGACTCGACGACAAAGAGGTCCGTTGGTTTTTCAATCATAGTTACAGCGTTGCCAATAAGGAGTAATTATGACTCGACGACAAAGAGGTCCGTTGGTTTACTACATGTAATCATTGCGACAAGTCCATAGACCTATTATCCTAATGAGACGAAACATCTCATTCATAAAACTCCATTTGAATTGTCGCAATGATTACATGAAGTATGACAAAGAAACCCAAAGGACCTCTGTTGTCGAGTCATAATTACTCCTTATTGGAGTTCTATATTTAAAAATTCAAATATTCTCTAATTCGATTGTATATTCCAGGTTACCATAAATTATGGAATATTTTTCAGATAAAATGACATTTCAACAGTATTGCTTCCAATATAACCAATAAATAATGCTATAGATGTTTTTATAATAATTACAAATCTCAATCCGGCACACAGAACAACTGATCCGGCAACAGCACATTCCATACGGTCATACTTCTAATATACAGCGGTCTGAGTGGCCCGAAATTTTGACAATGTCTGATCGTGTTTAAATGTAAACAATTCTGTCTCCTCAGGATAATAAGTCTATGGACTACTCAAATGGAGTTTTATGAATGAGATGTTTCGTCTCCTTAGGATAATAGGTCTATGGTCACAACCAGTTTTAGAGGCAGACTAAATCATTCTGCTTATGTGGGGTCGAAATGTCTCATATGTTTTGCCCTTGAAAACCACCAATGGGGAAGTTGTACTAGAAACACTTCCTTCTTCATTTGGTCATTAGTTTGATATATAAAAGAATGTCTACAAATATGCTGCAAAATTTTATATTTGCAATGTATCGTAGTCAACTTATATTGAGATAGTTATTGTTTCTAAGCAATGCAATACTTTAATCGAAATATAGGAAGAACTCATGATTTCGAGCAGTTATAATATGGCAAGTGGGATAGACATTTTAAAAAGGGTCAGCATTTTAACTTGACAAAAAGAACATCCTCGATGAAGCGGTTCAAATTTAAATGAGCTATATTCTCTAAATGTGCAATTTGCAAATGAAAATTTACAATACCAACAAAAAGTATATTAATTTGACCGTGACTGCACTAAATTGGGATTTTTTCCGAATAAACTGTCGTATAAAATATTGTTTGTTCAAAAACGCGTCAACCTTACTCTACATCATGTTATATAAATAACAATTTGATAGGAAAAATAGACAAGTTGTAGTAAATGGGGGAATAATTCATTTTCATTTCGGATTAAAAATGACCACATTAGTTTGTAGTCAAAAATACAACGTTGTAAAACATCATAAATTATATTAATTAAAGTTCACAAATGATGACAGGGCGCGGAAAACAAATGGATCTGTTTAATTTGATACTAAAAGCATTTTTGTTAGCGGTGACGTTAACACGGTTTTTAAATTTTTGATCCGTGTAACTTGCATTGAAATAAACAATGCCCTGGTCACAATTCACGCGGAATTTATCTATTTAAATGAAATTTCTTCCACTAAGACTGACCTGTGTAGAATCTTTTTTCATTATTTTTTACACTAAATAACTCCAGCATGCATGAATAAAACAAGGTTTGTCAGGAAAATAACATTTATGTTGAGTCTCCATACTAAATAATATAGAAGATACATTCTGGTTCGTTATAACACTGAAAATGGAATAAAAACTATCTTTTCTGACGTTTCGACAATATTTTAATATCTTTATCAGAAATTGTTTTCTCAATTAGTGTATCCATGTGATTTGGAAAAGAATGATTTCGATTAATGAAATGCGTCTGCAGCCGACTTGTGTTTTTAAAATCCAATTAAAACTGCAGAAACCATTGGATCGGTTGTGTATGAAAGAGTGATGTATGGCTAATTATCAATTTGGAATGGATTGAATAGAGTTATTTAAATACATAAGACATTATTTTAAGATGATACAATTCTAAATATTTATGATTATTTTATGAATTAGTTATTCTATGATTCACATTTCATTTCTATTACTAACAACCACGGTCGTATAGACAGGTCTGGCGACTCGTATGTTTGACATGAGTCTCTTACGCGTCGCCAAACTCGTAGTCCCTCGCTCAGCCACTAGCTAGCGCTTGGATCGGTAAAACGATTTCTTTCCGGAATCGCAAGCAGTGTTACTAAGTATTCTGATTTGAGAGAGGAATAGAACTGTTACTCTTGTCAAAATGTATTACTCACCTTAAAAATAACTTCCCTCGTTTCGCACACATAAAAAACCTCGTTAACACGATTTCTATCCGGAATCGCAAACATCCACTTTTTTCGCATTTCCGCATCTTTCGGCACTTTAAAAACAGAAGTTCTTGCCTTAGACTTTTGTACCCCGTTTTGTATTTCGGCACAATGCACGGTTTCGTAATTTGTTTCTAAAAACGCAGGTATTCCTTGTGTTTACAAGTCAACTGACAGTTGTCAGAGAATATTCTTACGTGACGACTTTTGGTACTACGCGTCAGTCGACGCTTAGCGGACTCACTTCTCACATAGGAAACAGCCCCGAGTTTCCAGACCTGTATGTACGACCGTGCTAACAACTCCAAGTTTAAGATAATTTTATGGAAATTAACCTTTCAACTGTCACTCATAAATGTCAGATAATACATCATCTTTTATAGGTTGAAAGTGGTACTCCAGAATAACTGAATTTGGTTAAGTTTGAATTGGATTTTTATAAAGTTTTGAAAGACTGGAATCTATATTATGTCATTAACACATTTGTTTTTTTTTATTTGTTTGCTTTCTAATATCAAACGTTTATTATTATTCTTTTCAATATTTGAAAATGTTGTATTGTTGTAGTCAAATGATCTGTATCTTTTACATGTTTACTAAGTGTATATAGTGGATGAATTTTTGGAATAATTATGCCTATTCAATTTTTTATCGAGGTATTGAGAAGATTAGCCGATGTATACTTTTTCGCAATCTTTACAAGAAATGGAATAAACAGAATGGGCTATCTTTTTGAAAAGTACGTTGCTTTTCAATTTAATAAAAAAAATTTTCTGGCTTAAATAACTTTTATGACATATATGTAGGTCATAAGGTTTTACTACATTACATAATTTTTCAGAAAAACCATTAATATATGGTAGTGATATGTGATGTTTATCTTTTGATTTATTATTATTGGTATTGATTTTACTAGATGAGTTATAAAACTTATGAATTTTGTCCTTAATTATGCAAATGACTAAATCAATAGGTAACCATTCTTTATTAAAGTTTCTTTTTTTTAATAGATAGAATTCTACAATTATAATATTATTGGAAGATATATATTTGAGACCAATAGAAATATCTGTAACGAGTTGACGAGACGATCTGGCATTTGTAAATGACTCATATGATGATACAGCATATAAAGCTCCTTTTGTATTACTTTTTAGAAGGGGCCGCTTTCTCCTTTCTTGCAGCATAACAATTAAATTGAATTCTTATGTATATACCTGTACCTGTATAATATACACTGACTAATCAATTTATATATACTATTATCAAATACACTTTAATGGATAAATTCAAATTAAAGAACACGCAGACCCTTCATACGTTTTCTTTTTACCTCAGAATCATGATCAGTTGTAAACTAATATTTTTCATTACCAATTTTAAATACTTTTTAGGAGGTTGGTGTTGAACATAATTCATTTTAATAGGTATTCACCGATCGCACAAAATACGAGCGCTCTACTTTTTGCGATACCACAGACCCAATCCCTTCAAGTTGGAAGTGTACGAGGGTAAAGTGAAAAATACCTGACAACTGAAACAAGAAATGATTTATTTGGTCAAAACTTATTTTATTTCTCAACATAATCTCCTTGTAACCCGATACATTTCGTCCAACGTCGATTCCTTGCAAATAATACGATTTCTGCAATCCTTCAAAATAGGCGTTTGTTTCAGAGATGGAGCCAAATCTCTTTCTGCCGAGCCATTTTTTCATGTTTGAAAATAGTAAGAAATCGCAGGGAGCCAAATCTGGAGAATATAGTGGATGACGAACCAATTCGTAGCGCAATTTGGGCTACTGCGATGATATAATATTTTTCCCCATTTCTCTTCACTGTAAAAAATATTTGTGTAAGATTCCCCTAAAAAACTCCACCACGGAGTAAATTCAACTCGTAAGGGTATTTTTACCCAACAAAGCAAAATTACTCATTGTTTGGGTAGAAATCTTCAGCGGTGTAAATTTTACTGAGAAAAAACATTTTTGTGTAATTCTTACCGTTAAAGTTACACGTTGGTGTAAATTTGTATAGAAAAAATTACACTTTAATGTAAATTTGAATAGATAAAATTACACTTTGATTTAAATTTGTATACCTAGATGAAATTACAGTTTGATGTAAAGTTGTATAGATAAAATTACTGTTGTAAATCTTACAGATATATTTTCACCAAACTGTAATTTTGCTTGTAAAAGAAATACCTAGAAGTGATTTGGCCCTGAAATATTCACTCAATAATAAACTTAACTAAGCTCTATTCCATCTTTTGACTAAGATTCTGTTGTATATCATCATCATACCAGGAAGATGAAGTAACCAGTTCGTGTTATCCCTTTGGCTAACATTCTATAGCCTAACATTACCAAAATACATTAACCTAAACAAAGTGAAACTATAATTTTAGATTTATTTATATTCAGAATTACAAAAGCTTATCAAAAAGTTCCTTCGGAAAACACGAGTAGCTAATGTTGTTAGAAACTTATAGTAGTCTTAATTTAAAAAAAGAACCTCAAACGACTAAAAAAGTAACAAGACTTTACCTGAAATTTTAGAGTATATATTATTAGAATAAAGGAGATGAGGAAAAGCAATACGCATACATAGCAGGGCTGGGGAGGATTCAAAAATAGAGAAATTTGAGGTTGAAGATAGGATCCAAAATATTGGGATGGAAGAAACAGAAAGAAAAAGAAAGTCTATCTATACAAACAAAATATATGAAATGATGCGTACTGGGCCCAGAATGATGCAAAACAAATTAAACTCTACTAGAGAATAAAAAAATATAAGATGAATTGAGAAAAAACCATTAAGAAGAAACGAAATGAAGATAACAAAGATGAGAAAAAAGACATCGTACATATACATATAAATAAATGTTCACTATTAGTGGAATAATTTATCCAAATAGTACCAAATGTACCACGATATAGATAAATTTCCATTCATATCTAAACTTAACTATCACTTAACGGTTTTTTACCGGGATATCAAAAATTATCTTGGTCAAGGGTGATTGTGGAATCTAAAGCGTGTGTCTTACTTTACGTTTGAAATAATTATGTCACTGTCACACTGACATCATCAATAACCTACAAATTTCATACCTATTTATTTCAGTTGTAAAACAATAATGAACTACAAATTATGAAATAACGGTTTTAGTAACAAGAAAAACTAAATTAGAGTAATTGTTGGAAATGTCCCCCGTTTTGTTCGATGCACAAGTTGACGCGCATCCTCATGCTGTGAAAACCGTTTTGCAGCATTTCTGGCGTTATGGTTGCACATTGCTGAACTATTCTTTGTTGAAGTTCTTGCAAATTATTTACCGGAGTTGCGAAAATGATCGAAATGTTAACTTTGAACCCTTTTAAAGGTCGCTCTATAGCCCCAAACCGGGTCGAAAACTGTTTTAAAATTGTCAATTTTCGATAAATCGAATGACGTTCACGTGAGAAGCCCGTAGCTCGCGAGTTGGAAGAGTGCAAAAGTTTGGAACATAGAACTTCTTTACGAGGGCTTTTCGCGTACCGTTTTCGCTCCATGTAGTTGGATGTAGTCGCGATACGCACCCGAGAACCCTTCTTTTTTCCAAAAATTTCGTTTAAAAACGAAAATTTGATTAGAACAGTTCGGGATACTCTGAGGTCTCAGCTGTGCCCGTCTGAAGTGCGACGTACCAAAGCTAGCGGCCCATAGCCGAAAACACGAAACGGTCCCAAATTTACAAGATCGAGGTAATAAGCATAAACTCTAACTTACGCGTAGCGAGCTCCTCGAGGCATATGTCAAAATGATTACGTTCGTAGCTAATGACATAGGGCGTCTCGCGTTCATGCAATTGTGTTTTCATACAATTCGAACCTTCTAATTTCGATAGGCCAAGTGAAAATCCCGGAGTCTATAGCGCTAGAAACTTCTGAGGGTAACAATTTCGAATGAAATTGCGAAATTTGGCACTTTTAGAAAGTTCAAATTAATTATGACATAATTATTTCAAACGTAAAGTAAGACACACGTTTTAGATTCCACAACCACCCTTGACCAAGATAATTTTTGATATCCCGGTATTATGGGTTTCATTCACTTCTATGTATTGCCTAGTTCAAGTAATATTTCAAGATTTCAGTATTGAATATGTTCTTGATTTCTGTCAATATCGAGTAAAATTCTGTAAATGCGAATAATTCGATTAGTTTATTTTTCGTTGCGTTGATAAAATAAAAACAGGTATCAATTTTATCGACTTTCGTTGATGAGCAATGAATTTTCGAACGTGTTAACGCTGACGCCAATAAATTAGAGTAAGATATTGCCGCGCTTTTATTTCTGACGCCTCGCAATCGACATGACGCATTATTAGTATGTTCTGTCCTATAATTTTATTTTTTGCCTTTTGTTCTAGCGAAATATTGCATTGGGGAGCAATAAAGATAACTCTTGACCGTGACATGTAATAATAGATCATCAAAATAGATATATAAATTTTGTCTAAACTATTGAAACGCCATTCTCTATAAAATACTGTCACGATCGGAATCCCGCCGGCCCACAATGTGACCGGCATTACTAACTGACCTCCGGCGGGCTTTAATATGAGTGCAACACAGCCCGCCATGATTCAATATATTACAAATGCAGAATGCTCATTCTTTTCACTACAAATATGTCTCAGTTACTGACAATCAAAATTGCATACAGATATGCGTTGTTCATCAATCAGATGGACTGCTCTCTTCTCTTCTAGATATAATCCAAGAGCTTCAGCGTATGTTTGGGAGTACTTCAGGGCAGGTCGAATCTGTGCTTGTAGATGAGGAGCTGCTGGCATGTGGCTCATGGCACGGAATAGGAAACCAAGTTTTTGTGAAGTTGTTTTCGCAACGAACCTCACATGATAGTCCCATGAGAGGGTGCTGTTGGTGGTGATCTCGAGCATGAATATGGAAGATGTAAGGGTTACAATTCACTCTTACTTGAGGATAAGCTAAAAGCTCTTTTTTATCACTTGGTTGCCGACAGCTACAGTGAAGACGGTCGTGATTTATAATTTTAGATGTTAAGAATACGGGCGCCAGAGTATTTTAACCAACCAATGAATTACGTTTATAACTAGGGGATACAAATACTCAAGTCCCCAGGTTAAATTACCCTGAAAGAAAGAAATAAAAGACCTGTACCCAGAATGATTGAAATTTACTAGTAGCTGAGATACTAATATTGATACAGTTTATGACAGAACTTATACCAATGAGATAGAAGCGAATGAATTGAAAATATGGATGAAGGTAATTGTTTAAACATTAAATCAAGAAAACAGTTGAATTTACTCAATATACAAATACTCAATGATTATTTCAATTGTTACATAAAACCAAAATCGGTAGCCTGACCTGGTGAGAGCTGGATGTTGTACTTGCTTGGTTATAGGTTGATACTTCTACTTGATGTAGGGGCTCCTGCCACAGTTGTAATACCGTTTCCACGATTGTATACCACAAGTAAATCAGCGACTCCTAAGTAATCTTTTCCACAGCAGACTCAAGCCAGCCTCAATACACTTGTTGAATTTTCCACAACATAAACAGAAAAAAGGAACCCTGAAATCACGAAATGTTCAAACCTCTATTGTTCTATTGTCCTCAGAAGACAGACATGAACAAAATACATAGCAATTGTTGAACAAATTAGGACTAGCCTATGTCCTGTCAGATACCATCTATGAAGGCAAATTAATTCCTGAAGTCAGTGAATAAATCAAATAGAATAATAAAGATTATTTACCTCTATCACGATAGGGTTTTCTTTCCAATAAGACAAACTTTACTTCCGTCCACAACCAGTCACGTTTAAAATAAGTTTTAATCCCCTAAGGTGCATTAATTACTCAAATAATTCCAATTATTCCAATCCAAATTGGTAATTGATGCCTTTACTTTCAACGGACAAATATTCCCAGAATTTGATTCCAAACACAAGCTTGGTATCACCTCCCTGTTGAAATAACCTAGCAACGCACTTCCCGCTTGAACGATTGACCAGAAGTAACGCCATTTTCTCTTTCTTTCCGGCGTTTCGATGTCTCACAGAACAACCTCGAAATAGGAGCGGTAACTACGGATCTGACACCGAACAACCATGACTCTTAGAATATACGGTCTAGCATAGCTGACGTCACAGGAGTTAACCGATTGTACTACAGCGGCCATTTCTAAGCCATTAAATGAAATTTACACGATACAAAGACTTCATGGGAATAGTTGTACCTGACATTATGGGGACCGCCTTCCTGGAGAAGACGCAAGCACAAGTTTCAGTTGCATTAAGCTCTAGTAGATTATCAGATTCTCATTTCAAAATCTTTGCCATCTCCCTTAATTGCGTCAACCTGTTTCTGTTTCGTTCATCTGGCTTCACTGGATGGTATATTGGCTCCAGATGAGAAAGCGGTATGAAGTGTACAATCATCTGCAAAGCTGGGGACGGAACAGGTAGTCACTTCCAGCAGATCATTGATATATTGATATGGAACCGAAACAAAGATGGTTCCAAGACAGATCCATGTGGAACACCAGCGTTGATAGCCATTGTATCGGAGGATACTTCGTCAACCACCACACGATCTATCTGAGAGAAAAGTCGATATTAAGCGATAAAGTTGAGGCGCCATCCATATGACGGAAGTTACCCAAGAAGGCTTTGGTGCCAGACTCGGTCAAAAGTTTTGATGATGCTGCAGATTCCTCATGTTTTTCGATAGATTTCTCCCATACATTTGTTACGTAGGCAAGCAGGTCTCCTGTTGATTTCTGCTGACGTCATCCACAGCTTTAGAGCTCTCTAGGTATTGGATGAGCTTGATGTTGGTTGCCTTCTTCATCACTTTAGAGATCATAGATAATAATGCAATGGGTCAATAGCTATTAGGAAGAGCCTTCTTTCCTTTTTTTGCAATTGGTTGGACTTTAGCTGTCGTCCAACTGGATGGAAACCCACCAAGTGATAAATAAGCCACTATAGGAGTTTTTTTGGTCGCTGATTTCGAATTTGATGATTAAAAAGTTCAAGAATATTATTTAAATAAACAGTTATAACTTGTATAAATTGAAACAAGAATGATTGTATTTTTTAAATTTTCCTTCTTTTCACACGTAATCCTAATGTTAATTTCAAACGTTTTTGAGGTTAAATTCGTGATCAACGACCAAAAGAAACTCTATAGTGACTCATTACATGATAATTTCGATGACTATTTTTCCTTCTTATTTTCATTGATTTTCTCGGAATTTTTAAACAATTATTTTTCTTATATTACTTTCGATTTTCAAAATTTATCATGAACATCGAAAACATAAACGTTTATCAACACGACACTCAAAAAAATACAATCAAAAATGGAGAATTCATAATAAAAATCTCCGCTTTTTTCCGGAAAATGATATTTTCAAGCTTTTTAATTATCAAATTGGTCAGCGACTAAAAAAACCCTATAAGGTCCTATCACACGATAATTTCAATGAAACCTCTATTGTGTATAAAACCATAATCACGTGAAAAATGACAAATTTCCTCGATTTTTCATCCAAGATTGAATTTTCCGGGGAAATGACCTTGGATCCGTGTTCAACGACCCAAAAAAAACTCCTAGTACCCATTTTGCGACTGTATACTGACATATTTAACAGAAGACTATATTTCGAAGACATATATGAGATATAGTGTTGGACCTAATAGTGACCCCGTTGGCACCGTTGAGCTCAACCCTCTGCCTTCGATTATTTGGATGAGAGCGGAAGAATCCCATCGCCGTATGATCTAACCCGAGAAATTCAAGTTTGGCAATCATAAGATCGTGGTCAATACTGTCAAAAGCCTTTGAGTAATCAAGAGGGACTAGAGAAGTAACCCAACCCTTGTCCAGTGAATGTATGATATCGTCAGTAAGTTTGACAGGTGCCGAAACAGCACTGAAACCTTTACGGAAACCCGACATAATCATATATTTGTTTCGCTACAACCTTTTCAAGAATTTTTGACCCAACTGGTAATATGCTAATGGCCCCAGATCATTAAAAGACTCAGAGCTGGTCTTTTTGGGGATAGGTTTAATGATAGAGTGTTTTCATACTTCTGGAAAGTAACCGACTTCCAGACAGCAATTCACAATATATGTCAAAGAGGGACACAATTTTAACATTTTAGCCGAAATGAAATCATTTGTCTGAGCATTTGATTTCAAACCCAAGACAATATCTCTGATTCTATCGATAGTTGAGAGCTGAAGTGAGAAATGGTATCTTGACAGTTATCTGTTGGCTGGAGAATAGACTGAAGCAAAGTACAGTATATGTACAGTAAACACATTTCCTACCTTTATCATAGTTTGTATTTTTTTTGCAATATTCAGTTTTGTTATGAATATTGTTCCTAGATCGAAAAATCTGTCCACACCCTGAAATCCCTAGTGTTGCCCAAAATCGGTCTTGGTCTTGCAGTCTTGGTCTTGTTCTTGCATTTTTGCAAGACCAAGACCAAGACCGCCTAATTTTAGCAAGACCAAGACCAAGACTGACCGTGCAAGATTTGAGCAAGAACAAGACTAAGTCTGCGAGACTCTTGCGTCTTGCAGTTAGGACTGAGTGTCGTTTCAGGGAGCGGACAGCCTTAATTTATAATACAAGAAATTGACACATAGGAAACAAACGAAACAAAATAAAAGAAAGTACTAGTTCATAAAAATTTGGAGAAGAAAATAGGCAGAAAATAGGAAGACGTAAAGTACAGATATAAATGACTATCAGTGCATTTTCGTTGAAGGGGGAATTCACGCAGTCCGAATAAGTAAATACAAAATAATGTATTAAATATAGTATGAAAATAAATCAAAATATGAAAATAATAAAAACGAAAAATAAACTATATAGAATAAAGCGAAATAAAATTATATGTAGTATGTTACCGAGAAAATGTTTATTTTCTTAATATTTCGAGTTACAGGCCAAAAAAGAGATCTTACAAACTAATTTGAAATGTAACTTTAATAATAAGGTAGGTATAAGAGCGAAAATCAGGACGCTACAATGTCATGCTTCTGTACGCCGCATGCGGCATCCTTTGATTTGCGGCGGCATCCTTTAATGAGAGCCGGCACGTGCCAAGGCGGCGCGGCACAAGGCGACACTATCTAAGCGAATGGACTATAAATAATAGTATTTATTTCAATTCCAGCCATTCCCAATTGAGCTTTGATTCGAGTCAAATGTAATAATTGTTGTTCTCGGAAAATTTATCACGTTTACAATTTGACATGAGTGACGAAGATTCAACTAGTTCTAGTCGGAGTAGTGAGAGTTGGAGTTATAGATCTAAAAGACCTGAGAGCAAATTTGATGAGTTTTTCGAAATAATTCATGCATCCCAAATTGCTTTGTGTAAATTGTGCCAACATAAAAAGGTAATTGCGAGACTTGCGAGACTCTTGCTGCAAGACCAAGACCAAGACTGGGAGCGCAATACCAAGACCAAGACCAGGTGTATTGGCGCAAGACCAAGACCAAGACTGGCTAAGTCTCGTCTTGTTCTTGCATTTGGGCAACACTAATCTTCCCTGATATCAGTTTTCCACTGTGTATATTATTTATATGAATTATATCAATTTAAAATGTTTACTGTTGCAATGTAAGAATTTTTAATGATCTACATCACGCAGTATAAAACACAATAGAGCGTCATCCAAGTGGTATGCGACCTTATAATAATAAATTGAATTAGCTTGGGTTACGATGTTGAACAGCCACGCTATTAAACGAAAGTGTATGTGTTGTAACGTTGTCCTTTTGCTGGAGCAACATATTCCAGGACTTGTTCTCGCTACGGCGTTATATTTAACCTGGAAGCGTTGGATTATGTGACGATTTGTAAATAATGAACGATAATATGAAGTGTGTTCTTGAGGTAGCAATTAGGGAGCGCGGTCTAGTGGACCAATCTGCAACCACTTATACAGCTTATTAAAGTGTTTACCATAGAAATAGTCTCACTTATCTCGCGCTCTACATACACCTCACTGGTTCGACTATACGAGGTAATTACTTGTCTCCAGGAAAATAGTTAATTATCGTGGAAGTCTTGTCGCTTGGAAACTCCGTTCAATTTAGCGAGCGTAGACATCTCCATGAAAAATGCGACGTTCAGTAATTTTATTGGTGTTTCTTTATAGGTGTTAGGGAGAAATTATTCAGACATTCTATTAATTAACTGTTAGATATTATCGACAAAGGTAATCAGGTTTCTTATATAGATCAGTAAAACTGCAGCCAATAGCTCCAGGGGGCTAATTGGCTCTCTCGAGCTCATCAGCAGAACGAGTATGTAGCAGGACTACCGCTTGATATCATTGAGGTATGAATACTTCATTGACGAAAATGCTAGAGAGACCAGGACGTCTACTACCATCTAACCGAGGGTGGATGTTCCACTAAGATAACCCTATACAATTTTGCAACATTGATTAAATGGATTCCTCGTACTTCACTGAAGTCACGGGGAATGTCAGTATAATGCTAGATGACGACAGCAGCCATGTAATAACGGCCGGGACCTTTTAAACACTTTTTGAAAACTGGCCCGTTAATCTTTTTGCGTAACCCTCACCCATTTTGGGAATGAGCTCGGCATTTGAAAAGATAATAAGAATGCAAATATTGAGGAGAATTGGAATAATGAACATAAATTGAAGAAATAATGATTAGATAATAAGTACATTATAAATATACGAGGGCAAGGTGAAAAGGCGTAATGGAATGTTTAAAGTTGATGCTGATCAGCATTGCTGTCATGATAATTGGGTACATATGCTTAGAAATGCATTGTATGAATAACCAACACACTTTTGTGATAGTACAGTCAATGGACAAAGTAAAGATTTCTGTAGGTCGAACAGTGACTTCACATCTATCAGTTCCGGGCAGCTGTTTGGCACTCTAAATAACTTCTAAGTAGCTGCATGAAAATTCAACATTCGTTCCAAAAAAAAATTGGGGATAAAATTTCAATGAGCCTCACGTTGGGCGCCATTTTATGAAAAGTAGCCTCAATGGACGTACTGCATCTACTGCTACTGAGACGTTCGTAAATTCGGACCAAACAACCGTATAGGCAATCAATAGAAAACGGCACAAGAGATTTAATAACATTTTATGAATGTCACCAGTACCAATCCAATATCGATCATAAAACTTATGACGTACAATGCTGAGACGAGAAAACCCAGAACATTTAAATGATTCAGCTGGAAGATGAACGATATTTTACGTATTCATAAGTTTGCGGGAAAACAAGGCGGCCGGAATTCAACAAAGCCAGTTTAAAGGCACGTATTCGCCATACTTTTTCATTACATTATCTATATATGTTTCAGAAGTAAATCAGTGTTATCGGATGATGTCGCTTTTAAACGAGAAATAACAGCAGAAACGTGCCGCGTTCCTTAATGTAATTTTTAAAACGTTCGATAGTTACTCATCTTTCAATTCTTAACGGTTCGATAGACGTTATTTCGTTGGGCGCCAAAAATATCAGTTGAATAAATCGAGCATTTGGGACAGCGTATTAGGGAGGATTCCAAAGGTGCATTCGAGCCAATATTCGCACGCGAACATACATGAACATAATTCGTTCGTGCTTGATTACGTTGTTGTCACCACTGAAGAACATTAAATCATTGATTATGCTTAAGTATTCTATATTCGTCAACTGTGTTATCTGTATCCCGATTGTACGATATGTGAATACGGCTGATCTATACCCTCAATTAGCCTATATAGAGTTTATTATCATAGGACGACATGAAAAATAGAAGAAGAAAAGAAGCAATAGTACTACTTAGTCCAAATACCTATAGTTCAGTTCCTCTGTAAATTTATTTCAAGTTTTGGGTCAATCTGCAAGTTTTCGGGTGCGCTGATCACGAATATGGACATTACAAATGTCTGGGCCCTATCCTACTCGAGTTATTTGCCATTTTTGGTGCAAATTGCCCCGACTTTGGTGTTTTTTCATTTTTTAGAAGAACTCTGAGATCCACTCGATCATTTTATGACAGAAGAAGCTGTAAGAGAACGGAAAGAGTGAAGTGAAGTTAATAGAATGTAAGTGGCCTGTTATAGGGCCCAGAAAGTACCATTTTTGAGCAAAATCAAACGTTTCTTCAATTGTCAATTATAAGATGACTGTTTGCCATATCAGTTAATGTCTAACATGCATTGATGATAGTATTTTGTGCGTACTTTAATATTAGTTTTTCATTTGTTCGATATTTGCAAAGGGGGCGCTGTAATCGCTCTTTTCGCAGAAAACGTAATTTTGCGATTTCAGGCAAAAAAATTATCCTTTTGACTCAAAACAACATTCAAACGAAAGATATTGATGGCTTTCACCTATGAATCAAAATCCAACCACTTTGATTTATATGGGCCGATTAGAGACCATTTTGAAAAGCGAAACCGCGAAAAATGAGGAAAATGTTCAAGTCAGAAAGTTTGGATCAAAAAACAAATTCATAGTTAAATAGTTGAAACATTAGCGCAACTTTTTGATACCAAGTACGATTTTCTAGGTTGTGTCAATCCCAAGGAAACTCATGCTAAGTCTTTTGGGCCCTACCGGTGCCTCTTGTGGCTATCTCAATATACCATTTTCCTCGCTTAAGCGTTTGACAGTCACACACGAAGAAAATCAACTAAACATTCGAATTCTTAGTCATCAAAGCTGATGTACACTACCGTTAACCCGCGTTCGAGGCCCATAGCCTCAGCCATTTCGTGCACTTTAACTCGCCGATCGTCCAATATACCATGGATTTTATCGACGATTTCTGGAGTTGTAACCTTAATTGAACGACCAGAATATTCGGCGTCCTTTGGGGTCATATTACCACAACGAAAATCAGTAAATCACGTATAAATCGTTCCAAATGATTCTTTGGTTTGCTTAATGTTTTTTCCACGCAAGAAATAATGCTTAATCAAGACGCGAAATTCACTTTTTCCATGTTTATAAAAATCTTCAAAGTTGCTTGCTTTCGATGGTTGTCAAAACAGAACTGAATGACAGACCAGTGTGAAAATTTTAATGCGTTCCAGTTAAACATGGTACATTACAAATGTCACTTTTTGATTGTGGTGCCATCTGTTTTATTTTTCAGGGACTTTTCACTAAGTGGTAATCCTAGAAGAAACCTCTTCACATGACCATTGAAAGCTTCATGTTTTAAAAAATTCAAACTGCTTATACTACTCTCCTCTCATTTATATGTTCAGTGGATATGGCATAAAAATTAAAGAGCGTGAGCGTCCACGACCCTCACAATGAACCATTTCCAAAAAATTCGGAAGATCAAACAGATTCGTTACTCAATTTGTACGACGTTTGCTCCATAGATATCTGTGTTTGCGTGACTGGAAATAGATCAATGACTGTGATCTCGAAAACTGCATTATAATCAATTGAATTATACAGAATTGGAGGCGAACTATGGAATACCAGGCAAATTTCTACGTATATGGAATGAAAGATTTGTAGGTGTATGGGAAGCTATAAGCTAAGCCTTGTTCCCAGAATCAATGAGATGACGTTATACTTGGTTATTTTTACAACCAAGTCACTTCAACTATCTCCGTCAAATCACGTATATAATCCATTTTTACAGTTGACAACACATAACAAAGTTGTCGACATAAACTGTCGATTTAGAAAAGTGGCAACATGCTTTACATGCTTTATGGTCTCGGTTTCATATGTCCTCGATTTTGTTGTTTGAACAGTTGTTCCTTCTTTACCAAAATCGAAGAACAGATGAAGCCTTGATTAGAAAGCAGATAAGGTGGAGACATGTTGCAGGTGGGTGGCAAAATTATTGAAAGGTGGAGACATACTACAGGAATACCTTTTCAATAGCCTTGAATGTACGGATTGCCGTTTGGAACGGCAAAAAGGATGAGGAAAATACGCTGTTCTAGAAAATGCAGCCAACAAAAATACGCTTTCAATAACCATAGTATACCATAGACCAGTGGCGGCACCTCGAAGGAGGCTAAGGAGGCTCAGCCTCCTCACCAATTTATCTTAATGATCATTCTCCATTTTATTTCCTGTTTCTCTGATAATTCTTTAAATTTTACAATTAATTCCCCGTTCTCAGTAGTTACTTTTAATCCGGCAACAGTGACCAGAGGCTAGATTCTCTATATATCTCAAACGCTAAATACGTGTGGTCAACACAGTTGCCGTTTTCCAAGCAGTTCAATTGCTATATAGGGTAAAAGAGCGAATATGGCAACACCCTATGGAGGCTAGCTTCTCGTACGGAATCGTCGGTCGAATGGAATACGATTACTTGCTACCGCCCTTCCGCTGGAAGAATGCGACACGTGTCGTATTCCATTAGTTCTTGTTTTTGTACCGCGAGGCGAAGTAAGGTTAAGTAGTTAAGTTATAATTTATCTAATCGGTGAACGTTAAAATGATGAGTGACTTAGTTGCTGGGTTCTTAGAAAATCCATTTGGTGGATTAACATATGATAGAAAAGTGTTTTGTTAAAAATAAACGGCCTTTACCGGATTTGAAAGGATTAGTGGTGACGATGACAGGTATGTTTCAAAATCGAAATACACAATAAATTATATTGCTTGCTATTTA
The DNA here is from genome assembly GCA_958510875.1 of Endomychus coccineus. Lineage (NCBI taxonomy): Eukaryota > Metazoa > Arthropoda > Insecta > Coleoptera > Endomychidae > Endomychus > Endomychus coccineus. Next base: position 127,181,313 of record OY294070.1, on the reverse strand, counting down.
CATCTGATACAACTTCTTGTTGGGGACACTCGGGTTATGATGATTCGGAAAATTTAGCTCGTGGTATAGATAGACGTGAAAAATCGCAGGAACATATTACATCGAGTATTAAGTTTAAATTAACCGGTAAACAGAATATTGTTAAAGGAGGAAAACATGTAATTTGGTAGACAAGAAACTACATTATAAACAACTTTTTTTATGAAATTTTAGATACTATTAAAGGTCAAATTGAGATTCGATTTTCCGATTTACATGAATTGAAGTTTTTCGACTTAACGAATAGAAGATTTTTCGAATCTTTTTCAAAAGAGTTTCCCAATACACTTTTAGATTACTTAGTTCTAAAATATAAATTTTTTGATAAAATAGCACTGCACAATGAATTATGGGTTATATACCTACTCGGATAAAGATATTTTAGGCCAGTACGACATTCACGCCGATATGATAAAATGTATGATAGACAATGATTTGCAACAAGTTTTACCTCAGTTTCATAAAGTACTTTGTTTGACAGTCACCATTCCTGTCACGTCGGCATCGGTGGAGAGATCATTTTCTACTCTCAAACGAATTAAAACATACATGCGAAATACAATGGGTCAAAATCGTTTATACAATGTTAGTTTGATATCTATTGAAAAAGATTTAGTAAAACACTTAAAACAAAATGATACATTTTATGATAATATTATTGATCATTTTTCGCAAACTAAAGACCGTAGAATTCCGTCAATATATAAAAAAAGTTAATAAAAATAATAATAAAGAACAAAATATGAAAAATTAAAAAAAAAAATAAAAAATATCAAAAATCCAAAGAAAAAAAAAACGAACAAAAAAAATTTTTGCCAAGAGAAACTCTACACCTCCACGTTGGTTCTTGCTTGGCAACAATTAATTTTGTCACTGAAGTAGCTGGTACGGTCGCTGTACAAAGGTTAAATTTATTGGCTGAATAGAGTATATTTTTACAAGAACGTTTTATGTCCAGCCTCCTCTCTTAAAAAGTTCACGAGCCACCTATGGATTACCCCTTGGAACCCCAAAAAAGAATGAGTAATATATGGTTTATAATGTAAATTCTTGGGAAATAAGTCATATTAACACATATGTCAACTAAAAAATGCACATGTTATTTATAACTGGGTCAAGAATCATTATTATGTGTAATATATGGTTATATAAAAAGCAGGTAACAAGCTTAATACTTTATTTTGCCATTCACTGTCTCCCGCCATTTAATACCAAAATACATATTTTTTGGTAATATTAAATTTGGATTTGATGCAAATCAAACCAATAAATAGGTACTTTATTTTTCTTCACTCATTTTGTAAGCGCTACAACAGTTTGAGAATTACATTTAAAATAATTACAAATATATTGTTCGATATAATAAGAAAAGAACTCCTAAATTTGTAAGTAACACAGTTTATTGTATCAAATGGGTAGTTATATTCAAAAACCATGAAAAATTGCTCAACCTGACAACAGGGGCTGACCGTGATGATGAATAAGTCATATGAACATGATTGCGATTTTGAAGAAACTAAAAATTTTTAGCCGGTTGGGGTGAAAGCCAGAATGACATCAATCATCACGAGGTGGCTATCAAAAATTTGACGTAACAAATAACTTCGTACTTCGACTTGTGAAATACTATGAAAAAGTCAATCAAAAAACCCAAGAAGTGTGTTCGTGCAATTCCAATAATAATGCATTTTCTTGGGTCTTAGAAATAATTATCTGTAGAAGTTTCTTGTACACGTGAAGATTTACATAATGGTCCTTCACGACAGTACCTACTAGTCGTAAAGTTTGTTACATTTTCGTGAAAATGTCGTGATTGTTACGTAGTCTGGTAAATTAATAAGACTGGTTAACTAAATAAGCTTAAACAATTACATTTTAACATAATAGCTCATCATACCGCCCGCACAAGCCCAAGCAGGGGAATATCAGCTTGTTAAGGTAAACGGTGGGACGTCCCCCACTTTGTTAGACAAGCGCCGATCGTTGCTATGATACTGTGGGCGGAGTCAGAATCGGGTGAATCCCAATCGTCCCCACTCCGTATACACTTGAGGAAATGGAATTAAGTTATCACTTAAATGCATGATTTATTTACTTCGCAAGTGCCCGACAAAGAAAAAATACAAATGATGACAATCGCCGCTAATAAACGCGGCATTTTGTTCATCTTCTTATTTGAGATTCGTTATCGACCGAAGATATGAAATTAGGCAACATGAAACATTCTCAAGAGGAATGATATTAATTTTTTTATGTTCTGAAACGTTCTTCTTGATTTGATTCTTGCATAATGTGGAAAGTGGAAAATCTCAAAAAAGCTTATTAGAATGGAAGTTTGGACATTTTGATCTAACTTATGTATACTGGATAGACTAAAAGATGAACGGTTCATTGGATACAACTCCATGAGTAATGAATTGTTTCAGATAAATCTATAAGTGGTGTCAAAGCCCATAGAATATCTCCATTTAAACGTCATGTTCAAACATTATTAAACGTCTCTTAGAACCAGCAAAATTACAACCAAGTTGAGAAACTTCAGAAAATATTGTAGAACAATGGTTAAGACAATTCTTTGAACAAAATAAAATTTCTAAACATAAAAGGAACTTGGAAGGCAACCAATCAACAAAATTAGTTGCTACATTGTTTTCAAACACACTCAAACCGTCTTCCAATATAGCAACGATAGGTCCAATTGAAAACAAGTTTTGCCATCTCCGACATGTACGAGATAAGCCTATGGTCGGGAGTCCATCAGCCTCAGCTGAAAACATACAATTAGATGCTCTTTTAATGGTGCCAGAAAATTCATATTCAACCCTGATGGAGGTCTATTCACATAGTGATAGGTACGTCATAACATACAGTTTGCAGACTTCTTCATAATCAAAATTAACTACCGTACATTTTGTACTTGGTGCAAGAATTGACCCATGATGACATTGATCGACAAGTGTAATTTGGAGCAGAACTCTTTCAGCCGAGACGTTTCTCCAAGGTTATAAATAGATAAAATTTGTAGGAGACTACCTAAATCTGGATAACACGGTGGATGACATTTTTTTCTTTGCCAAATGCGGCCGTTTTCGTATCAAATCGGCGTCGAATCGATCCAACATCTTTTCATAATATACGCCGGTGATAGTTTTGCCTTTCTCAAGGTAATCGATATAGACGATACCGGGTGCGCCCCAAAAATCTTCAGTCTCTGGTGTGTTGTGATGGATCCATGTTTCGTCTACGCTTACCAAACAGTGCAAAAAGTACTTATCACGCTTGAACATTGCCAAACACTCCTTTGAAGTTGTCACACGGTCGCGCTTATCATACTCAAAAATCTTCAAAGTTGCCTGCTTTCGATGGGTGTTGAAAGAGAACTGAATGACATATCAGTCTGAAAATTTTAATTCGTTTTAGTTAAAGATGGTACGTCATAAATATCACATGGGATTTCCGATTGTGGCGCCATCTGTTTTATTTCACAGGGAATTTTCTCTTATAACCAAAGGAACATCTTTCATTAGACAGAATATCATTTCTCCCTTTTAATTGGTAAATTATTCGAATACACGGACTTTAGAGTATGTGTTCAAGATGAAATAGGTATTATTCTCTATTGTAGGCCAGAGTTCTGAACTCTCCAACAAAGTTATCCTAGAATATCTAGATGAAAGGCCTAGATTTCGAGAAATCCATCCCACACATTTTCTGCCAACCAGCTGGCTTAAGATTTTTATATTTTTTCCCTTCTGCATGAATCTTCCAATCTTATGATTATCTTCCAATCTTGTGGCCGAGAAGACTGTCGTCTCCGAGTGCATAGAGCCGCACTTCAGTTTGATATGCCCGCTTAGCAGGAACATGAGATCTATTTTCCATGTGTGGGATTTGTTGGAAGACCGTCACACACATGCCATCTACGAATTTGTTTAAATTTTGTCCACCGCATTTTGTCACTGAATATAATTATTTTTCACAGAATGGCATAATTCGAACAAAATTGTAGATTTTTTCTGACTTGAAACTCATATATTATTATTATTATGATTATGTTTGAGAAGGGCAGTTGTTCTAGAACCTATTATGCCCAAAATACAAAATATGAATAGTACCTAATAATTTACAATAAATTTGGAAATGGGAGCAATTGAGCAAAAGCAAAATTCTAACTAGAGAATGTGAAGTAAATGATACAAGAAATGATGTACCTAGTGCAGATAAAATGTAATAATTAATCACTCAATCTCTAGTCAATAGTAACACCAAGATCGATTTGGGTTTCAACAGAAGTAGTGAGTTGCCCTCCCCTTAAAGTGTGAACAATTGGGATTGTTACGACCAAGATGTAAAATTGTGCATTTTTATTTAAATTTAGGGGGATATCCCATTCAAAGCACCATTTGTCCACTAAGAATAGATCAGATTGAAGTTGTCGATGATGCGTAAAAGGATTTGCGAATATCTTTCCATCATCAGTGTGAATTGCATTCTGGCAACTGAAGGAACGTTCTAGGTCTGAAGAATATGTTAAAAAACGGATGTGACCCAGCACGGATCCCTGTGGGACACCTGATACAACACAACGAACTATACCGACTTGAACTAAGGATGATCTGTGTGTGACCCATGTCACATACTCAGATACATGTGGCGGCCAAAATAGAAATATTAACATGGCATGGTAGGTTTTCATATTTTGTCAGCAAGAGCAGCTATGTTAATTGTGTGGATCACAAGTTTATGTTGCCGGGGCACACGCACCTCGAATATGAAGTAAATCTGGCGTGCATTGAAAGGTCACAACAATCTGCTGACATGCCTATCATGATTCCTCGAGAATGGTTTCAATTCGTCAGAACTGTGAGGGGTAAATGAAATGACTCAGAAGCATCTATTTTCATTTTCAAAACTCGTTCAGGATTATGTGACTCGAAGGACTACTGTTACGGAGGATACGAAAGTGAACTGGTGAAATGAAATGGATAAGGTATGAGAAAACCTTCGGGCTGATCCAGTTCAAAACTTCACTTGATGATGAAAACTTCCGTGACTCCATTTGAGTTGATTGAAACGGGGCAAACCACCGACACCATTATTGACGACATGCTATGATGAACCACTCTCAATCAATCCCCTAAGGAAAAAGGACTTACTCAGTCTTCTTCCAGTGATTCATTCTGACTGTCACAGTTTTTACTTACATCTGGAAACCAGCTCCAGGGTATCAGAATAAATTCTAATTTGCTGAATAAAGAGTAAAACATTAATGGAATTTTTATGTAAAATTGTTCACCTCCTAAGAAGTCACGTGATGTCTAATAATAAGTTCGTAGGTATGTACTGCTTACCTTCAATGAAGAAAAGTGCCCTAGAGAAAAGCAGAAGAAATGGGCAATTAACTGAAAAAGACATAGATGTTGCAAAAACTGACATAGAGTTATTATAAGTGATATCTCAATTTAATCAATCAAACTGATGGAGGCGAAACAAGGTATGTCACAATTAACCAAATATGTTTGTTATCCAAGGAAATTTTATAGTGACCTGCCATAAAGGAAGGGGGTATTTTGTTGCGAAACACTATGATGAACTTGTTGCGTTAATGTTAATTTCGGTGCCTTTAAAAGTAAGACAAACTGTAATCGGCCTAGTTCCCGACCGGGTTGTTGTGAAACTAATTTTGACAAGTTTGGAACCAATAGGTCTTCAGGGGCTTGAAGAATAACCGGCCAAGCGGTTGGAGCCAATGAGTGCTGTGACTAGACAAACAAAATAAGATCAGATCATTCGCAACCGCATAGTCTAATAATTCGACATTCGAACAGCTAGAAGGATGGCTATCCATAATCAGTAAAACCTTACCAGCTCCTTTTCTCGAAACAAAGAATTCTCTTAGCGCCTTTATTTGTCACAACTTTTCCAGGATTATTTTTCAACCGCATCCTGGTTCATCAAGGTTGAGATTTTTTGTGGAGTATTCAACAAATTATTTTGTCATTTTCTTAGCTCTGGCGATGAACATTCCTTGAACTTTGCGTACTGCTTGCTCAGGTTTTACATTGCACGGTTTTGCTTCATCATGTCGTGTTTACTATGTATCTGGATATACTAGTTTCTTATTCAGAAGTAGGGCAGGTTGTAAGGGTTACAATTTACTCTTACTAAAGGATAAACTAAAGCTCTATTTTATCACTTGGTTGCCGACAGCTACAGTGAAGATGGTCTTAGGTTATATTTTAGATATTAAAAATTCGGGCACCAGAGTATTTTAACCAACCAATGAATTATGTATATAACTAGGGTATGCAAATACTCAAGTCCCCAGGTTAAATTACCCTGAAAGAAAGAAAATAAAAGATCTGTACCCAGAATGATTGAAATTTACTTTGAAATACTAATATTGATATAATTTATGTCAAACTTCTATTAATGAGATATGAAGCGAATGATTAGAAAATATGGATGAAATTAGTTACTTAAATCATTTAAACAAGTGAACAGTTGATTGAATTTACATAATATACAATACTCAATGATTATTAAAATTGTTACACAAAACCACAATCGATAATCTGACCTGGTGAGAGTTGATGTTGTATTTGCTTGGTGATGATTAATTACTTCTACTTCATGTAGGGGTCCCTGCCACAATTGTAATATCGTTTCCACGATTGTACAGCACAAATAAATCAGCGACTCCACAGTAGATTAAGCAATCCTCAACACACTTCTTGTTGAACTTTCCACAACATAGACAAAAATATAGGGAAGAAGAAAAACCCTGAAATCACGAAACGTTCAAACCTCTATTGTTCTACTGTCGTCAGAAGACAGACATGAACAGAATACATAACAATTGTTGAACAATTTACGACTAGCCTATGTTCTGTCAGATACCACCTATGAAGGCAATTAATTCCTGAAGTGAATAAATCAAATGGAATTACAAAGATATTTACCTCTAACACGATAGGGTTTTCCTTCAAATAAGACAACTTTCACTTCCGTTCACAGCCAGTCACGTCGAAAACTAAGTTTAGATCCCCGAAGGTTTATCAATTACCCAATTAATTCCAAATATTCCAATCCAAATTGGTGATTGATGTCTTTGTTTTAAACTGAAGGATATTTCCAGAATTTGGTTCCAAACACACGCTTGGTATCACCTCCCTGTTGAAAAAACCTAGCAATCGACTTTCCACTCGAACGAATTGACCAGAAGTAACATTTTCTCTTTCTTTCCGGCGTCTCACAGAACACCCTGGAAAGAGAAGCGGTAACTGACACCGAGCAACCAAGACCCTTAGAATATAGGTGCGGTCCATGACTCTTAGAATATACGGACCATGACTCTTAGAATATACCGAATATACGGTCCAGCATAGCTGACGTCACAGGAGTTAACCGATTGTCCTTCAGCGGCCATTTCTGAGCCGTATAGTGGAATTTACACGTTACAAGGTTTTCCTACCTAGGGGACCTTTATTCAAATTTCCTGATTCATTTCTTCTCATTAAAGTTCTAACCGTAACCATAAAGGATACCCCTAACTGCATTCTGAAGATCTTCTTCTGACCACTGCCCTCTTAGATTTCTTTGAGCATAAAATCGTGGCATTGTATTAATATGGAATAATAAAAAAATCTACAAAGCCGCCTGGCTTGAATTTTGGCAGGTAGGTCCTTCATACGATGCAGGGCACCCGTTACTAATCGATTTTCGGAATTAAACCCCCAAGGGGATAAAAGGAGTTGTGCGTATATTCCAATGATTTTGACAGTTCAGCCAACGGCACAATATTATGATAATACATAGAGTTGTAGAACTTTCAATGCAATGACATGCAATATAATTTGACGTCTTTCCACACCTTCGGCTGTTTCTAATCATGAGTGGCATATAAGCTCAAACAGCGGCTAAACGTTCCTATGGGTGTTAGTTGATATCCGCGGAACAAGCCATTAGTCTAGAAATAAAATATGTCTCCTTAATCATTGATTGTAATAATTGATGTTATCAAAAAGCTGTTTCTTTGAATATCTATTATATAAACTGAACAAGTTCTGATACGAAACGGTAGGTGAAAAAGTTCTACTTTTTCTTTTACAGCCATTCCTTTTTGCCAAAATGCATATTCATCGAGATGATGAGGTCGAGCGTTTGATACTTTATTGTATTCGGATCGTTAAATTCAATATAACGATAAGCCTAAACCACTTATGAGAAACTATTTTTATGTTTATTGTTCCAAAACTGTTTTCATGTCTGATATAATTTCAAAGTTTTATAAGTTATGATGAAAGAATTTGTTTTTTCCGATCGCATGTTATCAAATACATGAAAACTTTTCTAATAAAGAAAAATCCAATTGAATGCCTACTTCAAGGTTCCGTCCAACCCCATGTCAATCTTTGAATGTGGGAGATCAAGATATTTCCGTTCCATTCAAATTGATTATTATTATTTATCAAGTCACAATAGTTACGTAATTAGGAATAATGTTGACTGTTCGAGAGCGTGTTAAGTTATTTTCGATTTAAAAACTACTCAATTTCAATTGAATTTAGGCTTCCATAGGTATGATAGTTTTGATGGTTTTAAAGAAATAACTTTTTCCTTGCTAATGCAAAGAGAACCATGGCCAATCAACTGCTATAAAATTAGGATAGCTGATTGATCTTCGATTCAACATAATAATTGATGATAGTGTTAGAATTAGAGTTTTCCTTAACTGTGATAGTGATAGCAATCAAATCAAATCCACGGTAACATTTCAATATAAGGGGCACAACATGAAAATGAAAGTTTTTTGAAAATATTATTAAGAAAACTTCGATTTTACATTAAATTCGAATTTGCCAGTATAAACGTTTTTAATTGATCGTGAAATTTTTCTTGTAAATGATAATTAAACACCACTAAGTCCAAACAACTTAAATGAAATCAAAACTGTTTTGGAAGTTTTAAACAATATGATAAAGATAATGATGACTGATATACAGAATTAAACGTCCAACGTTTTACTAATTTTTCGATCACTTCCAAATACTACGATTTCGGCAATCCTTTAAAATAGACGTTGTCCTGGTGGAAGAGCACTTGTTTCTTTGCCAATTGCGGCCGCTTCCACTTCGAGTCGGCGTCTAGTAGATCCAACAACTCTGCATGATATACGACGGTGATCGTTTTGTCCTTTTCATGATAATCACTATAGACTATACCGTGTGCATCCCAAAAAATTGTCGCCATGACTTTGTTGCTAAGCCTACTCTGACCTTGTTCGGCTTCGATTCGCCAGGACAAGTCCACTGTTTCTACTGTTATTTAGTCTCTGGTGTGTAGTGATTGTTCCATGTTTCGTTCACGGTTACGAAATGAATCAAAAAGTACTACCACAACAAAAATTAGTAATGATTCCAAAAACAACAAAGATAAGAATAAAAAAGATCAAGAATCAGGAGTATACAAGCTAGAGTGTGAAGATTGTGATAAATTCTATATAGGTCAGACAGGAAGATCATTCAAAACTAGAATTAAAGAACATTTTAATATGAACAAAGGTTATTCAAAAATTGTAAGCCATATTAAAGAAACTGATCAGCATTTCAAAGATGATTTTGAGATTCCCCGTAAGTTAGTTAAAAGTAAAGTAATAAACAAATTCAGATAAAATTGAAATTAATAAGTTAAAAAATACAAGAAACCTTTCCAGCGATCAGAAAGACTTTACCAATTCTCCATTATTTAATTTACTTGTAAGTAACTCTATCCTACTGTACACGTACCTCACTCACCCCTCCTTCTTAATCATAATTTTAATATTCAAGGAATAAATCATTGTTTGTGGAACCATTGTTTGATAAACCCACCGTGTGGTGAAACATGTCACGTTAATAAAACGAATTTGTGAAAATTTATTATAAGTGAATTTTTTATTAACACTATAGATATGAATTTTCAACGAGTGAGTACCAAAACCTTCCAAAGATTTATATTTTTTTGTTTCCGTAGCTTCAGGTTGGCAATTGTAAATAGTCTTATTAATATTATCAAGGCACAAATACACAAATTTATATGGAACGCGGAATCGTAAGATTACACGTAAAACAGGTACAAAGTGCAATTTTACATAATAATTCCATGAAGTGCATTAGCAAGCTGAACCAGTCGTAAAATTAATGTAAAACTTCTCTAAAATCCCCTGGGGAGTTGGCAAGCTGGTATCGAACATAGGACCATTCCTATGTAGTCGACGTTCACGCCACGAAAACTAATTTAAATTAAATCCTAGTGAATTACCACCAATTCATGACTGTTTTAAATGTAAAGCGCCGCAGACGATCCGTTTGATGTGGCGGCGAGCATGTTATGCAAGTGTATCACCTCAACTCAACCTGATGCCGCCCCACCTATGTCGCCGTTAAGCCGAAACGGAGAGAGACGTGACATTATGGTGACAATTTGAATATAGTTTCCGTTAATTGCCATAGTAACCGTCACCCTCGAATACAGCGCCTTTTGCAGCAAGATCAATTCAAAAGAAACATTTCGTTAGCTAAATTGGGCAAAGAATACAAGGGTTTCATTTGCCTTTGAACACATTTACAGCATTAGAATTAAAATACAGTTGCGTTCTTTAAAATAACATTTTGAATGTTAGTAGACCGTACATTTCGCTAAAATTATCTTATAAACAGAAAGTAACCATTGAATGTGACATTTAGCATTTAGCGTTACTTATGTACAATTGATTGGAGTGCGGTATGCCATTATTCTGTATGTTTGCTGAAACGGACCCGCTTTGGGTCGGTTTTAATTGGCCCAACTAGCTCAATTTAAATTAATTAATCTCAGGGCTCGTAGTGAAACGTGCATTGTGTTTCAAGACTGGTGAATTGCCCAAGCGCCAACTGCTTGAAAAAAACTATAAAACTAAATGAATTCACAGTCAAGAATACAAGCACTATGAGATGGTTTAACAGTCGATGGAAATTCAGAAAAACAATACAAGTTCAACTTAACAATTCGTATATTCCAACAGAAATTGAATTATAAAGAAATTTAAATTACAATTTTTAGAATACCAATTGGAAATATAAATAATATTGAATTCGTAGAAAAACAGTTATTAAATTAAATCAAATTGTAACATAAATTGAGTTTTAAGAAAACAATTATAAAATTAAATCAATTATTAAATTGAAAAGAACGAAATATCCAATAAGAGGACTTACAGTAGACCTCGAATGGTTCTATAAAAATTAGTGGAATACAACTTCGGATAAACAACAAAATCAGAGAATGAAATTATGGTCATTCAAACAAGAAAATGTTACCCTCCTTGGAACTCGTAGGAACTGGAAGTCGGTCCTGTCAGGAAAGTCACTAAACCGCCTTGGAGTGAAGGAGTGAGGAACCTCAGACGTTCAAACCCTGTAATTTCAAAGAACGAACAGTACCTGACTTGAGATCAGAAGGACAAGCAACACCGTCGGTTGGAATAACCAGGTGATTCCACAACCGATAATGTTATCTTTCCCAAATTGCGAAAACACTAATACGAAATGGATATCTTGACGAGATATCAATTTAGGCAAAAATTTAATTTAATCTGAAAGAAATAAACGATTACAATTGATTTTTAAAATTAGCAAAAGTTAACATGTGACTGAAAGAATAATAATTAAAATTGTATCTGAAAGAATGTTATTTGAAAGGTTGAAATTTGCTAGTTAGCATAAAATTCTGGTTTGCTTGAAATGAATTGTACACGTGGATTGATAATGTAAACTGTATTAACTCCCAAACGGCGTGGCAGTGTCATAAATATATGTATACCTAATAAGCAGTAATTAGGTTATTTGTTCCGTGTTCACCCTTATCAATCTTTACTGCACGTTGGTCTAATAAGACCATCCTATGTATCTTGTACTAGGATAACAAAATGGCGATCTACAGAATCGCGCAACTACCATGTGCACAAATTGCGGGGTCAAGTAAAAAGGTGGAAATTAAATATTGTCTGCATCAACTGCCCACGTCTCGTTAGAGTAATTTCATACAATGACTACAACAATCCCTGTAATGATGGAAATGATATACCTGGGATCATGCTAAATGCAAATCTGATTGTGTGTCTTAGGATAAGTCGAGTAAAATTCCTCCGAAATATAATCACATTCAGGTACTGTACATCCAAACGTTTAATAATAAATCTAAATCAAATTGTATGTAGCCTGATGTGCATCATATTTCGGAAGCAAAAATTAAGAAAATGTATGTAAAGAATATGAAATATAAATCTCGACTTACCCTATTAAAGGTTAACACCACAATGCCTTCTCTTCGACTTCCGTTATTCTACCTCCCACTTCGCGATATAGCGACATCACACATCAGGAATGCTAGTTTCCATAAACGATGTTATTGACCGGCAGATGTCTTTAAATAATTATATGACAAGTTTGCTAGCCGAAAAGAAATCTAATCTGTTCATTATCAAGTTCTATACAATCCCGTAACGCAACCCGTTACATTGCACACATACATTGCCGGTAGTTTAGTGACATCTAACTGTAAGAAGATACACTACGTTCTGAAAGAAGAAAGAAAACTGCCACAAATTATTAGCTTTCTTCAAACCGACTGACTGAGTTTTGATATTAACCGATAGACGACACTACTAATATGCATATTTGTTAAGAATGATGAATAAAACTCATTGTCCTGGAATATAGTTGAACCTCTTCTATAATTATTACTATTCTCATAAAAATATGTATTGCAGCATGAAAGAGCCTGACTGACCAAGCTGAGCCAATACCCTCTAGATAGAAGTCGTGAGTGCTCGATCGTGATGCACCATTCAGAGGCTATATTGCAGCTGATCACCTGTTCGTTACGGCTATACCGACAGATAAACAAAAGTTTCATTCATTGTTAAAGATTAAGATATAAATGAGACTTCCTGTTCAAACGAGATTGCCAGACGGGAACTGAATCCTTAGTTGCACCCCATTTGTTTTTTCAATAAAATTTAAATTGATTTAGGGTTTATCTATGAACATTTGTGTTTCTTCAACTACTTGACAAATAGAAAACATTCTAATTGAAATTAAATTCAGTGTGTTATTGAAAAATAAAAATACAATCCCTTACAAGGAGAAATATTTGGTCCTTCGAGCCGGATCATTGGTTAATTTCGCATTCATCTTATGGAAGAATTCAGAAAATATTTTAGTTTGGCTTGCATATAGGATGTTCACGCATTTGGCAGAAACAGAATTAATACATTTGAACTTTTTAAAAACTTATAATATGCTTGTGGACTAATTATATGTAAAATGAAGGGTAACCATAGTATTTACTGAATATTTATAATATACCTTTCTTTGCAATTCGCCTGCAGTGTGATTTGTTCAGATAGAAATTGAAATTTAAAATTTTCCTCACTGGATTCAGGCTGAAAAGTATTTAAAATATCAGGTTACAAGGAGTTTATGTTGAGAAATAAAACAAGTTTTGACGAAATAAATCATTTCTTCTTCCATTAATTCAACGTACCGATGTCAAACGATAATTTTGATAAATAGTTCAATATAATTATACAAATCGCGGTAAGTTATGGTTACTCTTTCGGACTAATAGATCACCGATCATATCTGAGAAACGATACAAGTTAGGTATCACCTTAGTTTCCTACAATAAAACAAAAATATTCTGTGTTGGTATCACACCCACTACTAAAATTTCAAATTTTCTTAGTAGCAGGAGAATTTAGTAGTGGGATTTACAAGCTGACATGTGGGTCTTCCTTTAAGATACATTGTTCAGACAGGAAGAACTATCTTGAAACGGATCAAAGAACATAGGCGTAGCTTATTCATTACCCTAACGACACAAGTACATCCCCTGTACATCCCAGGGACGGCCTTCATTTGCTACTAGGACGTCCCTGGGATATCGTTTTTCGGACATGGTACATACTAGAGACGTCCCAGGGAAATCTACTTTCCACCGAAAAGGAGACCCAAGGGATGTCCTTCTGGTATGTCCCAAGGATGTACCAAGTCCCGACCCTGGACATCAAAGGAACATCCTAGGGATATTCTATAATTAACGTGGGAAATCTCAGAGATATCCCGGGGTTGTATGAGGTACATCCCCTGGACGTCCTGGAATTTCCATTTCTTTCATTCATATAGTTTGAAAAATTCCAGTGACATGAATGGGATAACCTATGGATATTCCAGATGGGAAGTCCACTGGACAAATTATACGGGACATCCCCTGGATATCCCAATCATGTCCTTGTACCGCGGTACATCAAAAGAACATACCTAGGACATCCCTGTGTTGTTAGGGTAATAATAAATCTTATTCAACTTTTGCAGAACAATTAATTATTGAAAAGTTGAAAAACATAACTTTAATGATATTTATTTTAAGATTTTACACATCCAGAATAAAAGTAATAAATTGAATTTGCTGGAATCCCTAGGAATTAATAAATATAAGATCCGATATCCTTCTTAATAAACGATCAACAATTAGTTAATAATTCTTCCTTGTACAATTTATATAATTAGATCTTCGTTTTGCTACCAGCTTATCATTTAATCACTCGATAGGTTAACCCAATTAGACATAATTCCACTAATAACCTATCCTAAGATTATCATTAATGTTGTAAATTAAGTTAGCTCTTTTTAGTAAGTTAATACTTTGTAATATAAAAAGTTTATTAAATTAGTGAAAATCAAACTTTCAATAGTTAATTTATCTAAGTTTATACTTTCTTCCATTAGGTCCTGCAGAATACCTAACTCTAATAAAACTACGAAATAATGGAAACTGTGGGGGTGTATTCATATCATACCGCTAAAAAATAAATCGACTATATTGTATTATTACAGCTGTCATCTATACGTCATTAGCTGAACTTTCGAAACAAACAACAAATATTAATAGATAATGTGCAAAATAGTTTTCTAAGATAATATCACTAGAGTCATCTGACGAAACAATATCATATCTTATTATTATTTAGTCCCTGCGACAAGGAGCTCACCTCTTCATGGCGAACGTTACTGCGCTATACGTCAACAGATGGGGATAAAAGCCGTTTATATCAGCTTTGCAGATACCTATTCATACGTACCATCATAGTGTTGAAACTACACAATGGACGTGAATCTAACAGTTAACTAATTTTACTGTAGATTCTTTGGTTATTTTGGTAATACGGTTATCTCAACTGAGTGAAGTAATCGAAAATCCTTTGAAAAACAAACTTGGTAAAGGTGTATAGTTAATATTAATGTGGTACATTGTAAGTTTCGTTTTTCTCTTCTTCACGAGATGGCGAAGTTGTAAGTGTATCTCCATAACAACATTTAATTAATTAGACTAATATTTATAAACTTATTCAGCATTTTGCATTTAACATAATTCTTATTATTTGAAAATGACGGGAAAGTATCGACAGCCATAGTGAACCGCGTCGTAGAAAAAAAACATTCAAAAAATAAAAACACAATAGTCACTTGTATGTTATCTAGAGTGATAGTTCCCTGTTCCCTTCCCATTCTATAAATAGTGGTTTTGAAAAAATAAATGAGTTTTGAAAAAGAAAAAGAAATATTTCACCTGAAATTTCTTCCCTTCACTTTAGAATTCTATTTATCTCGAAAAAATTGATAAATAAAGTAATCATTATAACAAAAATTAATATACAATATCTATGTAATAGTTGTTGTTCTTTTGCTGTTTTATTCAAATTTCGGTGTGGGTTTTCTTTAATTTGTCAGTAATTTTCAACATTAAATCTCAATAAAAACAGACAACGTGTGACGCGTTTTATCTTTCTCCTGGAATTTATTTTTATGTTACAATGTTTGAACTGGAAACTGGAATAAAAAAAAAATTCTATCGATCAGACGTATGTGCGAGGGCAAGGTGAACAGTTTCTGAAAAATAAAACAGGTGGCGCCACAATCGAAAATCCCACGAGACATTTCTGATGTACCATCTTTAACTCGAACGCTTTAAAATTTTTAGACTGATAAGTCATTCAGTTCTGTTGTGACACACATCGAGAGCAGCAGCCTTGAAAATTTTTGTAAACATGGAAGTTGAATACAGGAATGAAGTTCCTCCAATTGAATTTATAAAAGTAATATTTAACATTTATATTAAAATCTATATTATTTCGAATTCAAAACTAAAATTTAAATCGCAATCTTGAAGTATAACTGTCATGTTTGGCTTCTACAAGTATATGACAGAGATGTCATCACAGATAAGCTTCTAAATATGAATATAAAACGATTTTTTCAATAATTCATCGGTGTTGAATTCTAATAAATTTACATTTTACACACTAATATCAAGCATATTGAGTTGAACTGGATGGTTGTATGTTTTTCCAATACCAAAATAAAATATAGAAAATCTGTGGGTCAATTATACTCGACTAATTGACATGTATACATAATTTTCGAGAAAATGTCAAATTGTCATAAAAAATAAATTACGCGTAAAATTGTCATTCGTATACAATATGACTATTGACAATTTTAAATTTTCTGAATTTGTAAATTAACAATTTAGCACGTCTGACTTCAGCGTGCATTCAGAATCAATCATTCAAAAAGTAATAGGTGCGTTGGTACGTAAGTAGGCAATAAAATGCCTTGCGAAATACGCCGATGACGTAGCCAGATAGAGAGACCAGTGGTCGACCAAGAACGTGTCAGAGCGAAGCTACTAGTCTCTATATGCATACCAACATAACGGGACGCTCCTTCTTGTCGTGGAAACCCACCAGTTCAGTAAAGTTTAAAGTTACCTCGAGTTATAATATAGCGCAAAAACGAATTCCTCTGGGTGTTAAAATCTTATCGAAAAGGTGAGGCACTATACGTCCATCGTCGATAGTGTTACAAGTTCGTACGTCAGTTAGTGTTTTGTGATAATATTGTGCTACGATAAAATGTGAAGTGTGATTTTCGACGTGATATTTTCAATACGTTGCCGAGAATGGAGAGATTTTAACTGTGGCATACAACGCGAACCTAACGAAATTCCAGATTGGATCTCATTTGGATAGAAATATTGGAAGATCACTTGAAACTTTCTATTGCGTAAGTTCCCATTTATTTATTATAATAACAACTCATAAGTACTGTTTACATGAATCAATGTCAGGTCAGGATTCAAAAAAATTGTGGAGGGCGGATAGTTTTCAGGAGAAGCTTATTATTGGGTGAGACAGGTTTTCAGCATAGGCAAATCCACAGGGAACAAGACCATTGAGGGATACATGTTATAAACAGAACATTTTGTAAACACAATAAAAGATAATCCCTATTGAATAAAAAAATTAATTAATTTGCCATAATGGGCTAGCACCTTATATCTATGGGTTTCCGAAACTACATAAACATGATATACCCCTAAGACTCGTTGTAAGTAATATTGGAGCGCCTACTTACAATTCATCAAAATTTCTATCAAAATCTGTCAATAATATAATAGGAAAAAATGAATTTTATGTGAAAGACTCATGGCATTTTAATGAATTTATAAAAAATCAATCCGTACCCGTAAACCAATTTCCTTGGACGTTGTTCCTTTATTTACAAATATACCTGTCGTTTTGGCATTGAATTGCATCAAAAAACGTTGGGCAGAGATTAAAAACCACACACCTTTAGATCAATCTGAATTCATAAATGCAGTAAAGTTTTGTTTCGAATGCACTTATTCTCAGTACGGTTAGCAATATTTTGGACAAACTTTCGGCACAGCAATGGGATCTCCTATTTCAGCTACCATTCCTAACCTCGTTATGGAATGCCTAAAGGAATCTGTTATAAATTCATTAGATTTTCAGTCTGTATTCTTTAAACGGTATGTGGATGATTGCCTTATGTGTGTTTCCAACGATAAAATTCAATATGTGATTAATAAATTCAACAGTTTCCACTGTAAACTTCAATTCACTTGTGAAGTAGAAGTAAACAAAAACATAAATTTCCTAGATATGAACATTAGGCATTATGCAGATGGAAAAATAAGAACTTCTTGGTTTACTAAAGAAGTTTGGTCTCAACGTTATTTTCACTTCAATTCCGTTGCACCAGCTTGTTATGAAAAAAGTGTCATAAACAGCCTTACAGACCGCGCGGTAAAATTGTCCCACGCAGAAGACCGTCCCAAAAATTAAAAAATTGTTCGTAATACACTGGAAATGAATGGCTACCCAAAAACTTTCTTCAATCCTATCATTAAAGAGAGAATAAACAAAATCTATAATGGTTCTTCTTATAAAAATAACATAAAGGCAATACAGACAATTATATAACTTTACCCTACATTCGGGAGACCACAGAAAAAATTAAGAAATGTTTGAAAAAGTACGATATAAATGTTGCGCATAAACCTACTAACTGTGTTGGGAAATATTTCTCAAATCTGAAACCTGTAATACCTAAAGAAAAACAAACCCACACAGTATATAAATTGAATTGTTTAGATTGTGATGGGAATCTCTAAACAATATTTACAAAAAAGAATGTATGGCCATAAGTATAGCACAAGAAATAATTACTTAGAAAATTCCACCGCCCTTGCTAAGCACTGCTTTGATTATAACCATCAATTTGATTACAAAAATGTTAATATTTTAACTAAGGAAACCAATTATTATAAAAGATCTATCCTGGAGATGATTCACATAAAACGTAACTCATAGGAATGATATTCAGGGATTAAGTCAGATTTATACTAACTTGATTAATTAAAACTCTTGCAAATTCCTACATGCGTCTTCCTAATGTTAAAAGTATATTTTAGGAAGAATGCTTAAAGTACATTCCAATACAGGTCTGAAACCTTTTTCAAGTACCTCATAAATCTTACATCTGGTTCGTGTAGATACCAACAAATAACTTCGAACGTCAGTTGTTATGAGACTACAGCAACATGCACTTGTATATTATGAGAATATTACTGAACAGTGAATTCTTGTTACAAAAAATTTATACTTTAATATTGACGATACAATTTCGATTATTCGTGGTTCTGTTCGTTTCGACGGCGTGGGCTTTTTGATTGAAAATTGTGCGATATGGACGCTTGTGCTATAATTAGTTTTAATAAACCCCTTTTTGACATAATAAGTCTTCTGATGATGGTCGTGAGACCGAAACAGAGTGTTAATGTGACCTATTTCCCGAGAATTTTTATATATAATTCATACTGGGTCAAGAATCTTTATTAGTAAACACAATATTACTCCATGGAATCTACGAAAATTCAAGGAGTTGATGGGAAGCTGTGATTGAGGAATGTCAAATTCTCTAAAGCAGAATATTTAAGACAGTGAACTCATTTGGATTGAAATATTTGAAATATTTCTATTCCGAAAATACCCATTTGTTTATTTTAATAACAACTTATATGTACTAGGACAAGGTGAAAAGTATTAGTATTATAGGATAGGAGATGTGAAATAACACCAGTATGTACTTCACTGTATTTTATTATTGAAAATTCTGCGTAATATTCTAAGAATCAACAGACCCCCTCAACAATTGAATCGTTTTACTGAAACTTTGATATTGTGAAGTTTGGATGATACAGTACTCATTGAATTCATTGTCTATATATCTAGCTATCTAGTTATTCAGGTGTCTAGTTATCTAGGACAGTATA
Organism: Endomychus coccineus; assembly: GCA_958510875.1. Taxonomy (NCBI): domain Eukaryota; kingdom Metazoa; phylum Arthropoda; class Insecta; order Coleoptera; family Endomychidae; genus Endomychus; species Endomychus coccineus. The sequence continues at coordinate 127,161,552 of OY294070.1, read as the reverse complement.
TTGACAATGAGAATGGTCCAACATTTGTTGCGTTGAGTTGGGGAAAACCCTAGAAAAACCCAACCAGACCAAACAATTTGACAAATAATAATTTGATTTTTATCTTATTCCTTTATGCTAATGTTGAGACGTATCTCCTGGAATCGTGGTCCTGGCACTTGCTTGGTGAGAATATCAGCTGATTGCTCTCCTGTGGAAATATGTTTTAGAATTATTAATTTCTTTTCTATCTGGTCTCTAGTAAAATGAAACTTTATATTGATATGTTAGGATCGTTTATGAGCAGTTGGATTATTTGCAATAGAAATACAACCAGTATTATCCTCAAATATAATTATTGGTTCTGTAGTATGCAAATTGAGGGTATTCCATAATGATTTCAATCATAAGGCTTCCCTAACTGCTTCAAATAGGGCCATGTATTCAGCTTCAGTAGACAATGCTGCTACTGAATTTTGCCTTTTTGTATTCCAACAGATCGAACAACTTTCATAAAGCTTAAACAAATAGCCTGTTGTACTTTTTCGATCATTTTCGATACCACAGCAATTAGAATCAACAAAACCTACCAATGTTTCTTTGAACATGCACTTTTTATATACTAATTTCAAATGGAGTGTAGCTTTTATATATCTCAGTTCGCTTTTCAGATATTGCCATAATTCTGTATTGTTTTTGCTTTGATACCGACTAAGCATATTTATAGCCGTGCACACACTTCGTTCAACGTTTTTCTAATTTTTCGATCCATTCCAAATAATACGATTTCGGCAATCCTTCAAAATAGGCGTTTGTTTCTGCGATGACCTCATCGTTGGAGCCAAATCTCTTTCCGCCGAACCATTCCTTCAAGTTTGGAAATAGATGAAATCGCAGGGGGACGAGTCTGGAGAATACGGTGGATGACGAACCAATTCGTGCGCAATTCATGCAATTTTGCCGTTGTAACTGCAAACCTGTGCAACGGTGTGTTATCTTGGTGGAAAAGCAATTTTTTCTCTGCCAAATGCCACCGATTTCGCTTCAAATCGGGGTCGAATCGATCCAACAGTTCTGCATAATACAAACAGGTGATCGTTTTGCTCTTTTCAAGGTAATCAATATGGACGATACCGTGTGCATCCAGATGGAGCCACAATTGAAAATCTCTTGTGACATTTGTGAGGTGCCATTTTTAACATTAAAATTTTCAGTCTGATATGTCATTCGGCTCTGTTTTGACACTCATCGAAAGCAAGCAACCTTGATGATATTTGTAAACATGGAAAATAGTGAATTTTGCGTCTTGCTTAAACATTATTTCTTGTGTGGAAATAACCTAGCATCGCTTGTTAACATTATGGGGACTCTTCACCATCGAATGGAACGATTCACAAGTGGTTTACTGATTTCCGTTGTGGTAGTTTAACCACAAAGGATGCCGAACGTTCCGGTAGCCCAATAGAGGTTCAATGCCAGAAATACGTAGTCGATAAAATTCAATTAGACGATCGGCGAGCTGAAGTGCACGAGATTGCTGAGGCTATGGGCATCCCAACCAAATGGATACGGAACATTTTGCATACATTTTGAATATAAGAAAGCTATCTGCCAGATCTGATATTTGTTTTTGACAGAGAGTCACATGGTAGAAGTGCTCAATTGCGTGCTCCGACATAGACAATATAACATCATCAACTAGTATATAAACAAATGCTTATTAACATATGTTTCAGTTTAATATGGATTCGCCTTTAGGCACAATGAAGATTGATAAGCAAAAAGACTAGTTGAATATTATGAATTTAGGGTGAGGCATTGAAAATGTCGAACACTCGCAACGTCACAGTTCTTTGCTGCCAAATACTTCACGAACCATAATCTGTGGTACGAGTAATTGTGGGAAAACAAATGTAATGTTATCTCTATTGTTAGATGCAAACGGCTTGAAATTTGAAAACTTTTGCATCTATTCAAAGTCTTTATATCAACCAAATTACCAGTTACTAAAGGGAACATTGAAGAAAATTGCTGGACTTGAATATTTTCCATATACTGAGAGTGATGCAGATGATGTTATAGACCCAACAGAAGCGAAGCCTAATTCGGTAATAATATTCGATGAGGTAATGGATGAGAAACAGGAGAAAATTCGTGCTTATTTTTCAAGAGGGAGACACAACTCAATTGATAGTTTCTATCTTTGTCTTTTGCTAAATGTCCAAAACATGGATTGCGCGACAATGCAAATTGCTTGATTATTTTCAAACAGGATGATCTCAATTTGAAACATATATTTACCGATCACATAACTACCGAAATGTGATTTGCCGTATTTCTTCTGTGCTCTGTTGACAACAAACGCGACCGTGTGATCCATCACGATATACCAGAGACTAAAGAACAGTCGAAACCGTGCTACGAGTTAGTTCGTCATCCACCATACTCTCCAGAGTTGGCCCCCTGCGAGTTTTATCCATATCCAAGCTTGAAGAAATGGCTCGGCTGAGTAAGATTTGACCCCAGCGATGAGGTCATCGCTGAAACAAACACCTATTTTGTAGGATTGCCGAAATCGTATTATTCGAAAGAGATCGAAAAATTTGAAAAATGTTGAACAAAGTGTGTCGGACTACAAGGAGATTATGTTGAGAAATAGAATAAGTTTTGGCCAAATAAATCATTTTAATAAATTCATTTTTCAAGGACTTTTCACCTTGGCCTCGTATTGTTTATATAAATCAGTATCAGGTTAGAGTTTATAAAATTTGGAGAGTTTCCATTAGAAGCTTATCTGTCAGCTTATTATTACGTGCAAGAGATTTCCAATAGAGGAAAATTCACGGAAACGATAGAAACAATGACAAAACGCAAATAGAATCATCCAAATTCCAGATTAAGTATACCTCCTCTTTTTTTTTTGAAAAGTCGGTGAAAATATTAATTCATCAGTATAAAACAGTACTTGAATATTCTCGTTTTGATTTTAAAAAGTCTGTCACTTGTTAGGGTAAACTTAAAGGAAGGAGGATGGAGGAGAGCAGAAATTTTACGTTTTTGCACCGGCTTGAAAATATCCTACATCCGGGGTTGTGTTGCATCAATAATTGGATTGAAGACCTTCACTATTTGCTACTTATAATAACTTTTTGTAAGAAAAATATTACATTCAAGTCCCATCTTAAGACCATATTTCTCTGGATTTTAAAGTCAAAGCATTAGAGTTGAATGAATCGAAAGTTTTCTAATTTCAGATGTTAATGATATTCTGATAAAGAAATGAGTTCTCATAGTTTTGTTTCTACAATAAGTAACACAGTTACTGGAGCGAAATTTTGATAACATTTTAAACGTATGCCATAAATTTAACCGAACGCATTATAATTAATTTGAAAGGCCTTGCTTCTTATTGACTTTTAAAGCTTCATGGCACGCTGCACTTCCAGCAACACAACAATAGCTTGCCGCTGGAAGTAGCAGCGATATTTTAGTATAATTAAATACATGATAATACTACACCTTCTATACAATTGCAGCATTATTAAATACTATCAAATAGATTAGTATATGACTGAAGGAAAATAAACGTGGTAGAAAGCTTTTCCTGATTGTTATACTTAAATTTCATGCAAAAGGTAAATGGGGACTGTATTAGGGGACATATCTAGCAAATAAATGCGAAGGAGGGCTTTCGGCTTGGAAACCTTGATATGGTCAGTGGCACTGCTAACAAAAATAAAAAAATTTTCAACGTCATACCTAGCGATTCAAATTGGAATTATTATATTACTATTTGAAAGAAGTTTCATGTGGGTAATTTTTGGTCCCGAATTTTCGAATCAAATTTGTTTTTAATTGAGAGTGTGGTGGCGCCTGGGGTGCTAGGGGTGGCGTGAGCCCCCCTGCCCTTCTGATAAAAATAGATTAAGGTCATGGAGAGTATTAAAAATCAATTATAATTATTTTTTTAAATTTAAATATTATTTCTTTTCTAAAGACAACTTCACTTGAAAGTTATGCAAATGTCTGATGTCAATTTTTTTCTCAATTTGCTCTATGCTTTTTGACCGGTGGTCTTGAAAGCCTGAGAGCATTTTTACTTCCATAATTATACCTCTGTAGACAAAGTACTTACTTGTTACAGTTGTTTTTTGGGTTTGAAAATTTCAGCAAACCTTATCAACCATGGTTTCCCACATATCGAGTTAAATTCGTAGATATAAACTTAACCCACCAAGTTATTTCATTAGCTTTCAATCTCAATTGTTTCTTAATTATAGAGATGATTCATAATGTCTTTGACAGACCATTCCATAACATAGATATCCCTATCAATTCAAAGAAATATTCAAATGACATATAATTTTCCGTTATCTATGTATTTAGCTGTTTCAACTCATTTGAAATATGCCTCAAGTCTTGAAATTTGGGGAATGAAGTATACATACAGTACTTATTTTGGTACTCGTGGGTTCAATTTGTGTGGTAAGGCACTGCCTTCCCTGTAGATGCCGCCGCTAATTATTAGACATCCCAATTATCCACATGAAAAGAGCTTATATTAGATTTTTTATATAATCTTCATATACTTCAAAAGAATTGGAACTTATTATAGATGCAGATTGGATATGATTACCGAGACATACTTATAATATAATAATGAATAAACTGTTAAATTCAACAATTCTAATCACAATACAATTTGCAAATTGTGAACGAAGAATATATTATATACGTAGTGGCCACAAACAAACCACAGAATAATCAATCATTAGTCATTACCTACATTTAAAATTTATAGTCGAGGAATCGTATAATTAACATCTTAGACATAACGGTGCCTCGGTTTGCGATACAATTTCAAATATTCATATTCGTTTTCTCTTCTTGTAACCGATTCGATATTGCCACAACTTCGATATGGAAAGATAGCTGTTCATTTCCTTGTTTTTCGTTTCGCTTATAGTTTCTATGTTATATCACGAAACAGATTCTGAATCGATTTTCATCTATTTGTCTTATGAAAGAAAGTGTTCGCCAATAGATAAATAAACTATTGAATAAAGGATACTATTTTTCATTTCGTGACTTCAGTTAAGTTGGCTCACACTCTGTGGTCAACTATAGCAAAGCATTAACGTATTGCACTTCCAAATACGTTTTTCTAGAAAATTGTTCTTCTGACAAAATGTTTCAAGATTTTCTTTTTGGGGCATAAAACAATATTATTATTATTATTAATTAAGGGGGGGTCATTGCGGCCCCTTAATGCTTTGGCAGTAGCCTTTTGCACCCCGTGTCACGTGTCAACTAGGGAAGCGGTTCCTTCCGTCCAGTTTTCATCAGGCCACCAAGGAAGAGTCTTCTCTATGCTCACCATCGAGTCAACGATTAACGTCTCACCTAGTGAAGCAGTTCCCACCCACGAGTGTTTGTAGAGGTTTTGTTTATTTTAATTGCACTACTAAATGAAATCGTTAAAATACAAAATGAATTTATTGACTTTTTAAATTATAAATATAGAGAGTACACATTATGATACTATCTGATCGAATCAATTGAATTTAATGAATTATATTGTACGCTCTTGTTATTAAGAAAACTATGGTTACTATTAATAAACCTGATAACTTGATATAAATATGAAAATTGGATTAAGAACCATAGATTAAAATGTTTCCCACATGTTTACCTATCAACCAGAGGGGTGGTTCACGCCCGAGAATGTTCACCATTCTCCCCCAGGTGTACGATTCGTAGAGGTTAACACCAACTTCATAGAATAGGCTTCATAGAATCAGTGGCGTAAAAAGAAAGGTCAAATGAATACTTTTTTGGGTTGGGTATTTTATCCATGTGTAATTGTACAATCTCACAATCAATCTTACAATCCTCGATCAGTATTAAGTTAGCCAACTCCCTGATAGAACATATCCCCGAAATTACAGAACATTACACGGATCATAGTTTTACAAACAAACAAAAAAAAACAATCGAGGGCCCCTTGTATCTGGGGGCACTAGGCCGTTGCACCGGCTGGACCGGCGGTAGTTACGCCACTGCATAGAAAGGTATAGGGGTTCTCTAGATGAGAAAGCCATATGAAGTATACCATACCATCACCTCCAAAGCAATGATCGGTACTGGTGGTCTCTTCCAGCAGATCGTTGATATGAAGCAGTCACAAAGTTGGTGCCAATACAGACGCCTGTGGAATACCAGCTTTGATAACCATTGTATGGAAGATACTTATTCCATCCATCACATGGAGTTATCTATCAGAGAGAAAACTCGATAGTAAGCGACAAAGTTGATGCGGTGAACCATATGACGGAAGTTTCCCATGAAGGCTTCGGTGCCAGACTCAGTCAAATGCTTTGGAGATATCCAATCATACAGCTTGAGGTTCCCCATGCTGTTCAATAGATTTTTGTCATAAGTGTGTTACCTAGGCAAGCATGTCTCCTATTGATCTCTGCTGACGGAAGCCATATTACCGGTCATTCACAATTTTGTAGCTCCCTAGGTGTTTGTTGAGCTCGATGTTGATTGCTTTCTCTATCACTTTAGAGATCACAGATAATAGTGCAATGGGTCTTCAATTATCAGGAAGGATCTCCTTTCCTTTTTTTCGAATTGGTTGCACTTTAGCTGTCTTCCAGCGGGAAGGAAGCACACCAAGTTTGTATGAAAGGGTGAACAGCCTGCAGAAAACTGGTGTTAGTACAGGCGCACATCCCTCGAGAACGACAGGTGTATTTTTGGTATTAAGATGAAGCAGCCTGCACCTAATAGTAAGCTGACGAAATACAATTTCAGGCATATGACTTTCGATGGCAGCAATATTAGGAGGTTTCTTCCCTTGTGAATCCAAAGTTGAATTTGCTGCAAACATTCCAGCAAACACGTTGGATTTTTCTTGTGGTGTAGTAGTCATCTTCTGTTAAGGGAGGAAATAAATTGGAAGTGAAATTCCCACCAATTGCTTTGGCTAAAGTCCAAAAGGAAAGTGATTAATTCGGGCATTTGATAAGTTTTGATCTTAGTTTGGCGTTATATGCCTCTCTCGAAACGTTTATTGTTTCATTGCAAATATTTCTGGCTTCAACATATTTTGTTCTGGTCTGCAGACATAGGTTTTCGCGCCTCAAATGGAGATGAATTGGAATTTATTGAATTGTTGTTCGTTTATACATTTCCATCCCTTCTGAACTTTTTGTATTTGAAACTTGCTGCACAGAAGTATATTTTATATTTAATTCCCGACATGCTTGCCTTGTAGAGTTCTTCAAATTATGAACGAAATTTTGCACGATTCTGGCAAGCTTATAATCATCACAAATATTTCTGGCAATAGTTTCATCTTTTTGGTTTAGTCTCAAAGTGCGGTTCGGTTTAACAAATAGGTACCTTATAATTATTAGGGTTCTATTGACATTCAGATGTTGCAACTATTGGAACAGTTTATTTGATTTGTCCTCTTGATATTCAAATCATATAAATCGACTTGTAACAGTAACTCGCGAACTTTAGGAATCACAAAACGGTTCTTATGCATAACCTTCAACTGTGTTGGGTTGACTAATGGTTAACGTTCTATTTTCTCACTAAACTAGAACAATTTCATCGACGACATAATGTCAATGTAAAGAAATCTGATTGTAACAACTTGTTAATTCCGATGCGGCTATCGAATCCAATCATAGAATCAATTTACGGAGAACGATAATAAAAACTGTTCCAAATCTAGAAATTTAATTTATTTGTAGAGTTACAATGAACGTAGCCGATTAAAAGAGAAACCATTCCTCCGCCTTCTTCTCCTTGATAGCTCTACAGCCTATTCAAAGCAGCAAAATAATATTGAACTTCACCTCGATTTAAATTAAAAATTTCCAAAAATACCTTCAAATTTCATCTAAAAACGATAAAGATGAAAAATATTCAATTAAATAAAGTTTTATTCACCAATAAATGAATAAATAAACATATTTTGTTTATTTTGAAATTTAAATTATATACGTAAATATAATAGTAGCAACATTTTTATCGAAGAATGCTTTTTTCAATTTTTTTGGTAAAACTATTCATAAATAGTTTTAAAATAAGAAAAAAATTCAAAAAAAAACTTCAAAAATATATAATAAAAATTCTGATAAAGCCAAGTTCTTACTTTAACAAGAGTTTATTTTAATTAGATAAAAAAGTGAACATAAATTTTTATCAATGAAATGAATAAACTAATTAAATAATATTAATGAATGATTTATATTTAATAATAAAAATATAAAACCTAATTATAATTTATTAATAAATATAAATTTTATAAATATTCCAAAGCGTTTCGTTTTAATTCCAATTTTCATCTCAAACAAAAAAAAATATTTTTTTTAAATTAAAATAACTTTACAAGTTCTATCGAATATTCAAAGAATAATTAGCTGAAATTAATTTTCTATAACTAATGAACTTGACTAAATATTTTATTAATAAATAGTTAATTTATACTTTGTATTTAATTAATTAATAAAATAAAAATCAATAATAAGTCAATACAAATTATTTCAAAATTTGATTCTTTATCATAAATATGAATAAATACTTACATTTTTTTAAAATTTGAATCAAGAAATTTTCTAAATAAATTTTCATATCTTAATAATACATAATTAATTTATTTAAACTTTTCATTCATTTTATTAATAAATTTACAATTCGTTGATTACCTCAGGGATCTAAACAATTGTTTTATTTTCGATTTTGAGAAAAAGAATGTGACTAAAATATATATATTAAGACGCAGTGAGCGAAAGCGAACGAAACCTTGCTTCCTTTCAGTTCTTGTGGCACGTCTTGGTTTATACGTTGCGGTCGAACAGTGACTCCGATTTACTCAAAATTTTCACAGAATATAGGTATACTGCTCGAAATTTATTGGTTCGTTAATTGAATGTCGTACCTTCAGCCGTTTCCGAGTTATTGAGCAGCGCGGACCGTAGAAATACTCGACGCTATTTGCTTCGTTTAGCGCACTGTTCGGTGCGCTAACTATCTGACTGATTGTAGAGAGAAATAGTGCCTACTAACTCGACGATTAGTATACCCACCAGAGCGCTCTCTGCATTTAACGGTCGGCCGTTGAGGGAAGTACTTTTGCAAGATGTCTGGACTTGGTCAGCTTTGTGTGCCAATGCCGCTTTCTTTTTATGATGGCAACTGATTTCTTTTTCTGGATTCGTAGCTTACTATAATAGTCCATCCACTCTCAACATAGAGCGCACGTAGACAAATGCATGCGTTAGGCGTTCACGTGAACAGAACACCCAAATCGCGTTTGAAATGATGCTGACCAGCTTAGTACAAACATGCAATTTTGTTTGAAATATTAACAAATTTAATAAAAAAGGAAATATCGTGCTCGCGTATTCTTCATCGGCTTACGCGAAGACGGCCAAGGAATTGAACATATTTTAATTTTTGTATCGGGATGTCTGTGAAAGTAACCTTTCCCTAGTAACGATTGTGACTATTGCGAGGTGCAATAAGAACACGGCCTGCTATGATTCCTAATGAGGGTGTATTTTCTGAAAAACCACATTAGGCTTTACTTCATTGAAAAAATAACAGCGTAGAATTGTTATCAATCCATTAAAATGGCCATGTGTGTGAAAATATATGCATTGCTTAGTTTTCTACAGGGTGTATAAGCTTTAAAAAAAGAAAAAATTCGAAGACGTCAAATGCATCTGCGGTGCCATCAAATCAGAACTAAATGACTGTCAGATGATCAACAAGCTTTCAAATAAAGAAGAGAAAGGTTTTCACGCACGAATTACCAAACGAATAATTTTAAGCTGTAGCTGGACGAATAGCTCCATCCAAATTTAAACTAATTAAATTGCAAAAATTTGAAAATACATTGTTTTATCACGATGGAAACCTTTCTCTTGTCTATTTGGAAAGAAACTTATTGATTTTCTGACAATCATTTGATTTTGATTTCACGTTTCAATTTTTCTTTTCTTGACGTATACACACTCGTAGAAAACTAACCAACCAAAGCATATATTTCCATAAAATTTGCACATGACCATTTTGATGAACCTAGAACCACTTTACGGTGTTATTTTTCCGATAAATATGTCTAATGTGTTTTTTCAAGAAACACACCCTCTTAAAGAATCGTAGCAGGCCAAGCTTTCCTCGCACCTCATAATCGACACCTTGATGACCTTTCAGGAATATCTCTTTAAAGAATTTACCATATTCAAATTCCTTGGCTTACTTAGTTTTTTGGGGTGTTAACATAATAATTATATATGAAAAATTCTTGGGAAATAGGTCACAATAACACTATGTTTTGAAAATTTTTGTCTTTACGTACGTTTCGGTCTCACGACCATCATCAGAAGACTCACTATGTGAATAAAGGGGTTTATTAAAACTAATTATATCACAAGCGTCCAAATCGCACAAATTTAATTTCAATCAAAAGAGCCCTCGCCGTCGAAACGAACCGAGCCACGAATAATCGAAATTGTATCGTCAATATTAAAGTATAAAAAATAAAAAAAAAAAATTTATTTTTAGTAAGAATCCGCTATTCAGTAATATACTCAAAATGTATAAGTTCATGTTGGTATTCTCATATCAACTGAGAACGAAGTTATTTGTCGAGTACCTACCCTCGACCCAGATGTGTAATTTATGAGATACTTAGAAAGGTTCAGACCTGTACTGGAATATTACTACAACGCATTGTTCCTAAAAACATTTTCAACAATTATAAAGACGATTATTTGTGCGATTTGGACGCTTGTGATGTAATTAGTTTTAATAAACCCCTTTTTTTACATAGTGAGTCTTCTGATGATGGTCGTGAGACCGAAACGTACGTAAAGACAAAAAATTTTAAAACAGAGTGTTATTGTTACCTATTTCCCAAGAATTTTTTATATATAATTCATACTGGGTCAAGAATCTTTATTATAACATAATTAATAATGTATATGTTCACATTTTTAATCGCAAGGAAGCTAAAAAGCTTCTAAAAAGCAGATACCAAAATTTATACATCTTGTGTTCATGTGAATTACATATTTTTGTTGAATTCAGTTCATAACTCATTCCGAAGACGCCACTGTGTGTTGGAACAACGGTCAATATATTGTTTTTCATTGGTAATTTTGTTCGCCATTTATTATCCAATGCAAATCGTTGAAGGCATAGCTTCCAGAACGATGAAGTTAAGGGACAGAGTGTTTACAACAATGGTCAATGATCCCGAAGCGAGGCGAGCCTTGTTTGCGAGTGACTCGAAGTTGGCGAAGAGTTCGTCGCTAGCCTTACGTAGTAGGTTAGGTACACTGCCCTCTGGCGTTACCTTTAGTCTCACCTGTGACATGCGATCCTCTAATAATACAGTGTTCGAACGAGTTATAATAAGAGCTTGAACACACGCCCAAAGAAATACCTGAGCGGTTTTCTACAGGAAATAGTAAAATTTAAATCAGATCAATGAGGGCCTAAATATGTGGGTGATTTGAAATTCGTCACAGTACGCAAGTAAACATAAAATTCTTGTACGATATTCGTCACATGGCATACTGTCGTTCGATTTTGGTGCTACGAAATTTGTCACAAAGATAATTATAGATTTTAAAATTCTAAAATACAATGAAAACCCTGTTGATGCAACAATTTTGCCATCATAGGCGCCCAAGTAATATTTTTACGTTTACAAAAAAATAATGTGATTGAGAAATTAAATTATGAGATCGGTTTAACTTTATTTATTCACTAAATTAGTGTTATAAAAAATGTGTAATATATGATCAAGATATAATGTACTTGTAATACAAAAATTTTACATAACGCTTGGAAGAAAAACATTGAGAATTTCAGTTTCACAATTTTTGTTTTTATATTCACCACTTAACCCCAACTTTTGTATTTTACGCCACAAAGACTGAGTAAGTTCGAAGCGGCAACCAATAATTGTAACGTTATCCCTCATTTTAAGAACTGCATTATGAATGGCAATTTCAAAATCAACTACTATTTTCTCAGGAATAGAACTTAAGTTGTAAAGAGAATAAATAAAAATTTTTCCAAACAGGGTCTATAAGTTTCTTCTGATATGTTTTTCAGTAAACTAAACACTAGCGGTATGTAGTGTCCATTTATGTAACCATGTATCGTAAATAGTTGTGTGAAAAATTTCGTGCAGCATTGAAATATGCCATCCTTGCTTATATACACAAAAATTTCAAATTTGTTTGGCAGCTAAAAATTACAATTCCATTTCGGAAATCAGTATCCAGAACAAAATTTTCCTCCCTTGACGTTTTGTCCGAATGTTCTTGCATATAACAGTGAACTTCGTTGGCAGAGCGAGGCAAAATTGGCAATGTTTTCCGACGTTTATTGTACCATATAGTCGAGTCAAATAGGTATTTCATCATGAAATTCGAACGATATGGACCGATTTTGATGAAACAAAGTGCATTCGATTCGGGATGACGTCTAGAAAAAAGCTTACCGGTTAATTTTTTGTGCAAATTTGTTATTTTTTTTTAACCGACAAATTGACCAATTCCCAAAATTTCATCAAAACTAACCAGAAATGCTCAGTTGGGGATTGGGGAGGTTGTTTTTCTATGTTAAATGTTTAAAAATTTGTTGAAAGGGGGTCGTTACTAATTTAAATCAAAAACAAAATCGAATTCTAATTTTTTAATTTTTGAATTTGAAATAAATTCCCGCTCATCTAAAAATTTTTTCTATCTTCTCTACTCAGTCTTTTTATATTCCACACAGCATCTTTTACATATACTATGGACATATACGTAATAAAAACCGGGCGGGAGTAGCAGGTAGGTATTTTTCTTAAACTATGGAGTCTACACTATACTATAACAACAGCATCTATCATATATTAAGATCTCTATCGCATCCACCGCTTCATAGAGCAGCTGTTTATCTAAACCAGTCCCCCCTCCCAACCCCCCAAAATGAAGACGCGGCAACGTATACGCGGACCACGCTGCTATTGTAATGTAGATACATAATGATCACCACGTGTCACTTACTGTTGGATGCTGCCGTTGTTCAGATTAGTAAAATTTCTCATTCGTTTTATTTGAAAATTATTTTGTTCTGTGGTTCAGTGAATATTATCAGAAAAATTTTTTTAATAATTCAAATACATATTGTTCAATAAATGAAACATTGCTTTAATAAAGCATTCACGCTGCAAATTAATAAAAGTGTTTTTCGGTTGAGAACATAATAACAAATTTGCACAGAAAACTAACCGGTGAGCTTTTTTCTAGACGTCATCCCGAATCGAATGCACTTTATTTCATCAAAATCGGTCCATATCGTTCGATTTTCGTAAGTCGGCCTGTTTTAATACCTATTTGACTCTACTAATAGTTTCTTTGATGCATTTTAAGTCCCGGGAAGTCAATGTTCCTGGAGAAAAACTTTTTGAAGCTAATTCTTCATACAATATTTCAGTTTGTCTCTCTGTAGGTTCTTCTTCCGCTTTTCTTTTGCAGGCAACACTGAGAACTTGTCTAGCAATTTTTCCTTGAGGCTCGTGATTATGTTGATTTGTTAATGTTGTCACAACAAACTGCCCATAAACCTTACATTTAGACCCTGATTTGCCCCCTGCGATTTTTATCTATTCCCAAACTTGAAGCAATAACTTGGCAGAAAGAGATCAGGCTCCAACGATGACGTCATCGCTGAAGGGAACGCCTATTTTGAAGAATTACGAAAATCGTATTTGTTGGAAGGGATCGAAAAATTTGAAAAACGTGGAACGAAGTGTATCGACCAAACAAATCATTTCATGTTTAATTTTTCAGGGACTTTTCCTCTTGTCCTCGTACATAGGAACTCTATTGGGCGTCTACGTCTTCAATTATTTCCAAAACTACCTCAAACACAAGAAGAAATGCGAATTTCGAAATGGAGATTGAAACAGTACCCTCTTGTTCTGCCTTTAAGTTACTCTATCGGCTCTACCGGTTTCACTGATGAGTTTGTGAAGGCAAAACAGCTGCCCGGAGCTATTTATCTATGGTATCGCTGATCGATCCAGAGAGGCCTATACTATATCAGTAAATTAACTGATTCTCTACTTCAAAACGTACTCACAAACAAACTGTACATTCAGGATTAATTTTAGGTTACGCATTTTCAAGGTAAAAACACACATTCCTGAAGAATGTTGACATTCTTCTCTTCGAAGTACATTTAATGTTAGTCACACTCTAAGATTATGCGCTGTTGTTTATGATCTCTCACAACCGCATTTAGCATAAATACCATAACTGTACAATTGATGTGAAATTCCAATATTACTTGGTAAGAACGTTTAGCATCTAGGATTTTGGCTTGACGTAATAGCACTTTAGTTCTGCTTGATAGGTATAAAGAAGTAATAACAAAAACTAGAATTTCCTTTGTTTCACGAACGATCAAATAACTGAACATGAAGTTTTAAACGTTGTTCAGTCGAAAACAATGCCGGTATTATAAGAAAATGTGCCATATGACATTCAAATTATTAAAATGTAAATGTGGCAAAGGTACGAATTTGACTAGTTTTAAAACTAGCTGGTTAGTTGGTAAACCAACCATTGGCTATTTTGATACAAACGTAATTCCTTGTGGATTCTTGTGAATGTTTTTTCTGTGGAATTCGCCTTTGCCTCCAATTTGCAGTAATTATCAACAACCTGAAAATATGAAGAAGGTTTGTAACGAAGCTTAAATTCTGAAATATCATTTTAATTTAGATCAGGCAATAAATACGGATGTTACATGTAATTTCAGTTTGAACAGTTCATTATTTCAATAGATATGCGTGAGTTCCGAATGTGTATTCCGTGATTGTCACTTGTCTAAATCTCCGTAATTTTGAATAAGTGTAATTATTCAAATAGATGAATCTAATTCATGCCCGTTTAAAAATTGCATTCATTCCGATAAAATATGTTGCAAAAACGGGGGTCTGGCCAAGTTAACGCATCAAACTTTGTGCAACCTTATGTATAAAAAAGGCGAACAACCAAAAAACTCCGATAACACTTGCTTAATCTGCCGAGAGAAACTACCGGAGCGTCATGTGCGCGAATTTTAGATCTAAAAAGTAGCGTCACTTGTATACATTGTTCGGGGCATAAGTAAAAAACCCTTGGCACAAAATAAGGAATTGGTGGAGCAGACCTGTCCAGAACCTCGGAAAACATATAAAAGCCGTGACAGACAAAAGATCGATCTCTTGTGTTTTTGAATTTCAATCAGTATCAGTGCTCTTTTTTTGTGATTTCAATTTTCAAGTAGTACAATGGCTCTCTCTTGTGATTTCGATTTAGAATCAGTACCGTTGCCCTCTTTTGTGATTTGGATTTTCAGTCCGTACCGTTAAAGTGTGATGATCATATTAGAATCAAAGTGAAATAATCATTATCCGAGTTCAAGTCAGATTTGAAAAAGTGAATTAACAGTAGTGTTCCGTTTGAGTGGAATTTCGTATAAGGTAAATGGCTTAATATTTTATATCCGGGCATTACGATATATCTTCCGAATCCGAACCGACCGTATTTAAGCCGTTTGATATATCGTAGTGCGTTTTAACAACATTTCAAGTAATATCGCTATCTGAATATTTACCGAATACCGCTATTACGCTAGGACCTGTTTGATTCGTATTTTTCCGCAAATTGATCATTCTGAATCACTTGTCAACCGATTCCGTACCGTTGAATTGAATTTAAATACCGAACACATCGTAGAGTAGATATGATGAAATAGTTTTCATTTACCGTTTGAGCTTCATTACATTTTCCGTCTGGGTGAAATCTTTGTAAATAATACCGTCCAATTGCATTTAAATTGATTATTCTGAAAGTGTACTTGTTAAAATCATTATATATTTTAATATTTGGAATACCCTGTTTTATTAAATTATTTCTGCTCCATCTTTAACGAGCTAAGTTTTAACCAGGTATCAATTGTAATTAAAGCCTACAATTCTGATACTGTTTTCTGCCCATTGGACTCTGGTTATACTTCACTGTAGCTACCCTAGGGACAAGGCTATCTTTAGATAGCATAGTGACAAGTCTTGTGGAGAGGACCCTAGCAGAAGTCCTCAAAAGGAGTTAACCTTTGGGAAAAATCTGGCGCCCGAGGATTTGAAATAAGCACTTTACCGAAAAGTCGCAAGGTACTCGTCATAGGTTTTTGAGAACTCATTTGAAAGAACATTAAACAAAACAGTATCTTAGAAATATATTTTGGGCACTGCCCGCCCAAACGAAAAAAAACGTCATACTTGGTTATTTTCACTGCCGCGCTATTTTCGTCAAATCAGGTATATTCCGTTTCAACAGTTGGCAACACAATACGGAGTTGCCGATATAAATCGTCGATTTATCAAATTCACTTCACAGCTTCTTGTTTGCAGTTTATATTTCATTGTGAGACTGAATTTTGATAAACTGAAACTTCAAAAGAACAGAAACAATTGCATTTACTATGTGTGCTGTGTGAGCTGCGTGTGAATTATTTTTATATCATAACGAAATATGAATATTCGAAGATGGTACTGTCGGTCTTTGACAATCCTGGCAAGGATTAAAACTGTGAAAACGATTGAAGTTGGTGGCGCAATGAATATTGTAAGTACTTCATGCTGGTTGTACAGCAAATTTCCTTCATAGTCCTGCAATAATATTTTCTTCAAAAATAAAGGATATCGATTATCATGGTCGAATGTATAACAATTTCCTAAATTAGTTTGAATTACAACTTTTTGTGAATTTAGAAGAACCCTCCACCATCGTTGTAAATATCGAATAAACTGCCAAAAAGCACCCTCAAGAAATATTATATGCTAGAATGGTTGAGTAGGAATAATATACCTATATTGTGACAACACCTTCTTTTTTTATTTCTTTTGAAGGTGGAGGAAACCCTTTATGAGGAGGATATGAGCCTTTGAGTCTCATGGTCTACTGTGAGAGTCACCTTTCCAGACGTACTGACTAAAAACTTCACCCCCTTTGTAGCTTTGTCTGGCTATTGTCTCCGGTGATAGTTAGATCTGTTGGCCCATTGCATATGGCCTTTGTTTTGTTTCTTTACGGTGTCCATTCGAGTATTTTTGTACCTTGTACGAGTTTGTACAAGTCCTTTACTGGGTGGGAGCTGTAAAATTCTGTTTGGTCGCTAGGCTTTCCAAAAATTGACTGTCTTTTGCGGTTCAGTGCTTCGCATTCACATAGTATGTGTGTCACTGTTTCTGTATCCTTACCGCGAAGTCTGCATGTCAGGTCGTCATTGTACAGTCTAATTTTGTTCAGGTGCCCTTTTACTGGCGCATGGCCAGTCATGAGCCCTGTTACGACTTTTATTTTTTCCCTATTTAGTGCTAATGTCGTTCTTTTGTTACACGAGGCTTTAATGCATTTCTTCCCATGTTCGTTTCCTGGGATTTTTTCCCAGTATTCTTTGTGGTTTTCCATGATCCGGTCTTCTACAGACCTTCGTGTTGTATGTTTTGGTACCCCCGTGGTTTGTTCCGGATCTGGTGCGTTCTCCAACTCCCTTTTTGCAAGTTCGTCGGCACCCAAATCAGCATAACGCGGTTTCGGTCTGCCAGTATTTCAAGTTCTTCTTTGCATGCCCATACCAGACGGGATGTCACTTTCTGACTTCTCATTGCCTTAAGTGCAGCCTAACTGTCTTTCATCCACTGTTTTTGTCATTTAATACCAAAAAATTTATATATTTTTGGTACTATTGAATTTGGATTCGATGTAAGTTACTTGTGGTCACTTATTTTTCTTCACACATTTGGTGAAAATTACAACAATCAATTGGATTATATTCAAATATCATCAAAACCTGCTCAACCTGACAACAATGGCAAACCTATCTGTTCAACGTTGCATCTTTTTTGTAATTATGCAAGCCATTTAGTGCCTCATTAAGTAAAATGTATTTCTCACAGTTATTTATTTATGCTTTACATGGTTTTTTACAATAACGCCTAGTTTTATCATTGTTTTCGGAGTTGTGACAGTAAAATTTGTTCTTGACCAACACCAAAACCTCTTTAGATGAAATTAACTTCCACGTTTTCCATTTTTTAAAGAACACTAATTCAAATAGCAAAATTATTATTCAACCAACAAATTATAAGTATGTACATTCATCTTTATAGAAGATAATCAAAAAGAAATTTAATTGTTTGCTAGGAATATGAAAATTAAAATAGTGCCCATTATAATACAATACTAATGCCTAATGGTATGGGAACTGTTATGCCAAATTCTTTTAATCCGTCAGATAGTGGATTCTTAGGTTAAGAACTAACCATTCTGGAGTTCACCCCAGTTCGAATTATTCAAACTATTTTTGTAAATTCTCCGTATTGTTTCAGAGAAAGTTATGATTCAGGTGCTTTAAATTCTAAAATTCCCTCACGATCCTGATAAACATCAAGCAAATACAAAGGTAGTTGAAATATTTGGGGTGTGGCAATTAGAAAATCAGCATTTGTACAACACGGTCACACAAAGAATGAATGTCCTCTAGGAAGTAACCTTCGATTTAATTGTGCTATGTTCGAATTTTTAAATTAATAATTTATCAATTGCTTATTTATAACATTGTACTTGCAAAAAGCCGTTAATACCTTACAAGTTTCCATGCTTTAATATGAGAACTAGTTATGTCCAAGGTCTGTGGTTCGAAAAATGTCTTCTGATCATATCAATAAACAAAGAAAATGTTTGTATTATGCAATTATATAGTGATTACTAATACTGAGCACTTAATAAATAGTTATTAATAAGTTAGCGATGCTTAATCGTTGTAGGAATACCATTTCCAGCTGTTAAACTGGCGGATTTGCTCAGATGACAGACATACTTCAAGGACAAGTTATATCATTTTACTTTCTTTACAACTTTGAAGAGATCTAAGGAAAACTGGTTCTGTATTTTCAGGATAATATTGTTTTCTTGACTGCGGCATGCTAGATGCTACATCTGACAATAGTTGTTATAAACAACTGAGCGAAATATCAAGTTGATGTACGCTTTGAACCTCTTCTCATGCACACAGAACTAAATTTAATATAAAATAGAATCAAGTTGTTAAAATTGATTATTGTAAAACTTTTCCGTGCACCCACATTAATTTTTATTGTACTCAATACATTTTTAATTCGCAATAAAAATAAATCGATATGGTTTCAAGCCGACCCTGGACACATCACTTCGGGTTGGAGACGTTGGGACCAACACAATGGAGTTTAATCAGCTAGTTGGTTTATTGCAGTAAAGGACAACGGTATAATATGAACTATACCATGCGAAGTGGAATGATCTACCATTTGACCGCTACATACTACAAGTAACCCTACTGAATCAAGAAACGACTTCGTTCACCACGCTCACTCCATCTAACTAATTTACGTTTAAAAAGAGGAAAATTCTATTGAGGAATACTTAAAATCCGCAAAACGAGCAGTTGATCGATTTTTTCGTTAAAAAATTACTCCACAAGAATCGTCCTTCCTAATTTAGGCTTAAAACTCACCTGAATTGGTAAATTGAATACGCAGAAAGTTCAAACAAACGGTTTTCTCGTTTGCAGACGCAGCACTAATTTTTCCGCCAAACAGAACATTGATAAGTATTGCATAAAAGAAATGCCATCATCACCTTTTCAGCGCAAGGAGCTATGTAGACACCAATAATGTGCCAAATGAGCCGAAAATATGAAAGACTTCGTTTGCTACGCTCACACCGTGTTTTGCATAAGTCAATAAGGAACACGAGCCGCAGTCTAGATTCTTTCCTGTACAGTCAGTGCGTGAAACAAAGCGAACAGCGTCAAGTACTTCGACCGAACGCTCTGCTCAATAACTCGAAAACGGCTTAAAGTAGGAAGTGTCAAAATTCCATGTTGATTGCATTCATCATTTGAGCGCTACGTGTGAACAACCATTTGCCAAATAACCCAACCCTTCGTATCTAGGTGATCGTTTAAAACTAGCTATTGCTAATTTGTTTCCCTAAAGATTCAGATATTTTCGAGTGATAGCCTTTCGTTCGGATAGGCAAGTTGATATTTACAGCCAAAAATCAATTTGTCAGCATGCACAGTGATAAAAGGAGTCCCGCAAGGCTCAGTCTTAGATCCACTTTTATGTATCAAAATATAAACTTCCAGACAACCTACTAACCTGGAATTACGGCTTGGATATGTTCTTCTATGTATTCAGTTGATGCTATTGCATCTGAAAATAGACTTACCAATAACTTACTAACCTAGAATTTTCTTTGAGTTAACTCTGTTTTGGATTGGAATAATTCTGATTCATTCTTTGCATGATCTCCAAGAACATCATTTAGTCGTTCAATTAATGTTATTGCACCCCAATATAAACTTACAATTAACCTACTAGCCTGGAATTGCGGCTTGAAGATATTTTTTATGTATTCAGTTTATGTTATTGCATCTAAAAATGAACTTACAAATAACTTACTAACCTAGAATATAGACTCCAAAAACCTCATTCAATCGCTTAGGTTTTTTTATACTTGAACTACACGAGAGAGAAACCTATACTGTCCGAAGAATACTACAGATATCAAGCTTGACAATAGAGGGGTGACTGGTTCAAGCTTGTCTAGTCCGCATATCTGGAATCTCTCGTGGTAGAACAACAGACGAAATTTCTGATGAACACCGACCATGGAAATATCTATAGAAAAGGTAGAGATGTCTCACCTTTCTGCAATCTGTTGCAATGAGGGTCTATAGTTATTTAGAACGGTTTTCTTTCTGTTTTTTTTAATGGGTTGAACTCTAGCTTCCAGCTGTAGGGAAACACACCTTGTTTGTATGAAGGGGCGTTCAACCTGCGGGAACTGACGTTATGCTATTGCATCCAAAAATACACTTACAAATAACTTACTAATCTAGAATTTCCGCTGAAGCAAGTCTGTGTTGGATTTGGTTGATTCTGATCCATTCTTTGAAAAAAAAAATTTAATACTCAAGAACCCCATTCGATCGTTTATTAGACGTTATTGCATCCAAAAATAGCGTACTAATCTAGAATTACGGTTCGGAGACATTATAGTGTTCCCTCATGTATACTGTTGATGTTGTTGCATCTAAGAATAATCTTATAAATAACTTACAAATCTAGAATTTTCGTTGGATCAACTCTGTGTGAGATTCGATCGACTCTGATTCATTCTTTGAAAATCTTCAAGAATCTTCAATCTTCCAAATAGTGGCATTGATTTTGTTGAACATACTGTATTTAATAGGTTTTCTCATCTTGAACATTAACTGAAATGAATTATTTTGTTTCCAGAATGTTAAATTTTAGCTGACCTACCAGGGAGGAAATATGGAGTGGGGCACAGGTGATTTGGTATGGTTCGATCCAGGAGTTAGTCATTGGCTTCCTGGAGAAATATTGGAATGTCATCGAAGTGCCAATGTGTTGACAATACAAGCTTTGATAAATGGGAAGGTGAGTTATTCAATTCAATCAACATTCTATTAATAAGTATTATGCAAGTGAGAAATTAAAGACGTTGATCAAGCGATTATGGAATATGGTAATTTATGGTCAAGCTTAATGAATCATTAAATCATTCATAATAATAATATGATAGAAAGTAACGCGGAATATCGATATTTAAGAATCATTCGTTGCAATCTTCAAGGTATGTGTTTTGGAACCTCCTTGATGAATTGCGAATAGAATAATAGTCTATGAATCTCGGCAACCGCAAGACAACAATGGGATCAGAAAAGTTTTACTTTCTAAAGACAATAAATTCATCTCACTTGTCGGTATTTGCAGATGTACTTAAAAGTAATTACGCAATTTTTCCACTATTAGCAATTGTTCTCACTTCGCCCAGTATTGGGAAAGAATTCATAAACATCACTGCCTTGAATAGAAAATAACTCATCTGATTCTTATAGTTTTATTCAGTGGCGGCTCCTCCGGGTAGGTAGGGAAGGCAGTAGTGCCTCACCATATAAATCAACCAAATAGATCGAAAATAAGTAATATTATACAATTGTATCCAATTTAATGCATGGATTTGAATGAAAAATATAGTTGGAGGGAGCAAGAAGAAGTATGTATTGGATGTGTTTGTGGATCTTAAGGATGCATTTGATTATCTGAGATGGGACAGAATACTTGAAAGACGGGAAGAAGTTGAAGCTCTTGCTTTGGCAGAGCTATTTCAGAGGAAGATCAGTATGTATGGAAGGTAAGAACGAAACAGTGTGAAAGAAAGTAGAAAGGGGTTGTCGTCACGGTTCGGTTTGCTGTCCCGTGTTGTGGAACATGATCATGAATGGACTGTTCGGAATGCTGGAGGAGGATGTATGTGGACCTGCTGCCTTTGCGGACGACCTTGTGTTGCCTGTAGAGGGCAACAGCAGGAGAGAAATTGAGTCCTCAGGCTCCAGATGGATGGAAGTTGTGAGAGTTTGGGGTAAGAAAGTAGGGGTCGAAATGCTGAAGGGCTGTCTGATGGATAAGCCCTGAATGTTAGAGTTGCCAATACCTGCATAAAGTATGTGAGGAGTGTGAATTATCTTGGGATGAGGATGGCGGAGCAAAAAAACTTTAAACCAAACGTGATCTATCTAAGGGAAAAAGTTACTGGTATGGTGGGGTGCATGAGAAGAGTGACAAGGAAGGACTGCGTCTGAACAACAGGGCAGTAAGTATCTGGTAATATTGCTGTCTGTTGTGTGCTATGGTGCAAGAGTGTGGTATGAGGTCCTGAGGTATTAATATGCGAGGAAGGTGATGATGAGTACCAGAGAGTAGCTCTGTATGCGTGTGTGGGAGTGTGGAGAACAGTCTTTACCGCTGCGATGCAGGTTCTTGGGGGAGGGGGTACTTCCATGGGACTTCATGGTATATGAGAAGGGTATGGAAAAGAGGATCGAAAAAGGAGACTTGCTAGCACCATTGGGCTTTGTCAATGAATGTGACTTCGAGGGTATTGTGATATTTGTGGGGTTGAGAATCCAACATGAGTGGCAGAGTAACTGTTACAATAGCCCTAGTGGCAGAGGCACGTATACATTCATTAAGGATTTCCATTTCGTCATGGGAAATTAATGGTTCGATCCGAGTCTGTATTTGGGATTCCTAATTACAGGCCACGGGAATATGAGCGAATTTCTGCAAAGCAGAAGGTTTGCTTCCAGTGTTAGAATGTGAATTCTACACGGATATCAGGAACACTAGTGATTGGGAGATGAAAACGGAAGGGGGTGGTACCTTAACATTGATAGAATCCCTCCGACATGAGGATAGTTAGAGAATGTTAGGTCAGTATGCCAAGGAGGTGTTTGAAAAGAGAAAGCGTAGGTATGAATGAGAGTACGAAGGATACGCAAAAGGGCCAAAGCTGGGGGAAGCCCCGGATCGTGTGGAAAAAATGAGCCTGTGACCCAGGAGGTGTTAAATCTCGAAGATCCGACCGGTGATCATAACCGGTACCACGGGAGTCAGGAAGCCCATCCTGGTATACCCGGGACCTTACTGACGGTGTACGATTCGTGGTGGCAGTGGTTGAAAGCCAGCATGCTTGACTAGAGGGGGGCTTGCTCCCTCTCAACGTACCAACTCTGGTACTAGCCTGTAGCTAGAAGAATCTTATGCAAAAGCATGACTTCCACTCAAACTATTATTTCTATCACATTCAGATTGATTTCTGACATAATTTTACATTCATCTTTAGTTGATAACCCCAGGCTTTGAGAGTGCCACAGTATGATGAAACAATTTGTCAGCATTAATCAATTAAAATTGAAAATTGAATGTTACAAGTTTTCGTGTATATTCGAGTTCTGTTCTCCAACTTCAGAAACTTTAAAATGATTTTACACTATGTAAACACGGAAACCATAGACATACAATATGAACAATAGTAGTGTAATGCATCTTGGTTCAAATTACATGACATTTCTCATTTGAACCGCTGCAACAGATGAAACCCATGTCTCAACTAGGGCAAATACCGGAAATTGTTATGACGTT
This sequence comes from Endomychus coccineus, assembly GCA_958510875.1. Lineage (NCBI taxonomy): Eukaryota > Metazoa > Arthropoda > Insecta > Coleoptera > Endomychidae > Endomychus > Endomychus coccineus. The sequence goes on along the minus strand of OY294070.1, from coordinate 127,137,443 downwards.
AATAAGGGCCAATTAGTAACATCACAACGGTAGAAAAAGTAATAACCGAAACGGTCTGAATCAGTTGGTAAACACCGTTTATTCGCCCCAATTTTATTATAGGGAAAATTGCAGTGACTATAAATACAGAGGCGACAACAGTTGTCCGATTTTTGATTGGTTCCGCCAGGTTTTGGCAAATAGTGCAACTCATTTGTCTATTGTACATGAACATTACAGTAACTGTTGTTATGTGCTAAAGAGTCTTGTACCTCATATGTCTTTCGACAAAATGAAAATAAAAATCAATAACCTCCGCTTATTGATTAAAATTTTATCACCATACATAAGTTTCTCGAAGAAGAACATTTGATTTGCATAAGTATAATAATGCTGTTGTCCGCGGGATACTCACAGAAAAAAACGTCGACTGTGGTGCCGTGATGTCACTCCAAGGTGTCCTAGTGATTAAGTAATGATGAATTTGAAAAAATGGGAAGTTGAAAAAAGTTGGACATATATATAGAGTTGCTTTTATTTTTCTATGCTTTCATAAGAAGAAGTGAAATTGGAGGTTACATTCGGGCATTCTATAAGCTTTGATTATGAAGTAGCATGCGTCAAAATATTAGTACTCTTTATCAAACTACAGGCGTATGTTTCCAAAATTTTGAGTCTCCAATACTTGCATCATACAAAAGTGGCATGTTAAATTCCATACGTATTCCCGATCGAATAGTTGCTCGAAAGAATTTTGCCCAACACGCTTTCAGAATCTATCTATTCTATGAATAAAAACTAGATTGTAACAACGTATAACATTGTAACAGAATGCATCGGAATATATATTGTATCAGTTTTCGACAAATAGTAAACGGCAATTAATGATGATGATGATTCACGCCTTGTCGTTGAATACAGCGTTCATATGATGACCTTTGTTCCGGTTGCTATGGTTACATATTGATATTCACTCCCCTCGCGTTTATTTCGTTCATCCTTTCAAGTGACAGTTTACACTGTTTGCAAAACAGCAAGTTTGACAAAACTATTATTATCAATTGATAAAAGCTTGTTGGGGAAGTATTGTCTACTAACACGTTTGGAATGGCATGTTCCACGCTCGCGAACCGTAGTCCTCGCCTTCGGCTCGGGCTAAAAACTTTTCGCTAGCGTGGAATACGACCAATTCCAAACATGTTTGTACAATATACTATTCTTATTGAACATTCGCATAATCAATGAAACAGAAATTTATTAATGGACTATTAGGTCAAGAAGCATTCTATGAAATTGTGAAACAATACAAGAAGCTCAATCGTGCTCATCCAGGATATATGCTTAGCTACAGAATAACAATTAACAATTACAATGGTTAAATACATGGGAGATGTAACCATTTATTCATAAAAACAACTCCGATAATAAATATGTTATCATCAAACATAATTCTTCCGAGCGTATCAATTTGTGTGTTCTGAGATTATCTGATTGATATTAACACGAAACAAGAGAATGTCGTAAGTCGTAAGTACTTGCCCATTCTTTCCGTCCGCCGTGTTTCTCAATATGTGCTTTGCGTACATACAGAATTGAAGAAAATTAGGTCGCATGTCTTCAGCTATGCGGAGTGTAATTATGAAATATTTCATACATTTGCTCATACTTACTTATCTTAAAAATTAGGTGTGTCTCTATAATTAATTGTTCGACTATGGGCTTATTTCGTTTGCGTCACTTGACGTTGCCCTAATTATGTTTTTCTACAATCGATTTAATATGAACTTGATATTTAGATTGTCACTAGTTTCGAAATGACATACTTTTGGATACAGAGTGATTAAAAGTAATGTCATTTAACTTTTAAAGTATAGAGTGTTTTGAAGAAATGGCATTTCTTAGTTTAAATAAACACTATTGTTTATAGATATTGATTGTGCAAAATTTACAAATTACCAAATATAACATTTTATAAGGCTGCTGCTGTAGACTTTTGAAAACTTTAAATTTCTCCGATAATTTTAATATTTGAAGAAACTGGCGACAAGGCCCTCAACAATATTTTCATCAATTGCATTTCTTCGTTTTACTAGAATACTTATTTTATATATTGTTTTTCATTTTATTATAGGTACAACCAACGCCAGATTAGGGGCCTCCACAAAAGAGGGGCCCCCACAATAGACTTCGGAAAAAAAAATCTTCCAAATTCCGACTAGTTAACACTAGTAAACAACTTTTCCTTTGATATTTTTTTTTCGCTATTTTACCTTTACCTTTACCTTTACCTTTGTACAAACATGATTATATTGTTCTTAAATATTAACAGAAATCACTGATCTATATTTGTTCACTCCAATCAGGCAATCAGTAAAATATCAAAATCTCAAATGGCCCTGATGAGCACTTGCAGTTTATTTATATTTATATATGTTTGTTAAATACTAAAAGAATTTACTTGGTTTCACAATGAATTATTTATTGAAAAACTCGACTGAAGAAATTGTTCATTTTATTTGGAAAATAATTTGGGGCCAGAGGGCCTCCACTCCTTTGTTGCCCCGAGGCCTACAGACCTCTAAATCCGGCCCTGGGTACAACCTTACTCTTATTTGCGGTTTATTTTTGTTTTCACCCAGAATTTTCTTCGAAGCCAACTTCTTATTTTCCAGTTAACTCACTGTATATATTCTGCGACATCTCCCATGCCTTTTAAGCATCGGCAAAAAAAGCTGCTGAAGATTGTCGTGGACAATGACATTCCGAGGCCCGGATAAGCCCGGATTAGCAATTGTCTTAGGTATGGCAGTCATAGTATTTATGCCAACAGGTCGCCAAGAGCATTCAGAATTTCTATACGATACGAAATATCTATGATGATCTGTTGGTGGGTGCAAGCAAACATATTCTTTAAATATTCCTAAGAATTTGATTCCATGAATACTACCTTTTGTTGCTATGGAGAGTCTTGAAGTTTTCGTGTTTAAAATATTGGTTTATATGAAGGATAAAACTTCTACATCCAATTCAAAATGTGAGTTCTTCTATCCTACAATCCCTCAACAAACCATCTATTAATACTATATGGAATATGCTCCTATAAATGAGAAATAATCACCCTTGTCCATTAAAAGGACTGTTATAGTACAGAAAACTTTTCGGCTTTCAAGTGGCCATCATCAGAGTAAACTAAATTAGAAATGAAAATGTGCCTTTTGAATACTATTTGGGGATAATAATGCAAACAATGAGTTACCTTCAGCTGTAGATAAATGTGAACTCAATAGATTCCTTTTTATATTTCCATCCCTCCCGAATTACTTAGATATTTGTCCGTACTGTGTTTTAACTTGATAAACTTTTATGAGGAATCGGCTATCGCTGATTTTTCACCATTATTTTTCTTCATAATGTGCAAATAGTTCTTCATCTCGGATAGAATATTCCTTCTAGTTTGGCCAATATAGAATTTTAAACACGACTCACAATCGATTTTGTAAATCAAGAATTTGTCCGGAAACTTTATCGAAGGTACTACCCAACCGGTTTGTTAGCTTGTCCTTATATCTTCAAACGGGTTGTATTGCAAATTATGAAAACCAATTATGGAATTTATTAATTACTGAAGGAAGATAAGTGAAACCATTTTCAATTAACAAATGGAATGTCTTTTATTACAAATGGAATATCCCGGGCTCTTTTAATCTAAAATTTCTAAAATTTGGTGTCAAGGGTTTTTTGGTCCGCTGAACCCGAATTTGAAGTCAAAATCCGGCTGTAAAACTCGGAAAATTTTACAAAATATTTTCTCGGACGTGGTATTGAAAAAATAAGGTACCTTGATGGTTCTCGGTACAAATTTTATGGAAAGAACGAAAATTCTGGGAATTGGTGGATAAATGCGTCGTTTTTTCTTCACATTCCTATCTCGTTCCTCGTCCAACGTGTCTAATTATATGTTTTCCTTGTCGCTGAGTATTATTTTATGGTCATAAAATCGAAACCGACGCTAGTTTACCGGAAAACTATCTCAAAAAAAGTTGATTTCGATAATATGAAAGACGAGACTATTCTATATATAACCGAGGAATATCAACATTATTATAAAGGTTTTTCACTATAATTTTCTGAATGAAAATTGGTATTGAAGTTTAGTCAAATCTCCATTTTCTGGGCCAAAAAAGCCTATACAAGTTGGACGAGAACCGAGACAGGATAATGAGTGAAAAACGACGCAATTTTCCACCCATTTTCCAGAATTTTCCTTCATTCAGTGATAGTTGTACCGAGAAACATCACGGCATCTTATTATTTCAATATCACTCAAGTCCGAGAAAAAATTGTTTGTTGCTAAGATTTGGTAAAATTTTCAGGGTTTTCCAGCAAACGAGCTGGATTTTCTATTTTCCGGCTTAAGATTCGGATTCAGCGGACCAAAAAAATCCCGGATACCGAATGTCAGAAACTTTCGATCAAAAGAGCCCGAGATATTCAATTTGTTATAAAAGACATTCCAATTGTTAATTGAAAATGGTTTTTCATTGCTTATTAATCACGAGCCCGCCTTTTTTCTTGACTAACGATATGTGTGCCATCCTGAACACGATGCAAAAACAATTTTGCAGTTTGGTGCGGTCTATAAAATTATAGTAATGACTCCTATTTTTTCACACTTTTTTTTGAAGTGACCATTATGTGTTGGGCGGAAATTATATATTACTACTATTTTTGCGAGCTTACATATTCTGAATACTTTCTCGTTCATCTATCATTTCACATTCCAAACTGTACATCGCATAGCATTTCTATAATAGTGATATGGAACGGAAACGTTTCTTCTAACATGTCGCCTTCATTCAAGCGATAAATAATTAAAATTATGTGATCGGATATTCGTGTGCACAAGTACTTGAGCGTTTTTACATAACGAGGAATGGTGAAAGTGAATGACTTAGACAACTAGGTACTGTAGAATCTGTGGAATTCAGGCTGATTGTATCATTAATTATGTATATTATGAAGCTATTAATGCAACAACCAATTATTATATTAAATGTAATTAATATTAAAGTAGCCCACATCAAAGTAAATTATGTGCGATTAGTAGAATTCACTGTATTTTGTAAATGGACCTAAGAGTAGAGTCTTTCATGAAGATAATCACATCAAGGTCAATTCATTCGTCGATGAATGATCTGCTGGATTTGCAACAAAACCTGCTATTCTAACATATTTTCAGCATCTTGTCGGCAAACCCGACTAGAGGACGCGGTTCATAAACAGGTAAAAAATCGCGGAACGATTTAGGAATACACATGAGGGAAGTGTGTAATGTACAAACAGCTAAGGCTCACTGAAGACACTTTTGAACCCAAAAATGGCATGAACTCTTGAACGCAAAAATGACATGGAGACTGGTATGTGACGCATTAGCCGCTGTGGCAGAACACAACAAAATAATTGAATATAATTAGCCATTACCTAATGAAAATCCATTATAAATGTACTAGTTTCAATTTTTTCATTAAATTATCTATAAAAAAATGCATGTATCGAAAAATCTGACGAACTAACCAGAGGCTCATCAGGCCCAGAACCTGTACTCGGAGTGACAAAACAGTTGTCCGAAGATGTGTACGGGACTTGATCAAACGACAATATAAAAAGCGTTAGAATGGAGATCCTCTTATAAGAGAACCGTTGAGAACAGAACTGAACAACGTGAAAAATAGGAGTTCTCACTCAGATCAAATCTTATCGAATGTTCGAACACTGCCTATTACACCACAAACTTTTTACTGGAAAGTTTGCAGCAAATTCCACTCAGGATCAACAACGGCAGGACTCTCCTATTACTGTTGCTACCGATTGCCTGAAATTATCTTTCGTCTTTTCCCAGAATTAGGCACATTCTGCTTGATATAGATACCAAAAAGGCTATATGGCCAGACGAAATTTCACCTGTCGTTTTCAAGGGACGTAACACCAGTTTTCTGTAGGTTGCTTAACCCATCATACAAATTTGGTGTGTCTCCTTGCAGTTGGAAGACAGCTAGAATCCAGCCAATTCCAAAAAGAAGGAAAGGAGGCTCTTCCTAATAATTGTAGACCCATTGCACTATTATCTGTGATCTCTGAAATGATGGAGAGATCGATCAACATCGAGATCATCCAATCTCTAAAGAGCCCCGAAATCGTGAATAACCAGCAATATGGCTTTCGTCAACAGAGCCATAGAGATATAGAATAGAGTACCTGTTTAAAGAATTGAGGGACTCTCTGTAACAAAAACGTAGGGAAATTTAGCTCCGCCTACTAAGTGCATGAACATGAACATGATACACCGCGCCCTTTAAAATGGGCGGGGCTTATCCCTACGTTTTTTTCTTACAGGGCGACGTACAAAAATACATAGGGCTTACTTATAACAGGTACTCTATTCTTTATCTCTATGAACAGAGCTCAACAGGAGATACATAATGGATAGATAATACATACATACATATATACTTATGGCAGAAATCAATTGAAAAATATTGGGAATCTCTAGTTGTAGCATTGTATATATCCAAAGCATTTGACCGATTGTGACACCAAGGCCTTCTTGGGAAACTTCTGTCATATGGTTTGCCGCTTCAACTTTGCCGCTTTGCAAGGTTCCCGGTTGGAAAGACAGTTTCAGCCCAACTATCTGATTATGGAAATATCTCAGGGTCTATCGTGGTGAAACGTACCCTTCGATTCCTGATTTACAGTCGTACCCGAAGGGCCAACAGCTTTACTTATAAGATGAGAAAAAGAACTTCAATCCTCATCCATTGTTGTACCTGGTGGTACAATTCCCCAAATATTAGTTTTACGTGAATCCTGTACCCGTCCCGAGGGCTCTACAGCACGACCCCCATGAGCGAGAGATGGGGATCACGCCCAATCAGCGCGATAGAACGAATCCTACCTGCCAGTAATGTCCAAATCTCTACCGACTATGCATGATCACTACCGGGCTGAAATGCAGCTAACAATGCTACTCTTCAACACCCGCGTGCCAGCATGCGGCTTTCAACCACTGCCCCTATGAAGCCTATACCAAGCGGTCAGACGGAGTTCACCCTCTGGGGCTTCTGACTCCCGTGGTACCAGTCAATGCAAGATAACTGTTCCGATCTCTAGCAAAATATATTCTTCGCCCAGTTGAGTTGACTGCCCCAACTCGACCAGCTCAGGTACATGGAGGTGTCATGGGAGGTGTATTGCCAAAATCGCTTAACCAAATCTTGTTTTTTTTTTCGTGCCGAAACTATTTTACATCCCAGCAGCTTCTCATAATCTACAAAGCACCGATTAAACCTGTTCTGAAATACTGTTCACAAGTTTCGAGTTCGGCTTTGTATGATTGATCATGTCACACTTTAACCTCTCCAGAACCTAGAAAGTTTAGAAATATCTCACTTTTCCACAGATATGTCCATGGTCTGATGAACATCAGAAATCTCGTCTGTTGTTACACCACCAAATGCTCCAGGTACCTCTAGCTATTGACCCCTTCATTGTCAAGATGGAGACCTACCGAACTTGTGGAACTCTATGCCAAATGAGGTCTTATCTTATGCCCATAACCTCCAAATCTTCAAGAAAAATGCGAATGCTATCTCCACTGCCAACATTCCACACGATGTTCTTCGAACATTGTAGGTTTTTCTCTCGTGTAGTCATAGTGTAGAAAAAAGTAGACTACGGAGAATATTGTGTTATCAAGACATCGACTATAATTATCTTAAGATCTTTCATGTTTATTCATACATTAGTAGCGTTTTGAAGATGACAAGCTAGTTGTCGAAACTATAATCACATTAGTGTTTCTATGATATGAGTGATAAAAAACAGAGTAATAAGAGTTTTATTATATTAACGTCAATATATTTTCTTTGTTACGGTTTTAAATTAACAATGTCATTTTGTTCCAGCCCCAGACTTTCGCCCTGACCAACGGCGAAGGGTCGGTGAGACGTAGACAAGATTTGGGTACTCATGGCGTTGAAGACATGACGCAACTGTCCGATCTTCACGAAGCAGCACTATTATGGAATCTGAAATTGCGTTACGACAGGAACTTGATATACACGTACGCGGGGAACATCCTTGTGGCCGTTAACCCGTACAGGATGTTCGACGCCAGCTATGGTGTCGAAGCGGCACAAAGATACAAGGGAAAAATTATAGGAGCCTTGCCGCCACATTTGTTCGCACTTGGAGCCGCTGCTTACTCCGGATTACCGGCGCCACAGGTAAATACACATCGTATAATCCATCATTATGTACAGGTTGGCTAAGTTTTTAATAGGGAATCTCGATAAGTATAAGAGATATCAAAAAATTAACCACTCCTCCTCGATACATTTTTAAGGGAAAATGTTGAAGTAGAAAATGAGGCTATATGATACACACTGTTGTATAAAGTTTATTTATTTAACCTATAGAATATTTGAATCATTTTAATAGATCCCATTTATGTCGAATCGGATCGATAATAATGAATACACTGTATTTTTTACATTTATTCATTTTTCACTGTATTCAACATACTTTTCATGTATTAATTGTTATTAAAGTAGGGAATATATGCGCATATTTATAATAGTCTTTATTAAAAATATGCACATATTATCTTAAAAATGCTCAAAATATGCATATATTTTTTAAACATATGCAAATATGATAGAAATATGTTAGGATTAAAGGGCGGAATATATGCACGTCAATTCAGTTGAAATATGCGCATATATATGCATAGTTTTTCTTTGAAATATGCAACAATATGCATTTATTTGTCAAAATATGCAATTAAATGCCTTGAATATTACATGGAAAAATGGAAATAAAGAAACGCCTACTCTTACAGAAATTATTTATTTTAAGTAAAATTAAAAGAAAAATATAATAGGTAAAATTTTAACCTGAATTAGTATAAAATGCATTTATAACGATATATTTTTCGAAATGTTCCAATAAAAGTGTTTGCCTTCTGTCTGTAAAAATATGTTTGTACAAAGAAAAAGATCTTTCAACATCTACGGATGTGATCTGGCAATATTTCAATTTGGGTAGTAAGCTATAAGGCACCGCCCCAGGTATTACTTCGTTGGATGGTTTATTCAGTATCAAAAATATTTTTGACTTCCATTAAATACTTAAAGCCTTCATTCTTCCCCACAATAACTTCGAGTTTACTTCTTACTTGATTTCCTACATCACCGGGAACTTTTTTGCATTTGTCGGAAAAAGTTTCAACAATATCAATTCATTCTCTTGAACTTCCTACTTTCTAACGAAGTTATTATATCTGGTATAAAACTAAAATTAACCTTAATAAAAACAAGTTCCTTAGCTAAATTTACATTTTTGAATACTGCTTGACTTTGCACTACACACTGTGAATTGTCTTCTAAATCTAAAACTATGTCTTTAATGGCTTCAAAATGGTCTGCGTAGAATATCGCGGCCTTAATCCATGTTCCCCATGAGTAATTACGGGCTCTGGAGGTAAACTAACTCCTGGCAATTTCTGTCTATAGATCTGCACTCTTAGAGGTACTTTCAAAAACACTTTCTTTACATTTGAAATTAATTTGTTCACCAAGTGATATGCTGTTCTAATAGTTTCTGCAACTCTGTTTATCCCGTGTAAAAGGCAAGTGACATGTACCATATTGGGATAAAATATTTTTAAGTTTTGGCCTACTTTAACCATATACGGCGCTGCGTCAGACAAAAACACTAAAAACTTCTCTACTGGAACTGGATTTGGTAAAAAAAAAATTGATAGAGACTGCTGAATAAATCGAGTGACGGTCACATTATTTGTTTTGTCTAACTGTTTAGAAGATATTAAATATGGCTTCCCTGGCTCATTTTCTTGAAGCCCTCCAATAATAAGATGTGCGATATATCGACCACATGAGTCTGTGCTTTCATCAACAATAATATAAAAATGTTCATCGCCCAGTGAAACTTTAATTTCTTCCAATACGGTTTCGTATACTGTTTGCACATACTTCTTTCTAATTGTGGATTCGTCAGGGATGTTTTGATTACAATATTTTTGCAAAAAATCTCTAAATTGTGTATTTTGCAGTTTCTTCAAAGGTATATTTGCTGCGACTAAAGCTTTGCATAAGTCTTGATGAAACACCTCCTTTTCACTCTTTGGTTTGACATTTTGAAATGCGGTTTGCACACACTGCTGAACAGGCACAGAATTATTTTTCTGCAACTTAGCTTTATGCATAGTTGTTTTCGAGTTTTGATCAATTTGGAACTTCTTTTCACAAACAATGATTTTGGCACAAACTTTGCAAAACACTTAGGCACCGAAAAGAAACAAGACAAGAAGGTTCACTTGGCGTCGGTACTTTGAAGTCCAAACTATAAAAGCAAGCCGCCGCATTCCAACAAGACCCCGAAATAAGAAAGTTTTGTTTTAAAACGCAAAAAACATGAAAATCGTCTTTTTTCGTGCCAAAACATGCCCGTAACTTTTGGAGCTAAATTGTAGGAATTTTTTAATTATTTTTCCCGTTTTCAGCACACCGAAATACGTATAAAAACAATGCAAATTCACACCTTCAATGTTTTCCTTAATTTTTCCTCTGGTGCCTGACCTATAGGGAACGAAATAGGTCGGAGCTCTTAACTCTAGGTTGAATTAATAAATATGTAAAATTATTCCGTTTATTCCGTCAATGAATTATAACTATTTTTACAATAATCATTTTTTTTTCAAGGTTGTAGTCATTAGTGGAGAAAGCGGATCGGGCAAAACCGAATCGACGAAACTGGTAATGCAATATTTGGCAGCGATAGCTCCTTCGGCACCTCGAGGCCAAGCCCTCGTCACTGAACAAATTCTCGAAGCGGCTCCCCTATTGGAAGCCTTTGGAAACGCTCGCACCACCCGAAACGACAACAGCTCTAGATTCGGCAAGTTTCTGGAAGTTTATTTCAAACGTGGAGCTATAATGGGAGCGAAAGTTACTCAATACCTCCTTGAAAAGTCGAGAATTGTGACGCAGGCACCTGGAGAACGAAACTATCACGTCTTCTACGAATTGATCGGTGGTTTGAACAACAACGAACGACAAAAATACGGTTTGGTAGATGCTGATAAGTATTTTTATTTGAATCAAGGTGGCGGGGATTGTTCTCCAGGTCACTCGGGATCTGGAGCTGATTGGGGCTCGTTGACTAGAGCTATGCAAGTTTTGGGAGTGGGAGAGGCCGAACAAGAAGGCATCGTCAAAATTATGGCTTCAGTTCTACATCTGGGGAACATCTACTTCCACCGAAGGAAGCTGAAGCACAGTCAAGAGGGTGTTGAGATTGGATCAGACGTTGAAATTAAATGGACTGCGTATTTACTGCAGATATCAGCTTCGGGGTTGCAGAGAGCGTTAACTTCAAGGATAACTGAAGCCAAAGCCGAGAGAGTTTATTCTCCATTGAGCATAGATCAGGCTCTTGATGCCAGAGATGCGTTCGCAAAAGCATTATATTCAGCGTTATTCGATTGGTAAGTACCTCAGTTGTCCCTATCCCCTTGTTTTTATTTTGACTACACGATAGAGGAAAACTATTGTTTTCGTTAAATATGAGTGTGAGCCAGCGATGAGGTATTGGGAGAAGTGGTAGGGATCGAGATTTTCCTAAGACTTTGGGGTGAAATGCATCAGGAAAATCTCCGCTAGTCAAACAGTTCTACAAATCCGTCATATGGTTTGCCGCCTCAACTTTGGCTTTTACTATCGAGTCTTCTTTCAGATAGATAAACTCCATGTGGTGGTTGACGGAGTAGACTTTTTTCTGCTCCATATAAACGATCTGCTGCACGTGACCAACTGACCACCTGTCCCGTCCACAGCTTTGCAAATGATGGTACACCTCATACTACTTGCTCATCTAGAGCCCCTATACAATCCAATGAAGTCAGAGGAGCGAGACAGAGACAGGTTGAAGCAATTAATGAAGATCTCGTAAAAATTTTGAAATGGAGATCTGATTATCTAGTAACCAAACTCAAGCAGCTTCTCCTCCCGGGAGGCGGATCTCACAATCCTCAATATAAAGATGTCAGGTACAACTATACCTATGAAGTCTCCCATATACATGCTCGGGATCACCACCAACAGCACCCTCTCATGGGACAATCAAGTGAGGGCTATTGCAAAAACCACTTCGCAAAAACTTGGTTCTCTATTACTTGCCAGGAGGTAGTTTACTTCCCAGCAGCTCCTCATAATCTACAAAGCACAACTTCAACCTGTGCTGGAGTGCCGTTCACATGTTTGGAGTTCGACCCCTGAACATACGCTGAAGCTCTTGGATTCTATCCATTGGTTTTATTGATGATGTCACACTTAATAGTTCATTGTCCTCTCTAGAATCGTAGAAAGGTGGAAGACTCTTTCTCTATACATATTTCCATGGTCGGTGTTCCTAAGAAATCTCATCTGTTGTTCCACCACTAGAGATTCCAGGGAGGTGAACTGAATCAGCTCAAACTAGTCCCCCCTTCATTGTCAAGCTCGAAACCTGCCTAACTTCTTCCTACCAGACTTCATTTTTTTATCTAACAGTTGTGGAACTCTTACCCTTGTGAGGTCTTTATGCCTTCAAGAAAAATGCGAATACCTATCTCCCCTCCCAACATTTATACCGCTGACTTACACGATGTTGTTCGAAGATTATAGGTTTTCCTCCCGTGTAGTATAAAGTATAAAAAAGGTCGATAAAAAAAATAGTACTTCAGATGTAATTCCTTTCCAGGCTTGTCACTCGAGTAAATTCGATCATCCAAAGGGGAGGACTACAAGACGCCGTTCGAATATCTCTTCTAGATATTTTCGGTTTCGAGAATCTGTCCGAAAATTCCTTCGAACAGCTTTGCATCAATTTCGCATCGGAATCGTTACAACTCTATTTCAACAAGCACGTTTTCAAATTGGAACAACAGGAATACGCCAAAGAGCGTTTGGAATGGACGGATCTAACCTGGAGCGATAACACTCCAATCATTCATCTTCTACGTAAGAAGCCTCTCGGTATTCTCCATTTGCTCGACGACGATAGCAATTTTCCTCGAGCTACTGACAATTCGTTCTTGGATAAATGCGATTACAACCATGCCCTCAACGAGTGCTACTGCAGGCCACGTGTTGGCAACAGAGAGTTCGGGGTAAGTTCGTAATTTTACAAAACATAAACTCCTCCAATTACTGTTACGATTTAGACCTTACAAGGAATTTCTTGTATTTTGGTAGTTCATATTAATGGTTCCTAACCTTCTTTTGATTTTGCTAAAGCATCAATGAATAATTTGGACCCTACAAAACTTTACAACATGTCTTTGTTTTTATTACGAATAACTAATTTCCAGATTAGACATTTCGCTGGACAAGTCTGGTACCAGGTGGACGGGTTCTTGGACAAGAATCGCGACATTTTAAGACCTGACATAGTAGAACTGTTGTCTACGAGTAAAGAACTGTTAGTGAGTGCCATAGCCAAACCTCTGTTGAATATGGGCAAGACTAGAACCTTGCCGAGAGGAACCAATGGGAGATTTGTAACCATGAAACCGCGTACTCCGACGGTGGCTGCCAGGTTCAGTGACAGCTTACATCATTTGCTCGAATCGATGACGAAATGCCAGCCGTGGTTCGTCAGATGCATCAAACCGAACAACGAGAAAACCCCGATGAGATTTGACATGCCCGTGGTTCTGGAACAATTACGATATTCAGGAATGTTGGACACGATCAGAATCCGGCAATCCGGGTATCCGGTTCGACTGAAATTTCAACTTTTTGTTGATAGATTCAGGTAAGTTGAACTTATGCTTTCCACAATCTTGAAGAATAGAATTGAAGAATTTGTCTCAAAAAAAGAGAACAAGAATATGACTTCCATTTTTTTGTAAAAATTCAGTCTCTCTTCTTTATGTTCGAAGGTACTTATTATCCGGAAAATTACGAAGAGGTACGCCTTACCGAGAACTATGCAATCAGATTCTAGAGCAGATGCCATCAAGTGGAGCAGGTCAGTATTTCCATCAGTTACCAAAAACAATAGATTTACTGAATCTTCAGTTATTCTGTTTAGAAGTTCACATTGTTTCATTGGAATTTCGTCGATTTCAGATGGACCAGACTATCAATTGGGGGCTACGCGCGTATTCCTACGCGAAAACCTCGAAAGAAACCTAGAAATAAAGCGCGGCGATTGTCTCAAAGACTCCGCCGTCCTTATACAAAAACACGTGCGCGGATACTTGGCTCGCAAGAACTATCGATCGCTGAAAAAGAGCGCGGTCACCATTCAGAAACACTGGAAAGGTTACCAACAACGCAACCGCTACAAGAAAGTCAAAATAGGCGTGGTCAAAGCGCAAGCATTATATCGAGGAAAACGCGAACGTAAGCGATTCGTACAAAGAAAAGCCGAATTTAGACGAAAAGTCGAAGCGGAAAAGATAGCCCAAGAACGGGCTAAGCTGAGGGCGCAACGCGAGGCTCAACTCCAAGCGGAAGCGCAAAAAGCTCAAGCGAAGATTTCCGTTCACAGTTTGGATATTCCGGCCGAGTTGGCTTTTATTTACTCTAAATTGGAAAGCTATACATCGCCTCATTCAGAAAGGAACTTGGTAAAGGTCGTAGGTGGAGTCACTGGTCATACGCCGCAACTTATACTGCCTCAAGATCTTCAGCAATTCGAATTCTCCAAATTTTCTTCGGTGTACTTCAAGGGTGCAGGATTGGGCGTTAAAAAAGAACCGATCACCACTCCTTTTCTATCCAAGGCGGCAGCAAGGGACCAAGATTTTCAAGATTCAATAGCCATGTTCAAATTAATCTTACGTTGGACCGGCGATGCACAATTAACTGGAGCCCGAGAAAAAGCCCTTGCCGATTACATCGTACACAAAGGACTTAGCTCGAGAGGATTGAGGGATGAACTGCTCGTGCAACTTTGTAACCAGGCGTGGAAGAATGAAAACAGCGATCGTATTTGGCAACTGATGGCACATTGCTTGAGCTGTTTCCAACCAAGTCCACCACTAAGCAAGTGAGTATAACGAATAAATTACTGATTCTTCATGAGTTTCATTGAATATGTTAACAGGTACCTATTGAAATTTATAACTGACCATGCAACACCCAATTACAAAGAGATACTCCAGAGAAAATTGACTAGAGGTTTGCAAAAAGCTCCTCATGGTAGATCCCTACCTCCGACGTTGTTGGAATGGAAAAGTATCCGACAAAAATCAAACACTGCATTGCCTCTAACTCTATTCGATGGGAACGTATCCACTGTGAACGTAGATTCGTGGACAACATGTGAAGAGGTGAGTGTTTTGAAAATGTTGAGTTTTTAATTTTGTTTATTGTTTTCTCATTATAGGCCGCGAATCTGGCGTTGAACGCCCTTGGAATATTCCCCACCGGCTGGAATGTTATCTTAGACGATGCCGGAATCATATCCGAAGGTAGCGGATTAGATTATATCTTGGATTTAGTTTCCGAACTTGAATTGTCTCCAGGATTTCCGGTAACTAAAACAGGCTTATTGAAAACGGGCAACAGAAGACCATCACCGGCCGAAATTGACCACGCTTCAGCTCAACAGTCGCCAACAAGGCCACAGGTTGGTATGAGTTTGTTAAATAGTCCAAATGTACGAAGTAATATCCAGTAGTAATAACTCAAAGACATTGATAATTGTTGGAGAAATTTGTTGTTGCCTATAAGCAACAAGCTTGAGAAAGTTGTTATAACACTTTTGAGCATTTATCAATGTTCGAGGGTTATTCGGGAAGGAAATTTTGTCCAATTATAGAAATAAATATAGAGAAAAAAAAACCTTTAAGAGTGCAATTAAAAAAAAACCATTAGAAAAGTACAATGAAAATCCAGACGTGTTAGTTGCTATACCTGATGAAAATGATGGCACACCAGCTATTTCACAACAAGAAAAAGCCAACCTTTTTGCAGGCATTTTTGCAGCAAGTTATATAGCCATATGGCTGAAATTCTCTTTCGTCAGACCCCATTTAGGCGCATTCTGCTTGATCTAATACCAAAATGTCTATGGGACCAGACGGAATTACAAATCAAGGAATGTGCGTCTGAATTTACACCAGTTTACGTCTTTTGATAATGGTCGTTAGATCGAAACGTACGTAAAGATGAAAATAATAAGCATATATGCTAGTGTGACCTATTGCCGAGAATGTAAATATAATTCATACAACTGTATTGAAATTAAACCAATTCAAGTGTAAAGAGTTGTATGAATACATTCATTTGTTTCTAGTTGAATTTCTCCAGATAGCAGCATAGCAGCTGTCTAGAACTATTAGTTTGTAATGTTACTGATCGATCCAGGCTAGAGAGACCACGTCATTGTTATCTGTCAAAAGCCAACCAGCAACAAATGGGCATATCCATACATCAATATTATTCTTACATTATGAACGTCTCATTGATCTTAATTTATCATGTTTCAGGTTCCTCCTCCAGAACCTCCCAGCAACGTTATGAGGAAAATTTCACGAGAAATAATTCAACCGAAGAATTCTCCACCAGCTGCTAGGTTATTGCCTACCAACGCTCCTAGAAAGCCGTCCAGAGATAACCTAAACGAATACGCACCTCAGAGATCGTCTCCAATAACCAGTACTCCAGCTAGGAAATCGTCACACGAAGCTCTGTCACGTAACTCAGCGTTGAACGAGCGATACTTCGATATCGAGAAAGTCAGATCGCGCAGCTTGGATAACCTGTTAAACGAACCGGAACCATCTCCGTTGACAGATCTTGGACTCAGTCAGTCCAAATTGAACGAAAGATACCATTCAGTCGAGCAGCTCGCCCCGATTACGCCCGTAATTGCGAATCAACATTACATGTCCTCCCAAGAAATCGAATTCGAATATCCGGACGTTTCGAGCATCAGTACATCGAACAGAGGAGGTCCAAGATACATCAAATCTCAATACAGTGGCAAAAAAGCACCTCCTGGTTCTCATTCAAGTAGGGCCCAGATCGAAAAATCTGAATTTGGGGTGAGAAGTTCCGCCATGTCAGATACAAGCGAAGCTCCCAGTTTGGCTAGTCATGTTAGAAGAGTTAGAGTGCCCAGTCAAGCATCTGATGTGGATCAATTTTTGGACGAACTGTTCAGTCCAGTATTGGATGGTAATCTAGATGAATTGAGCGATGCCAGATCTCTAGCAGCAAGTATTAAAGGAGGTGAAAACTGTCGCGATGAAGGAAATAATGGTCGGAACGTCGAAAATTTGAGCGATTATGTAGATAATTTGCTTGGATCAAAATCCGACGGAGACGCATTACGAGGCGAAAGTTTAGTTTTGAGAATCAAAGGTGGTGGTACGACGCACCAACAGAATGGAACAGGTCCTTCGAGCTACACTTTTCCCGCAATTCCTCCACCAATGGGAATACCTCCGCTGATGATGCCGTTACTAAATCCCGGACAGGAAGGATTCATGCCCGTTTTCAACATGCCGGGTCAACCCAATAGTCCGGATCAATCCTATCAACAAAATATGCAGAGGATGCCCATGTTGAATTCAGGTCCGGAGAGCTTCATGCCCGTTTTCAATCTACCAGTGTCTCCAAATGGTACCGATCTACAGGCGAATCAGCAAAACTTACAAAGAGCATTCTTGCAATCGACGATGGCTCAGAATATCCAGATTCAGCAACAAATTTTGGCGCAAAACCAAGCGCTTCATCAGCTGTTACTTCAACATGCCACAACCAACAGCAATGACGTCGCAGTAACAAGTGAACCTATAAAAACCACGGTTAAAGCTCAAATTCATCAATCTAGTCCCACAAGGAAGACTAGTTTCAATAGAAAAAGTAGTTCTCCTAGTATTCAATCCTCTTTTGAATATAAATCAAGAAAATCTAGTTCGGAGTCGAGCATGATTATGCCTATCAAAAATGGAGTACCCCCACCGCCTCCAATGCCACCTCCCATCGACGAAACGGATCCGAGTGAAACAAGACCATTCTTGGACCCTTACGGACGAGCAAAGACTGTGAGAATCGGTAAGTAGTATGTCCAAATTGATACTTCTCAATCATAAATCTCAGCTACCCGTAACTATTAGCTGCGTTTTTACTGGTCAATCTGGAGGAAAAAAAATTGAAATAGATAACTTCTTCAAAATGTTTGAGCTTTTTATGCATCGAACATTCTAACGGAAGAAGCAGGACTTCTTTCCAAACTACACTCTATACCGTTGGCGTGAATTTTCATCTGATTAATAAATTCCTAACAATTTTGGACATATTGGAAATATTTGCACATTTGATTTCAAGTGCAATAACATATTAAAGTTACAATTTAAATTGAATGATGAGTATTTCAATTTTATGGACATTACTCTTTCCCAGTATGTTATTTCAAATGGTACGTATGATAATATATGGTCAGTAAGCATACAGTAAGATAAAAAAGTTCCATATGGGGACAAACTAAGAATTTCTCCATGGTAAATACTGGCTGTCGTAAAAGGCGACTAAAAGGATAAACATAGGTATCACCCTATCACCCATTATCCTATCCCTACCCAAGTCGACATTTTATCCATTTCAGGTTTATTATGAAAATAATAATGATGATAGTTTCGGAAGAAAGAGAGCTTCCAAAGAGGTATATAATGCCAAAATAAGATCAAAGCTTGTCGAATGCCCGAAAATGGCTCCAGTCGTTTTGGATTTTTGCCAAAGCAATTGGTTCACTTCCAGTTCATTCTCTCATCTAACCAAAGATGATGGCTCGCTGGCTACTACACCTCAAGAAAAAAACAGCGCACTCCGGGAGTGCAGGCAGAAGTGAAAACTTGAACTTATGGTACGTTGGGCACTTTTTTGGGTGAGCATTTTTAGGTGCGCTCGCGACATGAGAAATTGTTCATAAAAAATCAAGTTTATCAAAGCAATGTGGGCACTTTTTGAATAGACATGAAGTATAATAATATAGAAACTATATTCGAAGGAAGTGGTTTTATTTAAATGAGTAAATATTAGTAAATAGTAAATACAAAATTTATCAATTCTCATCCATAATTTCAACAACTCTTACATCATCATTATCAGCATTTTCATCATTATTATCAGGATTTTCATCAAATTCTAAAACTGAAACAATAGGTCTATGGTAACTAAAGTATGAAATGAACAATTTTGATTTAAATCTATTTATATATCTTGTGAATACTGCATCAATAGTAGTTTTGTATTTTGTTGTGCTAAGATTGCGATCATTGGACATCGTTAAATCAAATTCTTCATATAAAAATTCAATTAATGATTGATTTTTGACATCTGCAAAGTTTTTGTTGAAAGCTATAATCGTAGCATATATATTTTTTCGGGTTTTCCTACTTTTCCGGCTTTCCCATAATTTTTAGCGATTTTCTGACCGTCGATTCACGTCCCTAGTGAAATTCTCTACTAAATTGAGTATATTTTCGATTTTTCGGGTCTTCCTACTTTTCCGGCTTTCCCATAATTTTTAGCGATTTTCCGACCATCGAATCACGTCTCTAGTGAAATTCTCTAATAAAATGAGTATATTTTCGATTTTTCAGGTTTTCCTACTTTTCCGGCTTTCCGATAATTTTTAATTCTTAGCTGAAATGAGCGTAGAGTTAATTTTCCTAATTTCCCAAAATTTCGAGATTTTCTGTAATTTTGTAAAAATTTATCAACTTCAAACTTTAAATGCAGCGCCTTTTTAAACGCTAGCGCCAAACTTGTATTCTTGTAATGTAACTGTTGGTAAAACAGGAAGTTGTCTCCCTAGCCGAAGAAAGAGACAGCTGATATATACCTATGCGTATACTAATAGTATTGTACGCTATTGTAAACATATATATACCCCACGTGTTTCTCTTTTTTAGATAATTTTATTTAATAACGTGTTGCATTTGTTTATGTACGTATCATGTACGTAACAAAATTTACCAAATAAAATAATAATTTACTTACGTGATGACGAGCAGCAGTTGTAATAATGTATACAAAATATAGTAACACTATAGTATACAAAAGCACTACAACAATGTTTTTATTGATTCTATTTACACTTTAGATTTGTTTTTTTAACACAATACCATAGCAGCAACACAAGTCAAATGAAATATTTAAATAAATAAATTTTCCGTTTAATATTCATTTATAAAATAAATATAAAAAACTCTCAATCTCGTCTGTCGCGAGGGCACGAACGAATGCCCATGCAAAGACTGCGTATAGCATGCAGCGCTCTCGCATACCTATACACTCTGAGTATACATAGGTATGTAATCTCGTCTGTCGCGAGGGCACGAACGAATGCCCATGCAAAGACTGCGTATAGGATGCAGCGCTCTCGCATACCTATACACTCTGAGTATACATAGGTATGTAATCTCGTCTGTCGCGAGGGCACGAACGAATGCCCATGCAAAGACTGCGTATAGGATGCAGCGCTCTCGCATACCTATACACTCTGAGTATACATAGGTATGTAATCTCGTCTGTCGCGAGAGCACGAACGAATGCCCATGCAAAGAGCGCGTATAGTATACATATATTATAAGAATACACGCGGAGTATATCTGTGTAAAATCTCATCTGTCGCGAGAACGGCTGAAAATGCTCTCCCACAAAAGTGCCCAACGCGCCATAAGAAGTTTTCACTTCAAAAAGTCACAAGGGAGCTAGATTCCAACCAAATCCGAAAAAATAAAAGAAGACCCTCCTTGCTGACCAAACAGTTATTTTACTGCTGAAAAATCCCATTCTATCTTATGGAATTTTATAAATCACCGATGATTTTAAAATATTTTAGTGACTATTTGTAATATTATGTTCAAAATGAATTGAATATTGTTCAGTTTATACAACCCTTAAGAATATTTACTTTCAGGGAAATGGCGATGGCCACCTCCGCAAGATGGCACCACCGCAGAAAACGGCGAAGACTTCATGCACTTCAAGATGAGGCAACACCAACGAAAAGTGACACCAAACAAAGACCAGCCTCTATCGCTAACAAACGGACACGGTTACAAAATCGAAATGAATCCAGGGGACTGGGACGACGACGAGTTCGAACCGTTAACTCGAGGAAACGAACGTCAATCGAAAAATACGAAACGTTCGTTCGATATCGGCGCTTCGAGACCGTCTCCGGGCAGCGTTGGCAAGTTGAAATTGAGCTCGGAGATGAGACAACGTTTGGAACAGGTAACGGCCAACCATTCGGTACGTTCTACAAGCAGCAAAATGGAAAAACCGGCAAGAGCTGTGAACAAACTCGAAGATACCAGAAAAATGATGTTGGAACAACAGTTGGCTGGGCGATGGGGTGACGAAGTCAATGATATTTCAAGTGGAAAATCTAGTCCCACACCAAATCATGTACGTTATGTTTCTAACATGGTAATCCTCGTTATTTGCTTTTCTGTTGTAGATTTTTCTGTGCACCTCACAAACATTATATATACAGCGGGGAAGATTTTTGTGAAGCAGCAAGTTGCCTAACAATTTCGCAATTATTTATAGATCGAAACCTCACGGGTTGTTTTAGTGAAACTGTTTTCCTCTTACATTTAATCTGTACCATACCGATGACAAGTGCTGTAAGTGAAAGTGGGTTTTTACCAAGTCTGGTCAGCGTTTCTTATCAGGTTTGATCTGCTTATAATCAGTTTTCATCAGGTTTCAAACGAATACCGGTAATGAGGCCTTGACTGTGACAGTGTCTGCACTAATCGACCATATGTCTACTTTTATCAATCAGGTTTTTTCATGACCCAATGGTTATAATGTTGTATGGTGTACAGAAAGATTTACAATATTTTCATTGCATTCTCAGTTTCAATAATTTGCTCAACTCCCATTATTAATTGTGAGTAAGTAATTCTGCATCTTATTCAATAATCTTCAAGAAATCATGAACAGCCTACGTTGAATCTTATTTCTTCTCTTTAACTTCAGAGAATACACAATGGATCCAAATCTCCCAGTCAGCAGAGCTGGTCCACGAACAACTGGAAACCGGGACCTCCGCCACCTCCCATAGGACCAAATTCTCTTCCACCAGCTCCACCTGGACCAGCACCAACACCTCCTGTACAAAGGACAAATCTGCCTCCAGCCCCGGTCGAACCCTCGCGGGACTCTTTCATGGCTCAACGTCAGGATCGCGATACCTTCGGAGTTCATCAGAATCACGTATTGCAGAACAGTTCCAAGCGAAATTCATTCAGTGCCAACTGGGATTCCCACAGTTCGTTCGCTCCGGATCCACCAGACGACGGTATGCAATGGGGTAAAGACGGGACGATGGACGCGGATAAACATGGTGGACGTTTGTCGAGAAGCAGTTGGGATCAAACCGATTTCGTTTCGTCGGATCAATCAAGAAGAATATCTACGGATAGATGGGAAAACGAAAAAGAGAGAAAATCTTTCGATAAGAAGAATAGCAGAGAACCCAATGAGCGGCCTACGTTTAGGACTCATCAGTTCAACAAGAGCCTTCTGGAAAGGGAGAAGAAGCATTCGATAGCGTCCACGCAGATGACTGACAAAACAGATCGTACAGAAGGTAAAGAGATTTTTTTCCTATAGCTATCATATAAAGTACATTTAGCAACTTTTATTAACCAAATTGATTTTTTTTCAAAATCCCAGAGCCGACCACCAGTAAAGTTCTATCAAGCTCTCAAAATCTCCAAGTCTGCGAGATCGGAAGAGCTACATGTTCCCTGAGTATAGGCAAAAGCCTACTGAAGTATCGAAGCCAAACTCAAAATGTTACCAAATACACTATTTGAATGTTTCAGCCAATTAACCATTATATGAATTAGAAAATTTCGAAGAGTACCTATTTATTGCATTTACTCAACCTATTTCTGAAATTGTTATGAAAAGTCCTAGAGCAAAAATTCCTTTACCATATTATTTTTCATCGGATTTTAAGCAACTTTGAAAAAATCCGTCTGTCTGTCCGTCACGAATTGTTTGTCTACATGATAACTAAAAGGCGAAAAGTCCTATCGTATTCAAATTTTGTTCGTTGACGAATCTCATTCTATTTCAGGGAAATTGTGTAATAACCAGACCCTTTTCTCAAGGGTAAAAAATTTTGTAAAATCATAACTCCCAAAGTATACATTGAATAAATTCAAAACTTTTACAGTAAATTTAAGTTAATTCAGAACTGCATTCAACAACAACAAAAACGGAAACTTACATTTACACTATACTGTTAATATCAAACGGCGATGAACCAAAGGTATGGTCTAGATTCTAGAAGCTACATCTCAGTGTGCTCGGGTTCGATTCCTATCACCGGAAAATTTGTTTTTTTAATAATATTTTTTTACAGTATTATTAATTTGAATATTATTTCACACAAATGCGAACAATATCTTATAGAATGTGAAACAATCATATAAAAATCAGTAGCCAAATGATTTAGGAGGAGTTACTCTGCCATGCACATTTTTATCTATTTTCCAAACAGCAACACTAGTTTGAGGTATGAATTCATAGCCAACTATTGACTTACTGGTGATTTCCTAAGTAATATTGTCACATTTCTCAACTTGTTCGAGTTACTGTTGAAAACGAAGTTTTTTGAAAATAGCTTTGAACGTATTTATGTTCCCCTAAGCTTTTATGAACGAAATAACTCAAATGATCAAGCATATATTTAAAATCATCCTGTATATCTTGAAAAGCGTAACTTACTATTGTTTCGTAACTTACAAAAATTATTGCTATTGTTAAAGAACTGAAAGCTTCATTTTCGTTTTTCAGTTCAAGAATGGCCCGAATTTATGCGACCGATACAAACTCCACCGCCTAAATCGCCCGTACCGACACCAAAAATTGTGGAAACCTCACAATCTCCCAAAACAACACCCAGATTGCTTCCCTTAGGATCAGCTAGTTGCGTGACTTACAATCGCGTTGCATGGCTACTAAGAGTGCGTAAGGAATTTTTCACACCAACCGAAAATTTCGGTTCACCAGCTGGTCTACATCTGGTGTTCTGTCAAATAGTTTCCGACGTTTACGGGCTGACTCCTTGTTTGAGGATGACGCAAACGGAGAAACGGGCCGGCGTTAACATGCTGTCAGGATATGGAGTCACAGCTGATAATTTCAATACTTCCCACAGGGCCAACATCAAGAGGAACATCGTGGAATTGGCCAGGACTTGGCCCCTGTATTTTGCACGGCTGTTTTCAGTTTCGGGAGCTGCTCAAGTAAGTTTGATTGATATGATAGCAGATGACTCCGATACATACATGCAAAGCGTAATAATGGTGTGCAACAAGGACCCATTATCGGTTCTTGTACCTTCACAATTATTATCACGCTTTGCTATCCAGAATATAAAATTAACTAAAAGATGACAATATTTAGTTAGTTTGGAATGAGATCACGAAGCTTAATACGGCTTCTTTATCCATTTCCAGTTGGCTGATGTACAAATAGTAGCTGTTTCCCATTGGGGTGTACATTTCGTCAAGAAAGAACAAAACATACTGCAAATCATCAAGTCCTTCGCTTTATCGGACGTCCTGAGTTGTACCGCTCCAAGGCCAACCGCCATCAGTCTCGAAGGACCACAAGGTCGCTTCCAGCTCCATACGCCAAGGGCTCAACAACTGTCTGAGATGGTCACTAAATTCTGCAATGAACATCGTAAGGTAAGTCTAATGAGTTA
Source organism: Endomychus coccineus (assembly GCA_958510875.1). Lineage (NCBI taxonomy): Eukaryota > Metazoa > Arthropoda > Insecta > Coleoptera > Endomychidae > Endomychus > Endomychus coccineus. The sequence goes on along the minus strand of OY294070.1, from coordinate 127,112,642 downwards.
CATTTAATGGAATATCGAATATTTTTCCATCGCAACTATATTTCGAATGATATTTCCTTTCGCATGAACTATTCGGTACAACCAAGAGCACGTATCAATGGAGAAACTACAAATCTCTTCTAACTATAGAGAAGATTTTTAAGTAATTCACGTTTCTGCAGGCTTCATCATTTAACGGAGATAAATTAATAGTTTCTAGATCATTTGTCTGTGTGTATGTAAATAAGCTTAAAGCCAAAAAATATTAATCTTAATTTGGGACTAGCACAATAAACTGATTAGAATCTTATAGATACCAATCAAGTCTGAACCTTTGACACCTTGAACATTTGTAAATACCTACGTTTCTAAAAAGAGAATTTATCAATATTCGGTGTCAAATGTTGATCATCCATTGTGCATTTTAAGGCTTGTGAACAATCATTATTTATATCATTTCATTACACCGTAGGAATATAGTAGAATATATGGCAGATCTGACAATTGCGTAGGAGTATGCACTATGGAAGTATGCATAGATATGGCATATATCAAGCAATTGCGGTGCATTTGTGCAGTGCATTTCCTTAAAAATTAGGTAAAACTAATAATCGAAACTAACATCAATACTTAATTTAATAACTTAAAACTTAACATATAAAATTATTTGTATCGAATCTGCAACCTGCATTCCTGCAACCCAAAATACAAAGGTAACTAAATAATAACGCCGGCTCAACTGTAGAGAGTCCAATTTTCGAATAGCACCCAGGAGTTGATCACGCGTTAGAAAGAAACCACTCTGACACGTGAAACAGGATATGTGTACGTACATCATGAGATTCGCGTGCATTGCTCCACTACTCTGACTCAGTTTGTTTAACGGTCGTTCAGCGCACACATTAATATTTAACCTCGGAGAGGATAGAGCAATCGCAATTGAAGCATATTCGGTTGCATTGCCTGATAATAAAAATCGACAATATAATTGCTAATTTAGAATGCGGAATTAGGAATAAAAATGTAGAGGAAAAAAATTACTTTAGAAATAAGAATTCATACGAAAGAAATGAGATTAGAAATAAAATTTGTAACATCTTCACAGATAAAAAGGATAAACAGAAAGCAGAAATAGGCAAAAATCGTTTTAACTATCACACAAAAAAGGCAAAAGATTTCTTAGATGCTAACCCTCAAATATTAGTTTTGAACGCGGATAAATGTAAGAAAATCGTCATAATGCATAGAAATGACATGAATAAATTGATAAATAAATGCTACGAACACTCTATTGAATTGAAAATAAATTAATCTGCCATAATGGGCAAGCACCTTATATCTATGGGCTTCCGAAACTACTTAAAACCTTCAGGACCCATTTTAAGTAATATTGGAGCGCCTATCTACAATTTATTACACTTTTTATCAAAATCTATCAACAATATAATAGGGAAAAATTAATTTTATGTAGACGACTCATGGCATTTTAATGGATTTATAAGAAATCAATCCGTATCCGTAGATCATATATTACTTTCCTTGGACGTTGTTTATTAGCAAATATATCAGTCGTTTTGGCATTGAGTAGCATCAAAACACGTTGGGCAGAGATTAAAAACCACACACCTCTAGATCAATCTGAATTTATAAATGCAGTAAAGTTTTGTTTAGAATGCACTTATTTTCAATATTTTGGGCAAATATTCGGCACAGCAATGGGGTCTCCTATTTCAGCTACTATTGCTAACCTAGTTATGGAATGCCTAGAGGAATCTGTAATAAATGCATTCGATTTTCAACCCGTATTCTTCAAACGGTATGTAGATGATTGCCTAATGTGTGTTTCCAATGATAAAATTCAGTACGTGATTAATAAATTTAACAATTTTCACTGTAAACTTCAATGATGCAGATGGAAAACTAAAAACTGAAAAAGTTTAATCTCAACGTTATTTTCACTTCAATCCCGTTGCACCAACAAGTTATAAAAAAAGTGGGATTTCTTCATTTTCCAAGGATGTTATAATCGATTCAATAAATTTGAAAACTGCTGTTTCCGAATTATGGTCCTTAATTAAACCATGTTGACTGTCATTGAAAATCATGTATTTTGTGAAAAAATCCATCAATCTATTGCATAGTAGCTTCTCATACAATTAGAAGAATGAAGGAAGCAAACTGAAAAGTGGGATTTCTTAATTTTCCAAGGATGTTATAATCGATTCAATGAATTTGAAAACTGCAGTTTTAGAATTATGGTCGTTAAGAAAACTATGTTGACTGTCACTTAAAATCATGTATTTTGTGAAAAAATCCATCAATCTATTGCATAGTAGCCTCTCATACAATTTGAAGAATGAAGAAAGCAGACTGATTGGTCGGTAGGTACCCAGATCTTCTGGACCTTTTTTTGTAGAGTGGTATTACCAATGCGGTTTTCAGAGAGTGAGAGATACTCCACATTTGAAAGAACTGTTCAAAATGTAGCATAATGAACTCACTATATTCATAATTGTCTCCTTTAAAATTGATAGAGGTATATTTCATCATAGCCAGAGCTAGTTTTATTTTTTAGAAGACTGGAAGTTATTAATTGTCCTTCTTAATAAATCCCCATCATTCTCGTCAATTTTATAAATGTGCCAGAGTCACATTTCCGAAGATAGAGAAGTACTTGTTAAAGCAGACGTTTCGACTAAAGCATCACTTGAATTAAAATCTGTTTTTGGCAAAGATTGATATACATTTCTAATTATTTGTTTAACAGCGGGAGGTAAATGCTTTCTTCTGAAAGTGAGCCTACAAGATGCCCCACTACAACACAAGCCCAAGAACGCCACATTATAGCACTAGTACAATAAAAATTACTCGCCGTAAAACCAATAAGAACTAAAAAATGTCTATTTCATATATTATTAGGTATGTAATTCCTCCAAACGGTCTATTTCTACCTGAATGAATAAAATTTATACTCCGGCTCTGCCTCAAAAGTTTTATTGCAGTCAAAATGTCAATGGTATAATATGAACAATACCCTATAGTCCGAGATCTGAGCGACTTAAAAATGCAACCATTTTAGAAAGGCTAATTTTTTACATTACGTCATGTTTGGGGTGTAGATGAATAGCGAGTTTTCGCAAGAGCTGGCGCGGTGGCAGCTTCAAACTTGTAAGATAACTATACAGGATGTTCCATCTCAGACGAGCCATCCTGTATATTTCTTATCCCATAGTGAGTGGAAAAATCTCCCGAAACACGTCGAATGATTTTGTTTGGGGGACATCTTTTGACGTATATTTGAGGTTTGAACGAGCAATCCCCTAATAGGGGGCGCTTCAACCCCTCAAAATTGAATAGGGGAGAGGGGTTGAGTGATACGTCATTTGAAAGGTCTTGGAAGCTTCTTTACAACGGTGTATGAAAAACGTAAATTTGATGAACCATTTTTGCCAAAAATTAATTTTGTTGCTCGAATACGCCACCTTGAATATTTTGGTTATTTGTACAATGCACAAGATCATTTTTATTAAGCCTTTTTTACAAACTTAAACAATCTTCAAAAAATCACATTAGTAAAAAATTGAATTGTGTTGTCATGCTTACACTGAAAAAAATTAAATCTGCGTGTTTAAATCAAATGTTCAAATTGTCCTCCATTGATTTCCATACAATAATACAAACTTGACTGAAAACCGTTTCTAACATGGTTCAGCATAATTGGAGTTATTTGACGACACTCATTTACAATTCGTTGGCGTAGTTCGTCCAAATTTTCAGGCTGAGTCACAAAAATCTTGGACTCAAGATGTCCCCACAAGAAGAAGTCCAGAGGGTTCAGGTCAGGAGATCGGGCAGGCCACACCATAGGACCTCTTCTTCCAATTCAACGACCGGGGTATTGCAAATTGAGGTATTGGCGAACTGGTGCGGCGTAGTGAGGAGGAGCTCCGTCTTGTTGGAGATGCAATTGTTGTTCAAGTAGTAGAGGATCGTTTTCTAATTGTTCCAGTTATTAACGGATCAATCACATTTTCCAACATTTCAAGATAAATTTCGCCATTTAAATTACCAGGAATAAACAGAGGTCCAATTATGTGGTCTCCCTAAATTCCTACCCAAACGTTTAGCTTTTCCCGATGTTGAGTGTGAGCTTCTCGGAATACATGAGGATTTGTATCGCTCCAAATTCTACAGTTATGCCTAAACACCTTCTAAGAACAAAAAATGAAGGCAACATAAGGAAATGTTTTCTTATTTATTAGTTTGAGAGAATGTATTATTGTATGGAAGTCAATGGAGGACAATTTGAACATTTGATTTAAACACGCAGATTTAATTTTTTTCATTGTAAGCATGACAACACAATTCAATTTTTTTACGAATGTGATTTTTCGAAGATTGTTTAAGTTTGTAAAAAAGGCTTTATAAAAATGAGCTTGTACATTATACAAATAACCAAAATATTCAAGGTGGCGCATTCGAGCAACAAAATTAATTTTTGGCGAAAGCGGTTCATCAAATTTACGTTTTTCATACACCGTTGTAAAGAGGCTTCCAAGACCTTTCAAATGACGTATCACTCAACCCCTCTCTCCTATTCAACTTTGAGGGGTTGAAGCGCCCCCTATTAGGGGGTTGCTCGTTCAAACATCAAATATACGTCAAAAGATGTCCCCAAAACAAAATCATTCGACGTGTTTCGGGAGATTTTTCCACTCACTATGGGATAAGAAATAAACGGGGTGGCTCGTCTGAGATGGAACACCCTGTATATGTCGCAACTGTTTTCTAAAATCTGAAAATTGGTTTACGGACAGTAAATTAATTTAAAAAAGATGTAGTTATGGTCAGCCTCAAAAATTTTACAACGGGACTATTACGTTTGCCTCTAGATCGTCTCCTTTCAGATTTATTCTATCCTTTTTGGTAGGGGGTCCGCTTCCAGCGTGTAATGTCAAGTTAACTGGAAAATCAAGTTCTTCATTTTAAGCAGTATCCCCGGCCTTCACCCCGTTAGATGTCTCCACTTTCCATGAAAGAATAGCAAATCTTTTATTTATGGAATTCCGCAAAGTGAATGGATCTTCCATCAATTATTAGAAAAGTACAGTTATGTTTGTAGAAGAAATTCTGATTTATTTCATCTACTTTTTAGATTTCGTTGTTCAACCTTCAAGTCGGATTAAAAAGCGTTACTAATTCATACCATCAAGAATTATTTTATACTCCGATTGTAAACTGTAACCGAGCATGCTGCCTTATAATTGATACATATACGATACAGTCTCGAGAACAGTAATTAGTAAATGGAAAAATGTTCTCGTATTCAATATGAAGACGATTTACTTGGATCTTAATTGGCGTTTTCTCCGCTAGCACCATATTCAGGCGAGAATCATGGAACATTAAAAACAGTTACACACTAATTACACTTTCCAGAAAAGATAATATTATTAATTCATACGTCTTAATTATTCGTTTATACTTTAATCATAATCTCTGATAAGAATTTTTTCGAGTGCGTTCTATTAGTAAAGTAATATGTATGTCGAATATTCGAGGAGGAATAAGTGAATATACAGCATTAATTAATGTAAGTAATTAATATTTCCGGAATGACCTCAATTGATACTTCAAACTATAGTTTAAATCGTAATGGTACTTCCGAAAATAAACCACAATTCGTACTATTAAACATCAAGCACCCAGTACTTATGTTTAAATATGATTCAATAGCCGAAACACAGATTTCCAAATAGGAATCAGAAGATGTACAAGAATTTCCCAAAATGTATAGTATGCAAGGTTAATTGTTTATCTCTGACTCCGTTTTTCTCCAGTTTTGGAAGAAGGATCTCATGATCAACTGTGTCAAAAGCCTTGAAGAGATCAAGAAATAGCATGGGATTGCTTTATTTTCCAAAGTTGTTATAATCGATTCAATGAATTTGGAAACTGATGTTTCCGAATTATGGTCCTTAAGAAAACCATGTTGATTGTCAATGAAAATCTTGTATTTTGTGAAAAGAACCATCAATCGATTGCATAGTAGCTTCTCATATAATTTGGAGAATGAAGACAGCAGAGTGATTGGTTGATAGTTCCCTAGATCTTCTGGATCATTATTTTTGTAGAGTGGTATTACCAACGCGGCTTACAGAGAGTGAGAAATGCTCCACATTTGATAGAACTGTCCTCAATTGATACTTCACACTAGTTTAAATCGCAATGGTACTTCAGAAAATGAACCACAATTCGTACTCTTGAACATCAAGCACCCAGTACTTATGATTAAATACGATTCAATAGCCGAAACACAGATTTCCAAATAGGAATCAGAAGATGTACAAGAATTTCCCAAAATGTATAGTATGCAAGGTTAATTGTTTATCTCTGACTCCGTTTTTCTCCAGTTTTGGAAGAAGGATCTCATGATCAACTGTGTCAAAAGCCTTGAAGAGATCAAGAAATAGCATGGGATTGCTTTATTTTCCAAAGTTGTTATAATCGATTCAATGAATTTGGAAACTGATGTTTCCGAATTATGGTCCTTAAGAAAACCATGTTGATTGTCAATGAAAATCTTGTATTTTGTGAAAAGAACCATCAATCGATTGCATAGTAGCTTCTCATATAATTTGGAGAATGAAGACAGCAGAGTGATTGGTTGATAGTTCCCTAGATCTTCTGGATCATTATTTTTGTAGAGTGGTATTACCAACGCGGCTTACAGAGAGTGAGAAATGCTCCACATTTGATAGAACTGTCCTCAATTGATACTTCACACAAGTTTAAATCGCAATGGTACTTCAGAAAATGAACCACAATTCGTACTCTTGAACATCAAGCACCCAGTACTAATGATTAAATACGATTCAATAGCCGAAACACAGATTTCCAAATAGGAATCAGAAGGTGTACAAGAATTTCCCAAAATGTATAGTATGCAAGGTTAATTGTTTATCTCTGACTCCGTTTTTCTCCAGTTTTGGAAGAAGGATCTCATGATCAACTGTGTCAAAAGCCTTGAAGAGATCAAGAAATAGCATGGGATTGCTTTATTTTCCAAAGTTGTTATAATCGATTCAATGAATTTGGAAACTGATGTTTCCGAATTATGGTCCTTAAGAAAACCATGTTGATTGTCAATGAAAATCTTGTATTTTGTGAAAAGAACCATCAATCGATTGCATAGTAGCTTCTCATATAATTTGGAGAATGAAGACAGCAGAGTGATTGGTTGATAGTTCCCTAGATCTTCTGGATCATTATTTTTGTAGAGTGGTATTACCAACGCGGCTTACAGAGAGTGAGAAATGCTCCACATTTGATAGAACTGTCCTCAATTGATACTTCACACTAGTTTAAATCGCAATGGTACTTCAGAAAATGAACCACAATTCGTACTCTTGAACATCAAGCACCCAGTACTTATGATTAAATACGATTCAATAGCCGAAACACAGATTTCCAAATAGGAATCAGAAGATGTACAAGAATTTCCCAAAATGTATAGTATGCAAGGTTAATTGTTTATCTCTGACTCCGTTTTTCTCCAGTTTTGGAAGAAGGATCTCATGATCAACTGTGTCAAAAGCCTTGAAGAGATCAAGAAATAGCATGGGATTGCTTTATTTTCCAAAGTTGTTATAATCGATTCAATGAATTTGGAAACTGATGTTTCCGAATTATGGTCCTTAAGAAAACCATGTTGATTGTCAATGAAAATCTTGTATTTTGTGAAAAGAACCATCAATCGATTGCATAGTAGCTTCTCATATAATTTGGAGAATGAAGACAGCAGAGTGATTGGTTGATAGTTCCCTAGATCTTCTGGATCATTATTTTTGTAGAGTGGTATTACCAACGCGGCTTACAGAGAGTGAGAAATGCTCCACATTTGATAGAACTGTCCTCAATTGATACTTCACACTAGTTTAAATCGCAATGGTACTTCAGAAAATGAACCACAATTCGTACTCTTGAACATCAAGCACCCAGTACTAATGATTAAATACGATTCAATAGCCGAAACACAGATTTCCAAATAGGAATCAGAAGGTGTACAAGAATTTCCCAAAATGTATAGTATGCAAGGTTAATTGTTTATCTCTGACTCCGTTTTTCTCCAGTTTTGGAAGAAGGATCTCATGATCAACTGTGTCAAAAGCCTTGAAGAGATCAAGAAATAGCATGGGATTGCTTTATTTTCCAAAGTTGTTATAATCGATTCAATGAATTTGGAAACTGATGTTTCCGAATTATGGTCCTTAAGAAAACCATGTTGATTGTCAATGAAAATCTTGTATTTTGTGAAAAGAACCATCAATCGATTGCATAGTAGCTTCTCATATAATTTGGAGAATGAAGACAGCAGAGTGATTGGTTGATAGTTCCCTAGATCTTCTGGATCATTATTTTTGTAGAGTGGTATTACCAACGCGGCTTACAGAGAGTGAGAAATGCTCCACATTTGACAGAACTGTCCTCAATTGATACTTCACACTAGTTTAAATCGCAATGGTACTTCAGAAAATGAACCACAATTCGTACTCTTGAACATCAAGCACCCAGTACTTATGATTAAATACGATTCAATAGCCGAAACACAGATTTCCAAATAGGAATCAGAAGATGTACAAGAATTTCCCAAAATGTATAGTATGCAAGGTTAATTGTTTATCTCTGACTCCGTTTTTCTCCAGTTTTGGAAGAAGGATCTCATGATCAACTGTGTCAAAAGCCTTGAAGAGATCAAGAAATAGCATGGGATTGCTTTATTTTCCAAAGTTGTTATAATCGATTCAATGAATTTGGAAACAGATGTTTCCGAATTATGGTCCTTAAGAAAACCATGTTGATTGTCAATGAAAATCTTGTATTTTGTGAAAAGAACCATCAATCGATTGCATAGTAGCTTCTCATATAATTTGGAGAATGAAGACAGCAGAGTGATTGGTTGATAGTTCCCTAGATTTTCTGGATCATTATTTTTGTAGAGTGGTATTACCAACGCGGCTTACAGAGAGTGAGAAATGCTCCACATTTGATAGAACTGTCCTCAATTGATACTTCACACTAGTTTAAATCGCAATGGTACTTCAGAAAATGAACCACAATTCGTACTCTTGAACATCAAGCACCCAGTACTTATGATTAAATACGATTCAATAGCCGAAACACAGATTTCCAAATAGGAATCAGAAGATGTACAAGAATTTCCCAAAATGTATAGTATGCAAGGTTAATTGTTTATCTCTGACTCCGTTTTTCTCCAGTTTTGGAAGAAGGATCTCATGATCAACTGTGTCAAAAGCCTTGAAGAGATCAAGAAATAGCATGGGATTGCTTTATTTTCCAAAGTTGTTATAATCGATTCAATGAATTTGGAAACTGATGTTTCCGAATTATGGTCCTTAAGAAAACCATGTTGATTGTCAATGAAAATCTTGTATTTTGTGAAAAGAACCATCAATCGATTGCATAGTAGCTTCTCATATAATTTGGAGAATGAAGACAGCAGAGTGATTGGTTGATAGTTCCCTAGATCTTCTGGATCATTATTTTTGTAGAGTGGTATTACCAACGCGGCTTACAGAGAGTGAGAAATGCTCCACATTTGATAGAACTGTCCTCAATTGATACTTCACACTAGTTTAAATTGCAATGGTACTTCAGAAAATAAACCACAATTCGTACTCTTGAACATCAAGCACCCAGTACTTATGTTTAAATATGATTCAATAGCCGAAACACAGATTTCCAAATAGGAATCAGAAGATGTACAAGAATTTCCCAAAATGTATAGTATGCAAGGTTAATTGTTTATCTCTGACTCCGTTTTTCTCCAGTTTTGGAAGAAGGATCTCATGATCAACTGTGTCAAAAGCCTTGAAGAGATCAAGAAATAGCATGGGTTCGCTTTATTTTCCAAAGTTGTTATAATCGATTCAATGAATTTGGAAACTGATGTTTCCGAATTATGGTCCTTAAGAAAACCATGTTGATTGTCAATGAAAATCTTGTATTTTGTGAAAAGAACCATCAATCGATTGCATAGTAGCTTCTCATATAATTTGGAGAATGAAGACAGCAGAGTGATTGGTTGATAGTTCCCTAGATCTTCTGGATCATTATTTTTGTAGAGTGGTATTACCAACGCGGCTTACAGAGAGTGAGAAATGCTCCACATTTGATAGAACTGTCCTCAATTGATACTTCACACTAGTTTAAATCGCAATGGTACTTCAGAAAATGAACCACAATTCGTACTCTTGAACATCAAGCACCCAGTACTTATGATTAAATACGATTCAATAGCCGAAACACAGATTTCCAAATAGGAATCAGAAGATGTACAAGAATTTCCCAAAATGTATAGTATGCAAGGTTAATTGTTTATCTCTGACTCCGTTTTTCTCCAGTTTTGGAAGAAGGATCTCATGATCAACTGTGTCAAAAGCCTTGAAGAGATCAAGAAATAGCATGGGATTGCTTTATTTCCCAAAGTTGTTATAATCGATTCAATGAATTTGGAAACTGATGTTTCCGAATTATGGTCCTTAAGAAAACCATGTTGATTGTCAATGAAAATCTTGTATTTTGTGAAAAGAACCATCAATCGATTGCATAGTAGCTTCTCATATAATTTGGAGAATGAAGACAGCAGAGTGATTGGTTGATAGTTCCCTAGATCTTCTGGATCATTATTTTTGTAGAGTGATATTACCAACGCGGCTTACAGAGAGTGAGAAATGCTCCACATTTGATAGAACTGTCCTCAATTGATACTTCACACTAGTTTAAATCGCAATGGTACTTCAGAAAATGATCCACAATTCGTACTCTTGAACATCAAGCACCCAGTACTTATGATTAAATACGATTCAATAGCCGAAACACAGATTTCCAAATAGGAATCAGAAGATGTACAAGAATTTCCCAAAATGTATAGTATGCAAGGTTAATTGTTTATCTCTGACTCCGTTTTTCTCCAGTTTTGGAAGAAGGATCTCATGATCAACTGTGTCAAAAGCCTTGAAGAGATCAAGAAATAGCATGGGAAGCTTTATTTTCCAAAGTTGTTATAATCGATTCAATGAATTTGGAAACTGATGTTTCCGAATTATGGTCCTTAAGAAAACCATGTTGATTGTCAATGAAAATCTTGTATTTTGTGAAAAGAACCATCAATCGATTGCATAGTAGCTTCTCATATAATTTGGAGAATGAAGACAGCAGAGTGATTGGTTGATAGTTCCCTAGATCTTCTGGATCATTATTTTTGTAGAGTGGTATTACCAACGCGGCTTACAGAGAGTGAGAAATGCTCCACATTTGATAGAACTGTCCTCAATTGATACTTCACACTAGTTTAAATTGCAATGGTACTTCAGAAAATAAACCACAATTCGTACTCTTAAACATCAAGCACCCAGTACTTATGTTTAAATATGATTCAATAGCCGAAACACAGATTTCCAAATAGGAATCAGAAGATGTACAAGAATTTCCCAAAATGTATAGTGTGCAAGGTTAATTGTTTATCTCTGACTCCGTTTTTCTCCAGTTTTGGAAGAAGGATCTCATGATCAACTGTGTCAAAAGCCTTGAAGAGATCAAGAAATAGCATGGGATTGCTTTATTTTCCAAAGTTGTTATAATCGATTCAATGAATTTGGAAACTGATGTTTCCGAATTATGGTCCTTAAGAAAACCATGTTGATTGTCAATGAAAATCTTGTATTTTGTGAAAAGAACCATCAATCGATTGCATAGTAGCTTCTCATATAATTTGGAGAATGAAGACAGCAGAGTGATTGGTTGATAGTTCCCTAGATTTTCTGGATCATTATTTTTGTAGAGTGGTATTACCAACGCGGCTTACAGAGAGTGAGAAATGCTCCACATTTGATAGAACTGTCCTCAATTGATACTTCACACTAGTTTAAATCGCAATGGTACTTCAGAAAATGAACCACAATTCGTACTCTTGAACATCAAGCACCCAGTACTTATGATTAAATACGATTCAATAGCCGAAACACAGATTTCCAAATAGGAATCAGAAGATGTACAAGAATTTCCCAAAATGTATAGTATGCAAGGTTAATTGTTTATCTCTGACTCCGTTTTTCTCCAGTTTTGGAAGAAGGATCTCATGATCAACTGTGTCAAAAGCCTTGAAGAGATCAAGAAATAGCATGGGATTGCTTTATTTTCCAAAGTTGTTATAATCGATTCAATGAATTTGGAAACTGATGTTTCCGAATTATGGTCCTTAAGAAAACCATGTTGATTGTCAATGAAAATCTTGTATTTTGTGAAAAGAACCATCAATCGATTGCATAGTAGCTTCTCATATAATTTGGAGAATGAAGACAGCAGAGTGATTGGTTGATAGTTCCCTAGATCTTCTGGATCATTATTTTTGTAGAGTGGTATTACCAACGCGGCTTACAGAGAGTGAGAAATGCTCCACATTTGATAGAACTGTCCTCAATTGATACTTCACACTAGTTTAAATTGCAATGGTACTTCAGAAAATAAACCACAATTCGTACTCTTAAACATCAAGCACCCAGTACTTATGTTTAAATATGATTCAATAGCCGAAACACAGATTTCCAAATAGGAATCAGAAGATGTACAAGAATTTCCCAAAATGTATAGTATGCAAGGTTAATTGTTTATCTCTGACTCCGTTTTTCTCCAGTTTTGGAAGAAGGATCTCATGATCAACTGTGTCAAAAGCCTTGAAGAGATCAAGAAATAGCATGGGATTGCTTTATTTTCCAAAGTTGTTATAATCGATTCAATGAATTTGGAAACTGATGTTTCCGAATTATGGTCCTTAAGAAAACCATGTTGATTGTCAATGAAAATCTTGTATTTTGTGAAAAGAACCATCAATCGATTGCATAGTAGCTTCTCATATAATTTGGAGAATGAAGACAGCAGAGTGATTGGTTGATAGTTCCCTAGATCTTCTGGATCATTATTTTTGTAGAGTGGTATTACCAACGCGGCTTACAGAGAGTGAGAAATGCTCCACATTTGATAGAACTGTCCTCAATTGATACTTCACACTAGTTTAAATCGCAATGGTACTTCAGAAAATGAACCACAATTCGTACTCTTGAACATCAAGCACCCAGTACTTATGATTAAATACGATTCAATAGCCGAAACACAGATTTCCAAATAGGAATCAGAAGATGTACAAGAATTTCCCAAAATGTATAGTATGCAAGGTTAATTGTTTATCTCTGACTCCGTTTTTCTCCAGTTTTGGAAGAAGGATCTCATGATCAACTGTGTCAAAAGCCTTGAAGAGATCAAGAAATAGCATGGGATTGCTTTATTTTCCAAAGTTGTTATAATCGATTCAATGAATTTGGAAACTGATGTTTCCGAATTATGGTCCTTAAGAAAACCATGTTGATTGTCAATGAAAATCTTGTATTTTGTGAAAAGAACCATCAATCGATTGCATAGTAGCTTCTCATATAATTTGGAGAATGAAGACAGCAGAGTGATTGGTTGATAGTTCCCTAGATCTTCTGGATCATTATTTTTGTAGAGTGGTATTACCAACGCGGCTTACAGAGAGTGAGAAATGCTCCACATTTGATAGAACTGTCCTCAATTGATACTTCACACTAGTTTAAATCGCAATGGTACTTCAGAAAATGATCCACAATTCGTACTCTTGAACATCAAGCACCCAGTACTTATGATTAAATACGATTCAATAGCCGAAACACAGATTTCCAAATAGGAATCAGAAGATGTACAAGAATTTCCCAAAATGTATAGTATGCAAGGTTAATTGTTTATCTCTGACTCCGTTTTTCTCCAGTTTTGGAAGAAGGATCTCATGATCAACTGTGTCAAAAGCCTTGAAGAGATCAAGAAATAGCATGGGATTGCTTTATTTTCCAAAGTTGTTATAATCGATTCAATGAATTTGGAAACTGATGTTTCCGAATTATGGTCCTTAAGAAAACCATGTTGATTGTCAATGAAAATCTTGTATTTTGTGAAAAGAACCATCAATCGATTGCATAGTAGCTTCTCATATAATTTGGAGAATGAAGACAGCAGAGTGATTGGTTGATAGTTCCCTAGATCTTCTGGATCATTATTTTTGTAGAGTGGTATTACCAACGCGGCTTACAGAGAGTGAGAAATGCTCCACATTTGATAGAACTGTCCTCAATTGATACTTCACACTAGTTTAAATCGCAATGGTACTTCAGAAAATGATCCACAATTCGTACTCTTGAACATCAAGCACCCAGTACTTATGATTAAATACGATTCAATAGCCGAAACACAGATTTCCAAATAGGAATCAGAAGATGTACAAGAATTTCCCAAAATGTATAGTATGCAAGGTTAATTGTTTATCTCTGACTCCGTTTTTCTCCAGTTTTGGAAGAAGGATCTCATGATCAACTGTGTCAAAAGCCTTGAAGAGATCAAGAAATAGCATGGGATTGCTTTATTTTCCAAAGTTGTTATAATCGATTCAATGAATTTGGAAACTGATGTTTCCGAATTATGGTCCTTAAGAAAACCATGTTGATTGTCAATGAAAATCTTGTATTTTGTGAAAAGAACCATCAATCGATTGCATAGTAGCTTCTCATATAATTTGGAGAATGAAGACAGCAGAGTGATTGGTTGATAGTTCCCTAGATCTTCTGGATCATTATTTTTGTAGAGTGGTATTACCAACGCGGCTTACAGAGAGTGAGAAATGCTCCACATTTGATAGAACTGTCCTCAATTGATACTTCACACTAGTTTAAATTGCAATGGTACTTCAGAAAATAAACCACAATTCGTACTCTTAAACATCAAGCACCCAGTACTTATGTTTAAATATGATTCAATAGCCGAAACACAGATTTCCAAATAGGAATCAGAAGATGTACAAGAATTTCCCAAAATGTATAGTGTGCAAGGTTAATTGTTTATCTCTGACTCCGTTTTTCTCCAGTTTTGGAAGAAGGATCTCATGATCAACTGTGTCAAAAGCCTTGAAGAGATCAAGAAATAGCATGGGATTGCTTTATTTTCCAAAGTTGTTATAATCGATTCAATGAATTTGGAAACTGATGTTTCCGAATTATGGTCCTTAAGAAAACCATGTTGATTGTCAATGAAAATCTTGTATTTTGTGAAAAGAACCATCAATCGATTGCATAGTAGCTTCTCATATAATTTGGAGAATGAAGACAGCAGAGTGATTGGTTGATAGTTCCCTAGATCTTCTGGATCATTATTTTTGTAGAGTGGTATTACCAACGCGGCTTACAGAGAGTGAGAAATGCTCCACATTTGATAGAACTGTCCTCAATTGATACTTCACACTAGTTTAAATCGCAATGGTACTTCAGAAAATGAACCACAATTCGTACTCTTGAACATCAAGCACCCAGTACTTATGATTAAATACGATTCAATAGCCGAAACACAGATTTCCAAATAGGCATCAGAAGGTGTACAAGAATTTCCCAAAATGTATAGTATGCAAGGTTAATTGTTTATCTCTGACTCCGTTTTTCTCCAGTTTTGGAAGAAGGAGCTCATGATCAACTGTGTCAAAAGCCTTGAAGAGATCAAGAAATAGCATGGGATTGCTTTATTTTCCAAGGTTGTTATAATCGATTCAATGAATTTGATAACTGATGTTTCCGAATTACGGTCCTTAAGAAAACCGTGTTGATTGTCAATGTAAATCTTGTATTTTGTGAAAAGAACCATCAAGCGATTGCATAGTAGCTTCTCATATAATTTGGAGAATGAAAACAGAAGAGTGATTGGTTGATAGTTCCCTAGATCTTCTGATTCTTAATTTTTTAGAGTGGTATTACCAACGCGGCTTACAGAGAGTGAGAAATGCTCCACATTTGATAGAACTGTCCTCAATTGATACTTCACACTAGTTTAAATCGCAATGGTACTTCAGAAAATGAACCACAATTCGTACTCTTGAACATCAAGCACCCAGTACTTATGATTAAATACGATTCAATAGCCGAAACACAGATTTCCAAATAGGCATCAGAAGGTGTACAAGAATTTCCCAAAATGTATAGTATGCAAGGTTAATTGTTTATCTCTGACTCCGTTTTTCTCCAGTTTTGGAAGAAGGAGCTCATGATCAACTGTGTCAAAAGCCTTGAAGAGATCAAGAAATAGCATGGGATTGCTTTATTTTCCAAGGTTGTTATAATCGATTCAATGAATTTGATAACTGATGTTTCCGAATTATGGTCCTTAAGAAAACCGTGTTGATTGTCAATGTGAATCTTGTATTTTGTGAAAAGAACCATCAAGCGATTGCATAGTAGCTTCTCATATAATTTGGAGAATGAAAACAGAAGAGTGATTGGTTGATAGTTCCCTAGATCTTCTGATTCTTAATTTTTTAGAGTGGTATTACCAACGCGGCTTACAGAGAGTGAGAAATGCTCCACATTTGATAGAACTGTCCTCAATTGATACTTCACACTAGTTTAAATCGCAATGGTACTTCAGAAAATGAACCACAATTCGTACTCTTGAACATCAAGCACCCAGTACTTATGATTAAATACGATACAATAGCCGAAACACAGATTTCCAAATAGGCATCAGAAGGTGTACAAGAATTTCCCAAAATGTATAGTATGCAAGGTGAATTGTTTATCTCTGACTCCGTTTTTCTCCAGTTTTGGAAGAAGGATCTTATGATCAACTGTGTCAAAAGCCTTGGAGAGATCAAGAAATAGCATGGGATTGCTTTATTTTCCAAGGTTGTTATAATCGATTCAATGAATTTGATAACTGATGTTTCCGAATTATGGTCCTTAAGAAAACCGTGTTGATTGTCAATGTAAATCTTGTATTTTGTGAAAAGAACCATCAAGCGATTGCATAGTAGCTTCTCATATAATTTGGAGAATGAAAACAGAAGAGTGATTGGTTGATAGTTCCCTAGATCTTCTGATTCTTAATTTTTTAGAGTGGTATTACCAACGCGGCTTACAGAGAGTGAGAAATGCTCCACATTTGATAGAACTGTCCTCAATTGA
The DNA here is from genome assembly GCA_958510875.1 of Endomychus coccineus. Classification (NCBI taxonomy): domain Eukaryota; kingdom Metazoa; phylum Arthropoda; class Insecta; order Coleoptera; family Endomychidae; genus Endomychus; species Endomychus coccineus. Next base: position 127,095,576 of record OY294070.1, on the reverse strand, counting down.
TACTTCACACTAGTTTAAATCGCAATGGTACTTCAGAAAATGAACCACAATTCGTACTCTTAAACATCAAGCACCCAGTACTTATGATTAAATACGATTCAATAGCCGAAACACAGATTTCCAAATAGGAATCAGAAGATGTACAAGAATTTCCCAAAATGTATAGTATGCAAGGTTAATTGTTTATCTCTGACTCCGTTTTTCTCCAGTTTTGGAAGAAGGATCTTATGATCAACTGTGTCAAAAGCCTTGGAGAGATCAAGAAATAGCATGGGATTGCTTTATTTTCCAAGGTTGTTATAATCGATTCAATGAATTTGATAACTGATGTTTCCGAATTATGGTCCTTAAGAAAACCGTGTTGATTGTCAATGTAAATCTTGTATTTTGTGAAAAGAACCATCAAGCGATTGCATAGTAGCTTCTCATATAATTTGGAGAATGATAACAGAAGAGTGATTGGTTGATAGTTCCCTAGATCTTCTGATTCTTAATTTTTTAGAGTGGTATTACCAACGCGGCTTACAGAGAGTGAGAAATGCTCCACATTTGATAGAACTGTCCTCAATTGATACTTCACACTAGTTTAAATCGCAATGGTACTTCAGAAAATGAACCACAATTCGTACTCTTGAACATCAAGCACCCAGTACTTATGATTAAATACGATTCAATAGCCGAAACACAGATTTCCAAATAGGCATCAGAAGGTGTACAAGAATTTCCCAAAATGTATAGTATGCAAGGTGAATTGTTTATCTCTGACTCCATTTTTCTCCAGTTTTGGAAGAAGGATCTCATGATCAACTGTGTCAAAAGCCTTGGAGAGATCAAGAAATAGCATGGGATTGCTTTATTTTCCAAGGTTGTTATAATCGATTGAATGAATCGAGAATAAACCACAATTCGTACTCATAAACATCAGTACTTGTGATTGAATGCGATTCAATAGCCGAAACACAGATTTCCAAATAGCTGTAAGAGTCCCAAAGTGGATCCAGAAGATACACAAGGTTTTCTCAAAATTTGTAGGATGCAAATGGTGTCTACTTCTTCCTGCTACCCCAACGGTAGTAACTGTCTAAAGATGATACGTTGTAGAGGGGATCTCGAACAAAGCCAAACATCTCGCAGATCGATGAAAATTGTCTCTTACAGCCAAGTAGGTCTCAAAGCTATTGGTTCCTATTTGATAACCGAATACTCAGGCATTGATGAAAATGAGACAGCAGACTCTGGCTAGGGTAGTTTGAAAATTTATCAGATCAGAACCAGTGCTTGGCATGACCAAAATAGATATATCATCCCGGACTGTGTATACAATATTTCAGTTCTGGAAAAGCTCACCAGGTTTATCCCACTATGAAGCATTTATTATAAACCTTTCGAAAACAAGAACTGAAATATTTCTGGAACAAAGCAGGTTGAACCTACGTACTATTATTGGTCTTTAGACCGGACATTTCCATTTAAACCTCTATCTACAAAAGGACTCGTTCTATTGGAACACGCTCATTATCTACTATGTCTCGAAGATAATGAAACTGTTGAACACGTTCCCAATGAATGCCCAACTGGGGAAAGAACCATCTCTGAGAAAAAAATAACCGTCAAAGCCATAAAGGCCCTGATGGTGTGCAGAAACTAAGCGTAAAAAAACTCACATTACAGATACAGAAATAAGGAACAATTTTATGGAATCAATTTGGATCGATCTTAATAAATAATGCTGAAATTGAAGGAATAATCATTTTTAGAAAATTCTCGAATATCGTTGGTCTAGAATCCAGATGTTTCTGGGGAAAGTTAGATCTACGCAAAGTTTAGGAGCGTCGGTAAAGTTCCTTGGCGTAGGAATATAACAAAACTAACCATACTAGAATATGAAAATCAATATATAATTGAGTAATAGAAGGAGGCTATTACGCCAACAATAGAAGGGTAAACATAGCGAACAGAGTGACTCTTCTAGGATTCCAATACCATCACGGGCAGAATCCGCATCAGTTGATTTGAACATCTAACCTAATCAAGTTCATTAGTTGCAAGGCAGAAGCCATTTTTATTGAGTACGGGTTGATGACCTCTTATGTGATGGGGGCCAAGGACCCTGCGGTGGATGTACACAGCAATAGGGAGACCCATCATCACATATGGGGTAGTGCTCTTGGAAAGCAGAGATAATCAGGCTAGCCCAAGTATAAATATATTGAAAATCAAAAAACTGGCCTGTGCATAACAGGTGCAAGCCCAACGGCTGCTAGAGAAGTAATCCCGCACCTCACACTCCTCCAGATGGCAGTGGAGAGTATGGCGATAAGGACATATAGATTGACTGGGGAGGGAATCATCAAACGTAAGTATCGACTCCTCCCCGTACATCGGAAGCCTGGGACATGCTCTAAGATAAGATGCAAAAAAAGTATAGCTTCGTGACAGAATTTAACACGAAGCTGAGTCGCAAAAGCCAGCGAATGAATGAATGGCGTAAAAATACTATTCTCAAACTCAGTAGAAAGGCCGTTAAATAGTACACTGATGACTGATGACTTTAAAACAAGCGGAAGAACTGGAATAGGAGTATACGCGCTTGGAACCGAATACTATGAAGGCTTAAGCAAATTCCAAAGCATTTTCCAAGCTGAAATTCACGCTGTAGAAAAAAGTGTCCAGTTCAATATAGAAACAGAAACTAGACAAACTAAACAAGAACAATGCAGTTATTCTCCTATGAAATCCGGGACACACTGAACTGGAGGGTATCGAAAAAGCAGACGCCAGCAGAAAACTGGAAGAACTCAAGAAAGAAGTAGACAATAAGAGATCCCATCAATGCATAGAATTACGAGGTAACACTCAGAATACTAAACGGAATCCTAACAGGGCTCTGCTGGTTTAAAGGACACCTCTAGAAGCTCGCAGTAGTAGAGGAAGAAGGGTTCAAGTTATGCGAAGAGAAACACCACATCATCGCAGAATCATCATACTTTGCTAAACCCAAGAGCACGATAACTCGGAGAGTACCAAATAGAAGAGGGAGATTTACCTAACTTGAAGTCATCCGACATCCTGAACTTCGCAAGAGCATGGCTGGATTAACTGCTGTAGTCGTTGAGAAATAACGGCCCAGCAGCAAAAGGGACAAACTAGATTTAGAATGTGCAAATTGCTCCAACATAATAAATACAATACGATAACTAAGATTTTCGGTAAAGCAAATTTCCTACCAGGAGATCTGAACGAAACCTCAACCAGCAAAATCATGGGCCTTATTGAAATACTGAATTTGCTGGGTGAATAATTAAAATTGAGACACAATAACCTCATGGTTGCATTGGAGAGATCGATGTTCGACCCATTCACAAGAAACCTAAGCCTATGTATATGTTGGGATAATGAATTACGGGGAAAAGGTGAAAAGACCCTGAAAAATTGAACAAGAAATTATTTATTTGGTCAAAATGCAAAATGTCCCGTACCCATTCGATTGAGATGCCCATAACCTCAGCAATCTAGTGCTCTTCAACTCGCCGATCGTCCAATATCATGCCATGAGTTTTATCGACGATTTCTGGCGTTGTAAACTCAATTGGACGATCAGAACGGTGAATGTTCCCCATAATGTTTAACAAGCAATGCTTTGATTTGCGTAATGTTTTTTCCACCCATGAATCAATGTTTAATCAAGACGAGAAATTCACTTTCTTCCATGTTTACAAAAATCTTCAGGGTTACTTGCTTCCGATGGGTGTCAAAGCAGAACTGAATGGCATATCAGTCTGAAAGTTTCAATGCGTTCTAGTTAAAGATGGTACATCACATATGTCGAATGGGATTTTCAATTGTGGCGCCGTCTGTTTTATTTTTCAGGAACTTTTCACCTTGCCCCATATAAGTTGGCTTCAGAAATATATGAGTATTTTATGTACTGTTAAGAGACTCTTTACTGAGTTTAGATTGCTCTACGTTGAGGTGACAATTATTAAGAGACTCTTTACTGAGTTTTTTTTAATCTTAGTGATTATATTTGAATTCTAATTTTCTTTTAATTTAATTATTCCGGCTAGCTTTTTATTTTTTTTTAATTTTTAATTTGATTTGAATGATTTGAACTTTTGAATTGAATGATTGATTTATATTATATGTTATATGGAATTAAACATAATACTTAGTTTGAATGTTAAAATTTTATATTTGAATTTGTTTATGAATCTGTTTTTATGGCTACAAAATTATTCAATTCAAATTTATGTTCTGAAATTTCTATGTTGACAAATAGTTCTTTGTAATTTTAAATTCTCTATGTTCAACCTCAAAACTACTTAAATTTAATACTTGTTTACAAATGACAATCTTACATTCAGAGATACAAATACAATGAGGATATTATAAATAAACTTACTTTTAGATATATCCAATAATGCTAGAAATAATGTTGGCAATGTTCCGTTGATTTTATATTTTGTCTTCTTGGTTATTTGATTATTCACTTTAAAACAATACTCTGCTATGACACATACACAGGTAAACTACGTTTATACTTCTTTATAATTCAGGAACTGTTGATAATAAGTTGTTAATTGTTTTATTCTTTTAAGATATAAAACTTCTTCTTTAATAAACTAGAACTGCTATCGAAGACTGAATATTCTACGATGCTACTTAATAACTGTGGTTATTTCAACCTTAAAACGTTGATACGAAGACTCATGAAGACTATTTACTCCGTAGGAATAATTAATTTGCTTCGGTTATATTAACTTGTCGAAGCTACAGAGACAGTTTCAGTTCTCCGATGTAACCAAAAACTGAGGTTATGGAAATTGAGCTACTGGACACACTTTCAGTGTCAGATGTAATTGCAAACTGTCTAGCTTCCTTTCCTGTTCCTTTTTATAGGACCCACAATAGGACGCCAGTTTATGTCATTTCAACCAATAAGGTACTTCCTTTCCATATCTAGGATGCTATTCCCATTGTTGGATTTGACAGAACTTTTTAATTGTTGTCCTTTGAAATATCTAATTTCTCTCGACCAATCAAAATTGAGTATTCTTGAAATTTTGAAATATTGAAGATTTTCAATTTATTTTAAAGTGATGGTGCATTCTGCTATTTAAATTGATATTGCCAACATTTTTCCACATATTTTGATATAAGATAACCTATGATTAGGTTCCTATTAACTTGATTATTCTAATTCTTATGTCAATTTTGACATTTGGCAATTCTTAAATCTAAATCTAATACATAATATAAAATATAAATAACATTCATATAACATTGTAGAACTCAAATTTCTTAATACTATCTTGAATCTATAACTTATTTTACTAGTTTTTTGCTATGTTCTGATAGTCTTTGAATCATTTTAATTATGATTTCCTATTTCGTATTACTGTACGTTTATCCACTTTCACTGTTTCTTCTTTACACTTCTTATTCTATATTACATTCTGGTTTATGTTATTATACAATGTTTAATATCTTATACTACTTATAATTTAACTTTAAATAATGTTTTTAATTCCATATTTTATATTCTTTTGAATCTTTTCTATTTTTAATGTTTCGGTAAGTTCAAATTCTATCATTTTATGTTATTTAGGAAATGAAATCATAACAGTACATTCAACCATGTGAGGACTTAATTATAGGTATATGCATGCAAGATCTGATTATTAGTACGAAAACGGTAAGTTTGCAATGAAGTCACAGGCATCAGCTGACGGGATGTTGCCAATATGAGCAACATTTCTGACATTGCTAACCTTCAACATTTCATGTACAGTCTCGCGTAGAACCGTTTATAAAATGTGAATTTTTCATTGAATGCTATCGTTTGACAATGCAAAATTTGTTGCCACATTCAAAATCAAATTAGTAATCTAATTCACGTGTAATATGATTATATTCTTATACTACAGTCCCGTTTGTTTGTAAATTATTGTCACCCAGTCAATAGAATTTTCTCGGATATGTCACATTATTTTACCGGTTTTCTACGGAACCGAAATAAGGAGAATTCCACAGAAATTTCTACCGATTTGCCTTAAACGGAACAGACAATCACGTTCAAACATGAATCATCTCGATATCGCTGTATTTGCAGATTTCTCTTCTGACTATAAACATCAAAACTTCACATATCGGTAGCAACCACAAACATGCCTGCGTTCGTTTTCACTCTTTTAGAAACTATTCATTCAAGCCGTCAGCAAACAAATATCAGAACGGATCGAGTACATAAAACTCAAACTATTAAAACTACTATTGATCCTACGAATGTTTTACTTACACCTCATCATGATCATCTATAAAAACTAATTTGGAACTCCAATGACTGTTCCATTCTCTCATTCACTTTCTATTCGATTTAAGAAACGATTGCACCATTTCTAAGATATTGTTCGTGTATCAAAAGATAGACGAAAATTAGTCAATCCAACGAAATTTCTACTAAGCTTTTGATAAAATGTGTCTCTTATTATTATCAAGGTCATTGAGGCATTTCGATGACAATTAAATAGCTTGTAAATTGAGTTTGTTAGTAAAAAGAAATTCAACTTATAATTGAAATGAATGAAATCTTTATGTATTTCTAGATCAAGTTGTTATGTCCAATACATGCTGTCTCTTTAGTAGCTCCAATCAAAAAACGTTATTAGTTACTTTTGTTTGAAGTATCATATTTTAAAATTCTAGCCTGTAGAAAGTTTTTAATATAACATCATTTGTTGATGTACATCTTGGGTCTAGCAGTATACGATACTTGACATCGATTACATCGAAAAAACATACAATACGTTTACTAAGTTATAGTTATTTCAGCAAATTGATAGCACATGGAAATGTTTGATAGAGGTGTTTTAATTGACCTCGTTCAAATGGAATACAAAGGCAAAATGCATAGGCGTAGAGATGCTATATACTTCAAAATACGCGAATATCTTCGAACTTTTTCAGAATTAGATTTTGCCTCACGTTCTGTACCTAGATATAGTCCGAGTCAGTCTTCCCCAAACTCGGCAAAATTCTGCACCCTTAAAATTAACACGGGTAACCCCCTCAGGGTGGTGGGTAAGCGGCTATACAGACAAATTTTTGGAATGTCAATGCAAAATACCTCAAAATTAAAGTTGGACATTTCGGTAGTTAATTTTTACCCTAAAAATTGATTTTGTGCAGTTTGCGGACCCCCGAAAAGTTTTCAATCATTTGAGAAACACTGTTCTAAGTAGATGCAGAGTACCGAGAAGCTAATAATTAACTCGCATTTCTGTATTCGAGAGTATCTCCCAACTTTAGCTTATTAGCCGAGGAAATGAATCATTCCACCTTCCGAAACTGGCGCAGCTGGATGGATTTAGATGCGGTTTTCTGCATTCGATTGAGGAAGTAATTTAAAAAATTTTTATCAGGCATTCTTTGAACCATACCATCTCAGTTGGTTTACTTAATGTCCTTGACTATAGTGTGTGTTACTCCCTTGATTTCACGGATTATTTCATTTGTGGTCCCCTCCATTCTCGATTTTCTGGCAGCTCTTCGCCAGTGATTCATTTCTGTAGCTTTTAAGATTTTTTCAGCTCTCTCTTTGAGGGCCCATACTTCACTACTATATGTAAGTATGCTTTTTACTATGGTTTCATATATTCGTTGTTTGTTTCTGTTATGATATGAATTTATCCCATAGTATTCCATTTATCATGGCTATTGCTGTTTAGCCTTGTATATTTCTGTCCTCAATGTGTTCCGTCGTCGGTTATTTGTACTCCTAGGTATTTATACTTATTCGTTTGTCTTATGCATTTTCGATCTTCTAGGAAGAGGTCCTATTGTTGTCCTCATATATATAAAAACTCAAAAACACTTAAAATTTTACTGCAGTTTTCTTGATGTCCTCAGAGACCACAGGTATCCGATGGTACGCTCTTGTTAGATCCAGCGTCAAAAAAATGATGCACCCTCTAACCATGTAGATGATCTATGGGTTACTTATACGGGGTCTTTGCTGGTTAAGCGCTCGGAAATCTTCGCATGGTCTTTAGTCTTCCAACGACTTCTATACTAAATGCTGGCACAAGGATTGTGAGACAGTCGACAAATCGCGCTGCAGGAGAACCTTGGATCAAAATACGATTAATTACATTCTGTTTTGCTGCTCCCATTGTCTTACCTGGAACAGTAACCAGTACATAGAATGACTTCTATGCTTGTTTTGAAGTTTAGGGAGGCTCTGGTTGAAACAGCCAAAAGGAACAAATTGCAGCTGGTATGGGTACCCGCCCCTGGTGTGGAAGGAAACGAAGTGGCCAATGAATTGGCCAAACGGGGTTTCCTGAGTACCTCTGGCCCCGATGCAGCGATAGGAATCTCATCAACCACCCTCACCCTCAGAAAGCTACACTGGATGGACAGTGCCTCTTGGTTTGGTGAATGCCTTCGTTATGAGGCAGGCGAAGTTTCAAATCAATAACTTTCAGCCCAAACGCTCGAAAACCCTTTTCTCTATTAGCAGAAGACATCTACACTTAATGGGCATCGTTGATTACCCACGTTCTAGTAGATGCTGACAGGCGGACGAAACAACCTCTCATATCCTGGCGGAATGTCCAGCACTGGTTTCTCTTAGGCTACAACACCTCGGCAGTGTATACATGCTGTCTGACGACATAAGAGAAGGAGCAGCATCCATCCTTCGGCGCTGCCTTAGGCCCGCTGGACTGAGTCTTGTACCAAGGGCGCACAATGGACCCAGTCAAGTACTCTAAGCTTTTAGAACACTTCAACCAAAATTTTTCACTTCGAGGACATCAATTGTAGGGGTTGGAATCCAATACAGTAATAATAATGATCAAATTCATCTCATTGATGATAATTTAATTTTAGTTTCAAGAGTTATCGATAATAATGTTGTTGTTTACAATTGATGTAATAATTAAATCAATAATTTGTTGTCGTAACCGAGACAATGGTCTAAAGGCTAATTAAGATAATAAATATAAAACAATAGATCAGAAGTAAAGTATAGTATAAAGTCATAGGTAAGATATCAACTCTGTGAGTCACCATATATCCAAAGTGTGAACTCTCTTATAGTTTTATTAATCAACAGTGAGCAGTTTCGTCTGTTCATGAGAACAAAAATACTGATAGCTTTTGGTTTGACTTTTTGCGGTCATTTATCATGTCCAACTATTCAATTCAATAATTCGATTTTATTAGCAAAACTGATGGTCTCAAAATTTTTAGTGGGGAAGTAGCTATATTTTTTGCTATGAAGTTGAAAATCCTCGTAACGCCAATGGTAAAGATTCACCGTATTATTAAATAATTGAATGTATTGTTAATTCATTTACGGCCGAATACCAATGTAAAAGCAGTACAGAACGCATGTATTAGAAATAACGAAGCATGAAACACGCGTTGAGAAAAATAAAATCACAAACAGCTGTCACGTTCAACTACACAGCGTCCCACATTGCAGTCGGCTGGTCATCACTGGGTCAGTTCGGCTAATAGAGCGATCACAGTAGCTTCGCGGCGTTCAACTGTTTTACCGACGGAAAACAAGAACGCTGGTCTGTGTGTGATTGTTCGTTAAATATTGTGGATTAGTGAATGAAACAACATTGGTTGGTGCTCTAAAATCATATAAATTAATAAAAAAGTGATCGAATCGATGGAGTTTCGGATTTCTAGAGATGATCTTTCAAATATTTTGACATTTTGGAAAATCGAATCGCAATGAATCAAGTCAAGTGGCCTTCGGTGCGAACCGATTACAAATATCCCCACAACGGACCGGATTTAAACCTGGAAGATAATTTTTGCGCTAATTCCCTGGACAGTTTGGCCAACTCGTCGAATCCTTCGGAAAGTTTAAGTGACGATTCTCACGATTCTGACTCTGGGGCCGATACCAAATCGAAAAATTCCTTCGTCACCAAATGCGAAGTATACGCTCAGAACAGATGCGGAAGTGTCAGGTCTTGGACGAAATCGGAAAGCAGCAATTCGGATTCGTACGAATACGTGACGACCAGCAATGCCGGCGAGAATGCCGTCAACGAGAAGAAACAAAACGGAGATAAGCGGTTGGATTCGCTGTTGGCTCGGATGGAAACTATCCCGGAAGAAAACGAGCCTAAAGTGTCCGTCAAAGAGATCCTGGCCAGGTTCGAAAATCTGAAGGGATTGAAAGAGGCGAAAGACTGTAATAACAACAATGTAAATTTCAATAATAATATCAATGTTAGTGTCGGTAGAAGCGTTGAAAATATTCCGTATATGCTTCAGAGGAATGATCATCAAGATACCAAAGAAATACGTAAAGAAAAGGTGAGAATCCTAGATTTAGATTTTTGATATATTTTATTACAGTCCTCTACAAAATCTCCCAATCAAATCTAGATCCACTTTAACATATCTGCATTGATTAGACTATTAATCAGTGATTGAGTTTTAAAAAGGGATAAAATATCGTCAATTATTGATTTTAACTTAAACGCTGCGAAAAAGCGGTTGGATAGACAAAAATTCCATCATAGTTAGGGAATTCAATTTCCTTCAGAATGGTCTCAGTTTAGATAAGAAAAGTTGAACACCTGCCAGAGGCTTCTTAGTGAAACATTGAGTTCTCCAGTTTTTGACAACTCCAAAGTATATAATGGGAATATATGGGACGCTGATTATGAAAATTCCTGTGGTCACTTGATTTTCAGTTATATACGCCTGTGATAACAGGATAATTATCATCCTATATCTATAGAACATCCAGACGATATATTTTTCTAAATCAATTCAATGAAAAACAAAATGTTGCAGAAACTTTTGGCAAAATTTCTTTGGGATGGGCGCTTTGTATGAAACCATTCCAACGTATAGTATAGTTCATAGTATGCCGTTGATATAATAAACCAACTAGCTTATTAAACACCATTGCGTTGTTCCCAACATCTTCAAACAAAAAGAAATGGGTACAGATAACTAGTATTGTTCATTACAATTATGCTATTTTTAGGTATATTTTGAAGGAGGCGATGTTCAAAGCAATCTTCAAATAGTTTTGCGTCTGTGTCTCAGTGCTAATCTAGAGTTATGTTTGTAGGTAAAAGCAAATGACAGTTCGGAATAAATCCATGTTCTCAACCTGCATGTATTATTGGTGTTGTTTTGCCTTTATTTGAAGGAGTTTTGGTTTGTCATTTATTTTTAAATCATTCCATCCATTTTTCGCAGTTTCGTGTGTACCAAACCATGTCTCGTCAAGGTAAATAATTGGAATTATCTATTAGTCTGGTAAAATTGGTATTTCACATCGTGATTTTGCTACTATTGACCGATTTGGACGTTCTTAGTGTCAAAATGTTCGGGAAAGCGCCCCGAAACAGAAGACCCCATTTTCAACCCCCGCTTTCATCATCCCTATTTGTTAATTACCAAGCCTCTGATTAATTTTTGATTTGGACCGATAATTAACTAATGTATGTGACAAAAAAATATGAGAGGGAATTGACCGCAAATTGTTACTCGGTGATTTTCGAGGCCGTTGATCACGATTCTGTTGTCAGAATCGGAAAATTCTACATATTTGGCTGGAAAACTCGGCATTTTCATGAAAAATATAAGAGATAAGCCAAAAGCCAGAAAATTACCATAGCATTTTGGCACCTAGTCTCTAGATAAATGCTTCATTTTGAAAGTGACACTACAAGATGCCCCAATAACAGCACAAGCCCAAGGGCGCCACATTCTAACACTAGTGCAACAAAAATCATTCACCGGAAAACCAGTAACAACTAAAAATTAAAAATTTCATTCCATATTCATATTATCAGGTATATAATACGGTCTATTTCTACCTAATTAAAATGGTACAATCAGGAAATAAAGTTCATCAAGGAAGTAACATGAATGGGATTTGAGTCTCTACCACCCTAAGAATCTAACATGGCGATCCTGCTAAGGCCCTAAGTTAGGTGGAAAATTATGTTTTTGATAAAAATGGTCAAACAGTAGTGAATCCAATAGAATTCCACAAAAAGAGGGAAATCAAGTTCTAAACACGCAGAAATCACTGATCCTGGCAGGATCGCCATGTGATGTTAGGTTCTTAGGGTGGTAGAGATTTAAAACCATTCATGTTAAATCCTTGATGAACTTTATTTAACTCCCGACCCAGATTACATTTATGAATAATGTTGACTAATCCTAACCTATCAGTTTCTATAATTACAGTTAATATTTAATCATTAAAAAGAATGTGAGATGTACTGTACAGGCTGTTCAAATTGTATCGCACCACACAAGTAAATAAAATTTGTACTCCGACTGCTTGAAAAGGTGGTAAATTTGATGCTTTTTAATGATAATTAGGGTTTTATTGTAGTATGGATAATTCTCTACCAGAGTTTGAATAATATGTAAAATTCTTTTCACGAAAATGATTCTGACTTGATGTCTGCAGTAAAAGTACCCATTCGCTATGCAAGAGCTTGGCAATAAACAACCAAATAAACAGAGGGTCGAAAAGGGCTGGATATAAGATAATTATGTATCTATTGTACGTAATTTGGAAAGAATTCTAAGGAAAACAAGTAAACATACTGGTGTGATATGTTTATATTAATTCAATCAAATAAAGTAGCCTTAATAATACAAAGTATTATTATTTATAATAGCGTGCAATTTACCTAACCTAGTTTTGAATACTAGTTATTTAAGTTCCAGAAGTACTTGCCTTTTGTCAATTGTACGTACTTGAAGCCCATTTTAAACAGGATAATCCAAAGGCTAATGAGGCTTCAGATTATCTGGATTTCATCATTATGAGTGTATTGAAGGCAAGTGTTGCTCTTCGTACGTAGTATAGATATTTCGTCATATCATTTCGTACGACAAGCATCTTTACGCTTCCTTCTTGGTTTGATGGGATTTGACACGATTCTTTCTACTGTAGTCAAAGCACATGTTTCAGTCACAAAAAATATATACAGTTCTTAAAATTTCCCTAGCATCAGAAAATAATTGCTTATTCTTCATCTAGAAAAAACTTCATTAATGTTTCACCATGGACGCCACATAATGCTGTTTTATACGTAAGTAAAATTTGGTAAATTATAGTAACAAGTAATGAACTGGACACTTCTCGTAAGAAATAAGGACTTACCAATTTTACGACAAAACTAAGCTTTTATCTGCTATGTCTTTATTATTTAGTCCGGCCCTCTCAACTAATATTAACATAATCGAGGGTATTTGTGACTGGTAGTTTAATGCAGTTATTGAGTCCAACCTTTTTCGTGAAAAGAACAATGAGTATACCAAATCTTTTTCAAGATCCATATCAAAATATCGCAAAATTTTGGCCGAGCAAAAGATACAACATAAAGCGATCTCACCGCATTAGAAGGGAGCGAATGAAGTGCCAGTAGAAGCTGCAAACTCTCGTTTTATGGGTTACCTTGAGGTAGAACATACAGAGAGTATTAAACTTTGTTAAGACGAGCAAACTTCTTCAGCATGCTTTTACGATCTCATACATAAACATCACTTTCCTTGAGCAAACTCAATCTAGAAAGCGTCACGTCCTTGACAGTGGCTCAGGTGAACATCAAAATTTAATTAATTAACTACACCAACGTGTGATATATAAAGCATTATTACCTTCTAAATCTCACAGAAAATTCGTTGCTATCGTAAAAAATCCGTTATTAATCTTACTTATTCGCAAATTGGCTTGACGCTCTTATGACCAGGGAAATGGAGTGTCAAAAGTGGATTAACTTCTTGGACTATATTAATTAATTGTGTTCGGCCACAAGATCGTTAACGTGTTATAATTAACTACATGGTTGTCTGATTCGAATTGTTGTTATTACCATTTTTATACACTTATAACTTCAAAAAGTTATGCTCTAATGGTTTGCTAATAATAAGTGAGCGATGATGATATAGAGTTTATATCGAATGAGGCCTGTGCCCATCTACTTCAAGTTCCGGTAGTCTGCAGTTTGACAGATTGCTCAACCAATACCGTTAATGTTTGTTGATGCTTTAGGTCAGAAACTAACCATACGAGGGCGAGGTGAAAAGTCCCCGAAAAATTAAACAATAAATGATTCATTTGGTCAAAACTCAACTCAACATAATCTCCTTGTAGCTCGATACACTTCGTCCAACGTTTTTCTCATTTGTCGATCCCCTCCAAATATTACGATTTCGGCAAATCTTTCAAAGTAGGGGTTTGTTTCAGCGATGACCTCATCGTTGGTGCCAAATCTTTCCGCTGAGACATTTCTTAAGTTTGGAAATGGATAAAATCGCAGGGGGGCAAGTCTGGAGGATATGGTGGATGACGAACAAATTCGATGCGCAACTCATGCAATTTTTCCATTGCAACTGTGGACCTCTGTGCCGATGAATTGTTCTGGTGGAAGAGCACCGCTTCCGTTTCAAATCGGCGTCGAATCGATTCACAGCTCTGCATAATATACGCCCCTTTTCAAGGTAATCGATTTGGACGATATCGTGTGTATCCCAAAAATTGTCGCCATGACTTTGTTGTCCGATAATCCCTGAAAATCTGTTTCGAGTGTTCTTTGGTCACTGGTGTGTTGTGATGGATCCATCGTCTTCGGTTACGAAACTGCCCAAAAAGTCTTTCTTATCGCGCTTGAACATCGCCAATCACTCCTTTGAAGTTGTCACTCGGTCGCGCTTGTTGTCAACAGACAAAATGCAGCACCCATCTGGCAGATAGCTTTCTCATATTCAAATTTATGCAAAACGTCCCGTACCCGTTTGTTTGAGATGTCCATAGCCTCAGCAATCCCGTGCACCTTCACTCGCCGATTGTCCAATATCATACCTTGGATTTCATCGACGATTTCAGTAAACCACTTGTGTATCGTTCCGATCGATGGTGAAGAATCCCCATAATGTTTAACAAGCGATGCTTTGGCTTGCGTATTGTTTTTTCCACGCAAGAAATAACGTTTAATCAAGACGCGAAATTAACTTCTTTCATGGGTACAAAAATCTTCAAGGTTGCTTTCGATGGGTGTCTGAAAATTTTAATGCGTTCTAGTTAAAGATGGTACATCACAAATGTTACATGGGATTTTCGATTGTGGTGCCATCTGTCTTTTCACTTGGCCCTCGTATATTGCAGTGAATGGAAAAGGTGGTGACGCATTTACGAAGGCAGAAAATTTGCTATACTATAATTGACTTGCCACACGGTTTTAGATCGTGTTCCATATGTAGGTCTGTCTACCTATCATAGGTAGATTATGTATATTGGTTGGTTCATGTTGGAAGTTCATTCACGACGCGTTCCTTACAATATCTGCAAGTACATAATTACACCCAAATCGATGTAACTGTTACATAGTATTTAGGCTATAGTCCCAGACGCTGCCTCTTATTTCATATGAAATGAATATCTAAGACTACTAAGATTAGTCAATTGCTTTAATGATGTTAATAATTTGACATTTGAGGAGAATAGCTCCTATAAGGTACAAGTGCCAAAAATAACAAATTGAAATTATAAAAACTTCCTATCCTTGTATTAAAACAAAGTAATATTGGTCTATAATTTTATTTGCTGGTATGAAACACAAACAGTATTAATGAAACAAAACGAAAACAAAACAATAAACAATTGAAAAATTCTGTGAATGGTCTTAGTGCTAAGAAAAGCTTTAACTGTAAACCGTCTACGTACCAAAGTCTAAGTGCCATTATGATCTGGATTTTTTTCAGCTGGATCTTGTTCAGCAGTTTCGACAATCAAACCTTCATAAAAAACACGGTATTCCATAGGAATGTGGCGTTAAGTTGTCTAGTTTCGCTTTCGTAATTCGATTTTCGCATTCCAATAAGGGAATAGACTCCGATTTGATGTTGGGAAGCTGTTTTCCGTTTTTTCAGAACATTAATCATTTCCCACGGTGCAACATCACTGAATCTTTTGCGAATAAATACCTGGAAAGGGCTATTTTCTGAAATACGCACCCATGATGTTTGGTAAATATTTAATTTCGAAATGTTTTTGTACACACCGGCGAAAAGATGAAGATTTTTGAAGTCTTTTTTTTTCCATGTGTATAACAGTGTATAGATCTGTATGGCAACTTTCTTTGATCAATCTTTCAATGTTCATACTTTTGTATCTGTTTGATAATGGCACTTTGGTTGTTGAAACTATCGTAACATTTCAATGTTATTATTAAAAGTGGTATAGAAACAAAGTGATTGTTCTTTCATTTAATCATAATGATAAATTACCATAGAGAAACGGCCTTAACAATCGATTTTTTGAATTATGGATTTACTTAAAGTCGAAGCCAACTTCATTAATTTTTTTTTCTGTGTAAAATAATTAAAAGATCGAGGGGCATAAAATCATACATAATGATACCTACATCACTGAGTTCCTGTATGTAGATTTTATTATTCATCACATTTACTGCAGTGTATCTGAGTCATTTAATCCGTTATTTGTTATTTCCGAAACCCATATGAATTTCTCTTCATAATTCTTAAAGTTTCCAAAAAAAAAACAATTCCAATCCATCAAATAGAACTGGAACATATACATAATGAGGTTCTATAATATCTAAAATTTAATTAGTCTAACTGTCTACATTCCGCTAGAAATTTACGTACGGTTATGAATACAAATTTTCAACACATGGTTTTGATTGTACCATCTGCGTGTTGATTAGCATATTTTATTCTTCAACAGCTTACTTCACAAGTTATGACCGTTAATGGCCATGAATAAATCCTGTGTCGCGGAACAAATAAGCAAAATTGAAAGGAGTTCTGAAAAAAGATATAATGTCGTATATATAGGTTAGACATGAAAGCAGTTTATATAAGTCAGGCATATCGGACGTGTCTCTTTCGGTATTCTCGCAGGATTATTTTATGAATTTTGATCGAAAATGGAAGAAAAGATCAGCTTTAGATGGCGTAAACTTATTAATATCAAATCATTCTCGAATTTGTATTGTAATTTATTGAGTATCATTGTTAATCCTAATTAACATGATAATATATATTTTTAACAGTAAAACACTCGAGGACAAACTTATTCACTTACTGAAATTCGATTCTTAATTGCTATTCACTCAACAACAATCAAGGGAAAACCAAAACCGAATATCAATACCTATATTTATCTAAATTGTGGTTAACAAATTATTATACACATTCCATCAATTATATATCATTCCAAACATTTATATAATTAGAATTAATTTTAAGAAACAAATTTTCAAATCATAGTGAATTATTTAACCCAGTTATGAATTATGACAAATTCAAAATATCTCGAGTATGTCCGGTCGCAGAATAAAAGAATTGAGGCCAGCTTTTACTCCAGTTCCGTGGAATTCCCCATCAATATATTTAGATCCAATGAGTTAATTATTGTTTTCCCAATTTAGATGAGTACTTTTTCCTAAAAACTTACGGATATACCTAATCATTAAACGAAAAGATACGATTTTAATAAATGTAATTATTGGAAATTTTACAGTGTTATGTTAACAAGGTGGGTTATATTTCAAAATAAAAAAAATATTTATATATTGTGTTAAAGAAAATATGTCACACAGTATGGTTTGAATTCCAACTTTTAGGGAATTTAGAGAGAAATAACCACATCGTTGTGGATAAAGAATAAACTGCCAACAAGCACCCTCAAGAAATGTGATATACAAGAATGGTTAAGTAGGAATAATATACCTACATTATGATAACACCTTGAAACCACCGTTGTCAATCTTGTTAAAAGTGAGTAAGTCACAACCAGACTACATAGCAAATATGTTAGCTGAAAAATATGGCCAACGAAACACTTCGTCTACCCCCTTCCTTACCATTATACTTTTAACCCCATTAAACACATCTGGGGTAGGGATGTGCGATACACTCGAAAGTATCGATATAAGGTATCGATACGGATCGGAACGTAACATATCGATACAGTAAAATATCGTAAGTTAAAGGATCGATACTCCAAATATCGATACCTAACGATCCGGGATCTTTAGGGCGTCAGCGCTCTGCGGTACTGTTATTCTATAACAGAATATAGAGAAAAATCTAATAAAATACTCCGCATTAGTCCGCATTAAAACCAAGAGAGGAGAGTGGAGAAAGAGAAAGAAACACGATTGGTTTGTTTAATTTATTTGTGATTATCACAAACAGTGAAAAAATTTCAACGTAGTCTAATTTAGTAACAGACTAAAGTATAAGAAATTACATATTCTAATTTAAATGTTCCACATATTTAATTGTAAGAATTTAGAAATAGCAATTTTGACAATATTTTGTTTGTGGTCCAGGGTAGTACTATATCTAGTTGACGCTAGATGTCATAAGTCGATTTTCGATTAACACCTATCGATCCGTGAAAATGGCGATACGTACTAAATAAGTATCGATACACAATATATCGAAGAGTAAAGTATCGATACAAAATATCGTGTATCGCTTCTAATAGGATCGATACTTCCGAGTATCGATACAGTATCGAACATCCCTAATCTGGGGTATAACTGGGAACTGTTACAGGGTTCATATGTTGGCACAGATGTGTGCTATGTGAAAATAGGCTGAGAAACCCGAGAAACAAATATTCGAAAACAATTCTCCGAAAGCACTTCTTTGAATAGCAATTTTTGATAAAAACGTTTCTTCGGAGAATAGTCCATTAAAAAATTTTAATTTATTCTTCGGAGAACAGTCCTTCGAAAATATATTCTTCGGAAAACAGTTCTCCGAAATTGGTATCCATAACCTTCTGAGATCATATGGAACAAGTTCCCTCAGTTCGCATTTTCTCAAATTTCGTAAGGGGTGTATCGAAAAATAGTGAATTTGTCGATCTCATCGATTCGGATATAAGGCCGTCTAATACACTCTTATGGATGAGAAATTCGATTCTACCATACCACCTAGAGGATCGAAACTAAGTGAACTGATTAGAATTTATTATTGAACTTGAACTGGAATAAGAACTGAGGACAACAGGCTTTGCTTGAAAATCTAAAACAACTCTGACTTAGCGAAATTCTTCCTCCTTACCAAAAACACAGTTTCTTTTCCAGTGCGTTTCAAACCTCTATGAACTGGTGTAGTGCTATATCTGTTGATTTTTCTACTGTATATGCCCTGTTTGGGGATAAAGACGACTGTGACTGCGCTTCATGCCTTTGGTATATACTCCAAAGCGAGACCAGGCATACTTTGTGTGGTAGAAAGTTTATTTCTTCCTGTTACATATAATAAAATGAATGCCATCTGGTCAAGGCAATTCATATGGTAAGAGCGCAGATTAGTTATATTTGATAAAACTTGTTTTAATTGAATGAAAACATAATGCGTTCTTTATAGAACTGACAGGTGTAGAATTGAATATCCAACTACAAAGATTAGAAAATAAATTGGGCAAGATTTCCTCAGGAACAAACTTACAGGATGTATTCATACTACAGAAAAGAGCTATACGAATTATATTTAAAATGAAAATATCACAGTCATGTAGAGGTGGATTCAAAAACAACATAGATTTCGCAACTCTTGCAACCATCGGCGGCTGTTGACAACAAACATAAAATAATGACAACTTTTGTTTATTGCATATTTTGTACCATTAAAGGAAGGCTTTGTCATCTATTTGGAGAAAATGTCACCCTGTATCTTTGTTTTTAATAAAAGTTGCTTGTATAATATGTATTGGTGTTGGTATAGGATATATACTATAGATGGTGGTGGGCTTCATAGAAAGTTCAATGCACACAGCCAAGACCCTTGTACACTATCCCCTGCTACGTTTTTCAGAGGTATTTGGATACCCCGCTGCTCGACAGAATCCTAAACTCTGTTTCGAGCTTAGATCCTTTGTGTCATCGGCCGTGATGATCGTAAACCTGGTTCAAATGAGCGCAGGACATTTACAAAGAAAGTGAGTTGACGACTCCATTCGGTTTCCTTCGCATCTCATACAGAGGGAGTGTCGCTTTTGTCCACTGTATGTTTAAATTACATCAGATTTTTGTGACCTGTAAAGATCTCGGAGATTATTCTGATGCTTTGCCTACTCAGCGAGATTATCTCTTTTGCCGTTAGGTCTACCTCATTGCCAAACAGTGCTTTGGCAGTTCGGTAGCCACCAATGCTTCTCCATGCTGAGACATGTCGATCTCTCAGATGGTTCCACAAGATCTGCATACCCCTATTGTAGGGTATACTAGCAAGAGGGTCTTGATTGTCCGCTCTCGCCTTCCCTTTCCAACCTGGGTGACCCGGAATCCAGGTCAGGTTGAGCCTGTTTCCTCCAGTTAGTCTACTGAGGAGCTCATTGGTATCACTGAAAGTATAGAGGACACTTGAATTAATTGCCCACTTATTTAAAGGTCTTCCGTTTCTCGCTAGAGGCTCTTGTGGAAGGTTCCTGTATCTCCAGGCTTCGGGTGTTGACGACACAGGTTGAACATCATCATTATTATTATTGAGTGTTCATAATATTGGACGTTTTGGACAGATTGCCAACAATTACCAACTCAATATGATATTGAGGTTAGTTTCATCAAAATTAGAGATCAAAATAATAATGTATCATTTCACATTTATTGTAAAGGTCTTGCATAATTGATTACCACATTGAAAGTAGTCTTGCCTTCTTGTTTTTCACACGTTTCAATATTCTTATATAATAAAACAATCATATACCTATTCAGTTACATAAATGAAATAAATATTAGTGAGCCACATTTCGAGAATATTAATTAATTTTGGGATACATACCCAGATTATGAAATTAGATCTAATTGAGATTGGTTACATAATTACGCTTCCTGTAACAATTTATTAATTCTCTTGCGACTCGAGACAAACAAGTTTATAAATGTAGTTTTAAAACTCGTTTATGTTACGATAGGCATATATAAGAGGAAACGGGAAAGGGTATATTACATAATTATTGGGTTAGTTTGTCATTTTCGGCCAATTACCTGACTGAAGAGGAAATCCTATTTTTAATTGAGTTGTTTTCGTAAATCAATCCAAACAATATCATTACACCGCTGGCTTACACGACGTTCTTCGAACATTATAGGTTTCCCTCTCGTGTGGTTAAAATATAGAAATGAAGGAGTGATTACTATGATCACTGTTTTCTGGAACCATCCCAAAAATGGAAAAATAGTTCGTAATACACTGTAAGTGACAACCCCATCATTAAAGAAATAATAAACTAAATCTATAATGGTAAGTCATATACAGGATGTCCTCGAACTGCGTGGCTAAAATGAAACCGAAGATTCTTTGATTCGAAATTTGATGAGCCTTTTTACTTTTGCCTCAAGTGTCTTGTTTAGCCGGTAGAGGGCTTCAAAATTGCAAAAATAATTTTGTTTTTTCGGTATAACTTGAGAACGTTATGGAGGACTTTTACAATATTTGGCAGGTGAGTTACTGTCAATAATAGCCGTTTTTGAGAGCGGAGCATAGAGCCTTAGAGACCATAGAAATGGCTCAAACTTGAGGATGTAACGGGAAAAATGTCCAGAACTTTTTTGTTGTCGATGTAATTCACTCTATATTTTTCACGTAGATAGATTATCTAATTTGAAAACTTTTCTTACTCTTAGAAAATTTCGATAGAATCAACGGATTAGCTTAAAAAAAATAATTTTCGTGTCTCTGCAATTTTGTCTTGCTAATTTTACTTGATTAAAATACCTTAGTTGCCTTTGCTTTTCTAATGTCATTTTGGCATTTGGAGAATTTATTCTCAAAACTGTCAGTTTTTACTTTGCTTTCCGTAAAAATTTTATAAAATTAAGGCTCAAAATTTCACTAACACTGAAATGGTTAATATCTCGGTAAAACACGAATAATAAAAACAATAGAAATGAGGAAACGATGTGATTATTTAGGAAAAACAAATGCTAAATTAAGAGAAACAAAAAAACTTTTTGGGAAATCGCTAAGGCATCAATTGTTCGAAATGATGCCCATTTTCTTGAATAGACAAATTAATTCGTTTCAAGAAATTGGATTGAACTCTGGCTAGTACTTCAGGATCATTCTTCAATAAATCCGCTTCATGATTAATTCGTTGCAACAATTCCTCTCGTGTGTTTACTGGAGCTGCATAAACTTTCGACTTCAAAGCGCCCCATAGAAAGAAGTCGCAGGGCGTCAAATCAGGGGAGCGGGCCGGCCAGTTGACTGGTGCATCGTGTCCTCTGCCTATCCAGCGATCTGGATATTTCGCATTCAAATGTCGCCTCACAGCTAATGTGAAATGAGGAGGTGCACCATCATGGATAAACCAGGCCACGACGAATGTGTAGGGGCAAGTCTTCCAACAGTTCAAGTAGCCTTTGTTCCAAAAAGTTCAAGTCAAGTTCAATCGATCGGGTATAACGGTAGGGCCAATAATAAAGTTATCCACAATTCCAACCCAAACATTGATTTTAGTTTGATTCTGAAAATATCTAACTTCCGTTTCAAGAGGATTTTCATCAGCATAGAAATGTTCATTATGGAGGTTAAAAAGACCACATCTCGTGAAAGTATCTACATAAAAAATATCGAGTGAATTACATTGACCACAAAAAAGTTCTGGACACTTTTCCCGTTACATCCTCAAGTTTGAGCCATTTCTGTGGTCTCTAAGGCTCTGTGCTCCACTCTCAAAAATGGCCATTATTAACAGTAACTCACCTGCTAAATATTGTAAAAGTTCATCATCACGTTCTCAAGTTATACCGAAAAAACAAAATTATTTTTGCAATTTTGAAGCCCTCTACCGGGTAAACAAGACACTTGAGGCAAAAGTAAAAAGGCTCATCAACTTTTTTTCGAATCAAAAAATCTTCGGTTTTATTTTAGCCACGCAGTTCGAGGACACCCTGTATAAATAACAAAAACGGTTAATGATAATTTTATCACACTACCATACATTCCGAAGATTTTCTTGTAGGGTGAACGTCAGTAGCTTTCCGACTCGTTGTTGGTGGGGATTACCCATCAGTCGCTTGGAGTGCGACATATGGGGCAGTTCCCTTCAATAGGCACGGTGCTTTGCCTAGAGCCATTTTTGGACTACAGATTTTGCTGTGGCGTGGCAAATGCCAAAAGTTGGTTCTGGTCCAATCATCCAATCAGGGGCTGTTCTTCCCCCGTTTCAACTAGTGCGACGGCAGTTTTAGTCCCTTCGCGTCTGTTTACTCAGACTCTCATACGAGTGTTACTCTATTGGGGTTCTTTACTACTTCCGTTAAGTTAGTTCTTTACACAATGGAGTACACATTGTTGATTGTGTATGAATCCAGTGCCTTAAGCACTGATAGACTCTCTCCCCTATAATTCGAGCACATATTGTAATTGCGAGTCGCGAGCATTCCTAGGTTCGTTCCCCTTTGTCCTTTGTCTTTATTAACCCAGCACCTGTACTTTTTTCAGTCTTGGTGCCTTCGGTAAGCCATACGGAATTCTCTGGTATTGCCTCCAGTGTTCTCCCATTTGATTGAAGAACACGCTCATATCGATGCTTCCACTTTCTAAAGCAGTCTAGAAAGTCAATTTTTGAAGTCGCCTTCAGTGCATTCGTCGCATTAGTTTCAACAGTCGTCGAATCGATGTCCTTTAAGTGGCATTTTCAATCGAGGAAGTTGCCAAACGTCGCAGGGAGCTATGTTTCAATGTTTTCAAAATATTCATCACTATTGATCATTTCCAGATTGTCCTGAGCGATTTCTAATAGAAGGTTTTTCTGTTCTAAGAGCAGTTTTGGGATGAATTTGCACACACACGAGTCATTCTCAAATTCTCGGTTAAAATTCGCCAAACAGTATTTTTCGGTATTCCAAGGTCATCTTCTAGTTCCCTCACAGTCAAACGACGATCTTGTCCAATTGCAACTCGCACACGCTCTACATTAACCGATGTTGTTCCCGTCGAAAGTCGACCAGAACAAGGATCACTGTCAACAGATGTGCGGCCACTTTTAAACCGCTTATACCACTCTTTTATTTGTGTTTTGCCCATACACTCGTCTCCAAAGGCCTGTTGTAACATTTCAATAGTTTCCGCACAACTTTTACCAAGATTAAAACAAAATTTCATGCAGTTCTTTCCGTCATTTTTAGCAATAGACGAAATCCGACGAACGCAAAAAAGACGTAATAAACAAATAAACGCTGCGCGGGAACTAAGGCTTCTGAGGAGAAGGTTAGGAGTTACTGGTGACGTTCGTACCCTACAGAGGTCGCCTGAGTACTGTGGCGCGAAGATATGAATGCAAGTCGGATATTTTTGGGATGAACCTCGTATATACGTGTGATATATATTTAAACCAGTAAAATGCGGTTGTTCAATAAAATATATTAATTTGAAAAATGAAGATGGTTGTCACTATTTTTATTGGGCCATTTGGGAGGTAAAAATTCAGTCGTTTTTCATATTTTGTTTAAGGTCCATTAGATGGCACTCTCCCATTAGGGAAGATTTTGATCAAATGGTACTTCTGCGTAGCCATTCGCACTATACCTACCTATATTTATGATGAATGATCTAACTGAAGCCACATCGTATTCTCGTACAGTTTACAAATTCATCAACACTTTCTACAGTTATTCGTGCATGTGCTTTTACTTCTCTGCTCAACTGCTTGCATTACTTGGGGAGATTTTCACTACCGTTTCCCAATCGGATTCACCTTTTCCACCTGCATAAACTCATGTGCCAATAAAACGTAGCAACATGAAACTGCATCCATATTGGTATTGGTAACTTTAAAATCAAACCTGTTTCCTGTAAACTATTTTCTAGATCTTGAGGAAGAGTTTCACCGGACACGATAATTCTTAATTACTTAAATCAGTACTTTCCATTAACGAAACAATGACAAGACATATTATAGTGCTCGAACAAGTTAATCATTTGGTTGACTTTCATTGAAGGTATTTTGTTCCGGATTAATTGAGTCGCATTCTTTGCATCTTCGTTGTTCATGGTGATATCTTATTCCATCTATATGTAATTATGATTTATCGATTAGTAGTAAAACTGAAATTCTACAACCCATTCATCGTGAAATTATTTGCGGAAATATGCAGAATAGGGGAATAAAACATAAATTTAAATATGCACAAACTGCAAAGCTTACATGCAGACAACGGTATCGTCACATCCTCATGTTGCATTAGCTCTTTGCTGATATAGCATTTTTATGTTAAGAATGATATGACGTCATACTTACTTTTGCAACCAACTCATTCCAACATAGTCGAGGAAATAAAGCAGAGAAAAGGCCAAAGTAAAAAAAAATTGGTTGAAAAAATGTTACCATTTTTTATTTTTCTAATGTTCATTTTAGCATTTCCAGAGAGGAAAATGCATCTTTTTGAATGCATTAACAGGAGCTATGATAAAAAAAATTAAGAAAAAATGTCCAGATATAGCCAAAATTTTTCACTCGGGGGTTTTTGGGGTTGCTAATCACGATCCCGGTGCCAGATTCGAACTACGAAGCACCTGGGGCTCACAACATCCTGGTACTATCGTCGTCTTCAGGGAATTCATGAAAATATCTTTGGTAATGGACTGAAAATTATTGGGGTGGTTCTCTTGAGGTTGCCGGTCATGACCACGACACTAGTAACCTGATGGTCAGCATCTCCATGGATTGTTTTTTGATATGCTCTGAAATGCAATCAAATCCGTATCTCGGGTATTCCGGTGCCAGATTCGAACTACGACGCACCTGGGACTCAGGACATCCTGGTACTTTAGTCGTCTCCAGGAATTCACAGAAATACCTTCTGCAAAGGAATGAAATAATTCTTCCCAGGACTGCAATTCTATGTTCTACGTACATTTACGTCGTGTGCTGTGTAAACTGTAAATTGCAAAACGTAAACTTAAAAATGAATGTGTAAATACATCTATTTGCTTATCTCACGGGTCTTCGAAGATGGTACTGTCGGTCATTCCTGGCAAGATTCTAGCACTAGAACACCAAGAATATGGGCGAAGAAGTATGCAACAAAAATGAATTACACATGATCCAAGAAAATTTTTCGACTTGTATGACTCCAAAAATGAATTCTGTTTGTGTCCATAAATAATAATGCTTACTTCAACATTACAGTATGGATTAATAATATTGACTTGAAACTGAACGTAAATTTTCCATATTTATCATCAGGTGGAAGTTGAAATATTAGGTAGGTTAGGTACTCACTTTATTTTCTTCAAACATTTAGTAAACAACAACAGTTTGTTAATTACATTCAAGATTATAAATAATTTATCTTATTTGATATAATAAGTAAGAACTCTTAATTTTGTTCGTACAAAATTTATTGAATCAAAAATAGTTAGTTGTATCCAAGAACATTGAAAACCTCCCCAATCTGACAACAATGGCTGACCCCTTGATCCATGACGTCACACTATTGTTAACGTAAATGAACTATACTCTTGCATATCTCAGGTAAATTGAGATTATTAGTTTCTGAATTCGCTAATACTGCTATATTCTGAATGAATATTGCCATTGAGGGAACAAACGATAAACGACATAAAACTGTACAGAAATAATTGATAGAAAAAAATGTCTTATTCAGTTTCACTTTTATATTGAGGTACCATAAATGGGGATTCTCGATTCAAAAATAACTTGTATTATCAATGTTTTCTGCAGTTTAAATCAAGATCCAATTAAAACTGCAGAAAACATTGATCATACACCATTATGCCTTTGTAGAAAAGAGTTTATCCAATCTGGACCAAGCAGGTAATTTCTGAATCGAGCCTCGACCACTCCTTTCTGGTCTAAATATGTATCTAGCTATAAATCAATGCAAAATTCAAAATCATAAATCAGTCTGACGTCTCAAATTAGTTTGGGGTTAGGTTAGCTTTCTATCTATCTCTTCTTGTTTAACACTTAATATTTCAACAACTTGTTACCTTTCGAATTCACTCTGAATATCAACTAACAGCCCCATAAGCAGTTCCACTTTAGAAAGGCAAGCTATTGTTGTTCATGATAGAAGAAAATTCAGTACGGTACTGGCAAATAAACGGTACACTATTCAAATCATATTGATTGTTCAATCACCTGAGTGGAACTAATTGATGTAATTGCGCTTCCATAATTTATTTTATCAGTATAATGTAACAAATGCAATAACTGTACCACGATAAAATTTAAAAACTGTGCATCTGTTAGTCTTCAGGTCATGGGCAATTATTATGCAACTATAGCATAGAATAATATAATGATTGACGAGTAAGCTATTTATTAATGTTAATATGAATGTAATTCAGTAAAAGTAGACGAAATATTCCAGAAATTAGGGAAAATCACTTCGATATTTTGGTTTTCACCTTTACGACAAACATTTATCGAGTTATGGCCCATCAAAGGTTTACTACTTTCTTAAGTTAAACATTACACTTTATGAAAAAACTGTTCAATGGAAGTCTGTTTCAAATTATTCATTTTGGCTTTTGTGACTTCATTCATTTTCACATTTCATGAAGATTTGGGAATCAATGGCCAAATCGCCTTCGTTTTTGTATATAATGAACTGGTAACCTGTCACCCAAAACTCATCCGAACGATGTTTAAATTCAACAGTAATGTTGATCTTCCATATGAAGTTCAATTGATATAAGTTCTCTTTCATTTCAGACACAAACAAAAGCATCGCCTCCTCCAAGATCGTCTTCCACGGAACGAATCGAAGTTGTACCCGTCGCCAAAGCTACTACGCCTCAGAATGAAGTCAAACCACCGTCGAGGGGTGAAGGTACACAATCACCTAGCAGTCCGTTGCCACCCTCTGGGAAGCACTCGCTTCTGCAATTTGCTATGCAAAATTTCAGACAGTCATCAGAGTAAGTAACTTTATTATTAAAAGGTTCATTAGATTTTTTTCTGGCATCCCAACACTCTTAACACTGGGTAATGTTCGAAGTCAATTCCACTTTGAGGTAATACCTAATGTTTAAGTATTGAACAATCAGCTGTTACTAAAGAAAGTATGTGATACCATATACAGAATATTTCAATATTGCTTCATAATCGTAATATTCGAAGAAATAAAGCCGAAAAAGGCCAAAGTAAAAAATAGAAATCGGCTGAACCGATTTTGACGTTTCTTTCCAATCGATTCTAGGAGTCATTTGAAAATAATGTTACCAGTTTGTTTTCTGTTTACATGCATTTTAGCAGTTCTACAGAGGAATATGCATCTTTTTGAATGCACTCTTAGGAACTAGAATTCAATGTGAAAAAACGTAGCCTAATATAGCCGGAATAGGCCAAAATGTCCTACTGGGGGGTTTTCGGGGTCGCCAATCACGATTCTGAAGTCGAATTGCAGTAATCATGCACATGGGGGCCAGGGCATCCTGGTACCCACGTCGTCTACAGGAAATTCGTGAAAATATCTTCTGCAATGGAATGAAACTTGTTAGGAAAGTTCTCTTCAGGTTGCCGGTCATGACCATGACCCTCAATAGTCACCTGGTGGTCAAGATACCCTGATGAAAAAGGTCGTCTTCAGGGATCGTGTCTTAATATGCTCTGGAATGCATACAAATTCTTCTTTCGGGGGTTTTTGGGGTCGATGATCACGATTCTGGTGCCAGACTAATACTATGACGCACATTTCGTATTCCTTGTCATCTGAACGTCAGTAGATTTTTCACTCGCTGCTGCTAGAGATCTCCCATTAGTCGCTTGGAGTGCAACATGCGGGGCAGTTTCCTCCAATAGGCACGGTGCTCTGTCTCAAGCAATTTTTGAATCGGAGATTTCGCTGTGGCATGAGAAATGCCACAGGTTGGTTCTGGTCCAATCAAGGGTTGTTCCGCCCCCGCTTTAGCGAGTGCGACGACAGTTTCAGTCTCTTCGCGTATGATTTCCTCTCATACGAGTGTCACTCTATTGAAGTTCTTTACTAGTGCCGTTAGTTCTTTGACGCAATCAAGTACACATTGTGAGATGATTATGTATGACTCCAGTGCCTTAAGCACTGTTAGGTTGCTCATTATGATTGTGATTTGTTTATTCTCATAGGCTCTCTCCCTCATAATTCGAGCACATGTAGTGATTGCTACTATTTTTGCTTGGAATTCTGTCGTAAGTGTCACTAGGTTCAAAAAAAATATTTCTCATTGGTCCAGGTTCCAGCAGGTTTCGTACTTGGTACCTTCAATTAACCATACGGAATCCCCTGGTATCATATGAGGGTTCCACCCAGAATCGTGAATGATACGGAAGTGCTGTGAACTTTGTTCCTGTCCGATCTCATCCTCAATGGTCTAGGTCTATTGGGAGGGGAATAATCATAATTAAAATCAAACAAAATACTCCTTAGATGCTAAAATCTATCTTAACACCACAGAAAATGGTGTAATACAATCAACACTCGCAGCCTGTATAGTATGAATCATTTATTGAGTAGAGTCACACCATTTATTCTAATTATCTCACGCATATTTCGTTGAACTTCCGCTGCGTAAACCCGTCGTGATGTTATCTCAAATAATGGAAAGTGAAATTTCTCTAATTATTCCATTCATCTCTGACTACGTTATACAAGAGTCGTTCTTACACATATAATGAACTATTTCATGCAATTTAAGTTGATGGCTTTCTGAATCATACTTCCTATGTAACAAGTAACACATCCTATAATATCCTCCTTATTGTTAATTTGATTGACTCTTAATTTGAGCTGTCAGAATAGATGTGTATAGGATAGGCAGTGGCAGGGAGTAATTATACACAATAACACGAAAAGAAAAGTTGATTGTTGGGCAATCGTGATGAAATCTCCTCATCAATATTTGTAATAGTTGTTTATGTTATTCATGGTTTTGCCAATAGAAGTGTTCATTAGTATGTTTGTGACTGTTTATGTGTTGTGGGTGCTAGAGTTAGTTCTTTCACGAAATGGGGATTATAATGAAACATTTGAAAAGGTAAATTCTTACGTCATGTATCATTTTATCAAGTACTTATTACCAGAGTAACATTATATCAACAACGAGTGCCATGAGCGTACAGCTTGAGTACCTTCCCGTGTAGTTTCTAGAGGAACTATTTCCAAACGGTTATAAATTGTTGACAAACTAAGTATGACCGTTGATTGAAAGAGTCTCTTTCAATCAACGGTATGACACAGTTGTTTGAAAAAACTAAG
Organism: Endomychus coccineus; assembly: GCA_958510875.1. Taxonomy (NCBI): domain Eukaryota; kingdom Metazoa; phylum Arthropoda; class Insecta; order Coleoptera; family Endomychidae; genus Endomychus; species Endomychus coccineus. The sequence goes on along the minus strand of OY294070.1, from coordinate 127,065,313 downwards.
AACTTACCTCAACATTTTATATTAAGTTAAAACTGGAATTATAAAACATCTACACTCCTAGTAAAGCCATCTATAAAGAACGACGTGCATGTTAATGTATCTTCGCCCAAGTATCTTAAATTGCTCCTTATTGATGTATAAGGCCCCTCATATCAATTGCCAAGAGCTTCTTTTTTTGCATGCATTGCTAACTATCGCTGTAAGCAATTTGTCTTCTCCGATAAAATGGGTATGCTGTAGAAAACTACGTCGTCATTCCACATTGTGACAGTTTCGCCTTACACTTGGTTCTTCCATTGGCCTTTGGACATTGCCACCTCTGATATGACCAAGTCGGAACTTGTTATTTTGCACAACTGGCATCTTTCCGCGTTTTTCACTTACATCTCAAAATTACTCATTTTAGAAATAAACTGCTGTGGGGTATAATTTAATTCAAATTTTATCAGAAAACAAAAATTCCTTATTCCATCCATAATAAAACCAGGTACCTATATTGTTAATTACCTTACCCATCATCACGTGGGTGTCAGTTGGGCATTTCGGACCTGCTTTATACACGCAATTCAGGCGTGAGTTGTACATTTTACATGGCGTCGAAAAATTCGACGCTGGCCGTAAAACCTTCTAGGTTTCGGTTTATCCACATCCTTAGGCTCCTTCACTCCACATATCTTGGCATTTGGTTAAGTCAAAGAAGTGCTATTGTGAGGAATTAATGTATTATAAGCTCAATGAAGACGCTCATTTTGAACAGGAACTGAAGGGAATTTTCCTAATCTAGTCTCCCATTTGACACTTCGTATAATATAGACAAAACATTTATGACAACGATCGTGACTCGACGAACCAGTTGGGTTTCGTTCCAGTAGCATTAGCCAACCGTTTGATTATAAGGTCTTTCTAGACCAGATCAGTCACAAACCTATAGTTCCAGACAGCTGATTCGCATTACTCATAGATCCTGTGAATGAAGACTAAGAATACAACGTGCCCGAAGGATCTGTGTTTGAGGTAGTCATAACCAGCCTTCAACGTGCTAAAAAGACCAAAATATCTCACGCGCTTATGACTAGATGTTACAAATCTCTGATTTTGACAACAAAAGGTACATTCTGATTTATGTTCCAGCGGGTGTTATGAAGGTGTGTTTTAAAAGTCAGAGGTGTGTTTATAACCCACAGGATACATTAATAGATATACAGTTTCTTTATATTGAAGACATTTGCTTCTTTGTATAATTTCGTAGTGGAGTAGTCTCAAAATTACCCAATGTAGTTTTGAATGTACCACCTCAGACAATACTAGAATAGCGAATGATGAATTAAGATAGGGCACTATAAATCATCATGACAGTCTTTTTATTCAGAATACTCCTGAGCTGGTAGAATTTGTAAATCAGTTTACGCAATCTTTTTGTAGCGTATGTGATATGCTCATCCCAGCGCAGAAGTTGGTCTATCATAACATCGATTGAATGCTGTGAATATGGTTTTCCGATATTAAAACTTAGCCTTCAGGTTTTTCATATGATTCATCTCAGGTGTTACCTACAAAATAAACAGTGGTATCGTCAGTGTAGGATTAATTTACCTTCAAGTTGATCGATAGAGAAAATACCGTTGATGTACAACAAGAAAAGGATAGGGCCCAGTACTGTTCCCTGTGGAACCCCTATGGTGAATGGTAAAGAAGATTCACCTTTAACTATGTACATTGTTTTCGAGAGATGATCTTTCAGTATGTCTAATGTCATACCCCTGATTCCATTACTCTCTAGGCGATTGAACAGAATTACATGGTTGGCAGTATCCAATGCCTTTGACGGGTCTAGAAACACGGTCAAGCAATTCTGTTGATGATGAAAACACTTAAACACCGAGTTCGTCGACTAAAATACTGCAGATTCGATTGATAGGTTTTCCCAAAACCATATTGGTTGTCCGTGCAAAACTGAAGTGGTCCGATCTTTGAGCATTTTTCAAAAATTTTTGCAAAATTGTTTACTACAGCTATTGGCTTGTAATTGGTGACTTTTTCTTGTCTCCACTTTTGAATATTGGTGTTGTGGTTGACCACATTGAAGGCACTACCTTTAACAGAGGTCCTTCGGTAACGCTGCAGACTCGCCCGTTCCACTGATGAGCTCTATGAGAAGAGCGAAACACCTGTCTGGAACTCTGGGTATGTAACGCTACTGATGGATCTGGACTAGGAAGACGTTATCATTGTTGAAAATTCTTGGCTTCTGGATGGGTTCCGCGTCACAATAGCACGACTTGATGTCGACGTTTCGCCAAGCATTACAAGTGGCAGGCTTGAGGTTTGAACTGAAGCAGGGTGCGAAGATTTCCCAGGGTTCTGGATTTCTTCTTGATTTCTTCTGCGTAGAGTTTGGATATCTTGAATAGTAGACTTCCGTGGATAGCTAATCTTGAGAATTCTTGGCTTTCGAATGAATTCCGCGTCCCGATAGCACGACTTGATGCCGACGTTTTGCCAATCATCACAGGTGGCATCTTCAGGGCACCCTTCAGGCTTGAACTGAAACAATTTGGTGCTAAGGTTTCCCAGGGTTCTGGATTTCTTCTTGTTTCCCCTCCGTAGAGGTTGGGTATCTTGAATCGTAGACTTCCTAGCTCTTGGCACGGAATAGAAAACCAAGTTTTTGTGAAGCGGTTTTCGCGATGGACTTCACATTTGATTTTTCCATAGAGGGTGCTGCTGGTGGTGATTCCGAGCATTGTTATGGAAGATTCCATAGGAATAGTTGTACCTGACATCGTCATATTAGGGATTGTGGGAACCACCTTCTGAAGAGAACGCAGCTTCAGTTTTGGTTGCATTGAACTCTACTAGATCATCAGATCCCCGTTTCAAAATCATTGCCAGATCTCCATTAATTGCATCAACATATCCTTGTTTCGCCCTTCTGGCTTCAGTGGATGGTATGAGGGTGCTAAATGAGAAAGCGGTATGAAGTGTACCATCTGCTGGACAGGTGGTCACTGCCAGCAGATCTTTGATATGGAGCAGGAACAAAGCTGGTACCAAGACAGATCCCTGTGGAACACCAGCGTACCTCAGTGTATTATTGTCAGTCAACGAATCATACTTTATGTTCCACGAATTTGAATACATTCCGAGAGATCTTCAAGTTCTTCTTAACATTCCACTTACCTCACATCAAGTAGATTACAAATATTGATAACAAATGTGTAAATCATCAAAAATGTCGACCTCGTTCATTAATTGCGTTATACCGACACAATATTTTGATCAATGATATTAATACTCGTGAAATCGTAATAGGTTCAAGAGACAACAGACATATCCAGCAAGTTTTTGACCTTCGCTCAGGATGATTCTAATTCACGAATAATTGACCTTGCATCACGGAAGATTTCTACGAATTTTGAAACGTTCTTTCATAGTCTATTATGAGGCAAAAATTAGATACTATGGCAGGAAAATCATCGACTATTTTGGCATTTGCACGTTCTCAGAAGTAGTTTACCCAAATTACAAATGGTTAAAGAGATATACAGTACAAAAATATAAAAAGACAGACATATTTGTACGAGTTACTTGTGTTCAAAAAGTTCTATATATAGAGTAGACAAGTAGTGTGTTAAGCATAGGAAAGCGCTGGTAACTAGTCGGACATTCTGTCCTTCTCGCACATGTTAGTGCGCTCACTCGCACGGTCTCCCCTTCAATCAAAAGAGTATAAGAATACAAGAATAAGTATAACGCGCGCACATTGTGCGAGTGAGAGCGCATTACGTGTGCGAGAAGGACAGAATATCCGTTAGTTAAAATACCAGTGAAAGGCTTAGTTGTCTACTCTATATATAGAACTCTTTGCTCGTGTTATTATGAATGAGGCGGCTCACAAACAAGTACCTACTACTTCGTGAGATTACAGTAATAACATGTTCTTGCTCTTCAACCATGATTATTTGAACTTGTTTATTGTCATCATAGTTACCTTATCTCTTGTAATAGGATACTTTTCATTTTCATTTTACCGGGATATCAAAAATTATCTTGGTCAAGGGTGGTTGTGGAATCTAAAACGTGTGTCTTACTTTACGTTTGAAATAATTATGTCACTGTCACACTGACATCATCAATAACCTACAAATTTCATACCTATTTATTTCAGTTGTAAAACAATAATGAACTACAAATTATGAAATAATTATGTGAACTTTGAACCTTTTCAGAGGTTGTGATAGCCACAATCCGGGTCAAAAACTGTTTTGAAATAGTTGATTTTCCGTAAATCGAATGACGTTCACGTGAGAAGCCCGTAGCACGCGAGTTAGAAAAGAGAAAACTGGTTGTACCTAATACGGCTTTACGACGACTTTTCGCGTGCCGTTTTCGCTCCATGTAGTTAGATTTATTATCGGACCGTGTGCGACGGCCCTTCTTTTTTCGATAAATGTCCATTAAATAGGAAAATTTAATTAAAACAGTTTGAGCTATTCTCAGCTACGCGCGTCTAACGTGCGACGTACCAAAGGGAATTTTCTTGCGACTAAAATATACACGAAGCGGGTGAAAGCTAGCGGCTCATAGCCAAAAAAAACTTTATTACAACTGGCGCCGGTCGCACGGGGCAAGAAACGGCCCCAAATTAACAAGACCGAGGTAAAATGTATAAACTCTAACTTACGCGCAGGGAACTCCTCGAGGCATATGTCAAAATGATTTTGTTCGTAGCTAATTACACACATTACATACATACGTAACTAACTAATGTACAATGTACATATTTATTATATGTAATAAAGAAGTACTAAAAAAGTAAAATATTATATATGTACATAAATAAATATAGTACACATGCTTTTCTTCCTCCGAATAACCCATTTTCCTAACTGAATGTTTCAATTTAAAGTGAAGCCACACAAATGTCACTTTGAAGTATGCGAAACGCCTGGCCAACTCGATTACCGTCACTTCAATTTATCAAAATTTCAAACTTAAATAATTCAAAAAAGGCTCATCCAAATATCAACAACTTATATATTTTTGAAATCAGGGGAAATGGATAATTCGTGCTGGCAGGAAATATATAGGATGTTACGTTCAATAAAAACTTGCTATTGTATTCAACTTTGCGATGCTCATGTGTTCTATACTACAAATCTGAAAGATAATTCGGAAAAAATTATGCAACTTTTGTATTAAAAGTTTATTCTCTCACTTTTTGTGTGTATCTAAGGTATATGTACGTGGGCGCCAGGTGGTACTGCCAGATCTACTCTAAAGGCGCAGAATAATGATTATTGTGTATGCATGAACGATTCCTGAGGGTGGGGGGAGGGAGCTGTGAAACCTCTAAACCTTTAATACGTCCCTGGCAATATTATTATGTGTTCAGAATTTAAGATTGTCTGTATTATTTCAAAATCAAATGAATTTATTTATTATCCTATTTATAGAAAAATTTGTCCACAAAAGACATAAATTACTTAATTATTTGACGGCTAATATTGTAGAACAAAATGAAATCTCTATATGCTAATGCGCTGCCTATCAACCATATGTTATTGCTTATGGTCATTTACCTTGAACAGAAAATTTCAAAACTATCCATAGCTTATCATATAAAAAGCATGATTATTCTGATCAGATTTGAAATTGATTAACATTAATCCATTATGTATTTAATATATTTATCGCAACAATCGACCTTGCAAAAATTAAATTATCAGGTATTAAAGGTTCATTATATTTCTTCAGTCGAATGGTCAATGATGCCATTGTATGCGACCATACATATAATTAACAATTGTAGAACATGCTGAGAGCATAGCCTACTTCGATTGAATTCAACAATGTTCAAACCACATGTTTTTAATTGAAACTGAACATCCTGAATATTTCCCGACCTAAATTGAATGGGATAGCACTAAATAAAAATATAAATGTGCAGTGCTAGTACCGTTGGCTTGGAATAATACATTTAGAACACTTTCACCGCTCATATTAGCTGACGTTAAATAGTTTCGTTCAATTTTTTTAGGTAGATTGCGTATTCATATAATAGAATGTTAAGCGCTAAAATAACCCAAATCTTATTCGAGTTCTACAACATAAATTTCGATGAAACCTTGTATACTGGGTTAGGAATGACGTCAATAGAAAACGTAAAAAAAAATAAATGCGGAAATGATGGGATGTGGTAGAAAATAATCCAAAATTGCTACAAGGGGGGGTGGGGAAATGTAAAAGGCAGAGAAAAAATCTGGAAACATTCAGCAAATATGTGATAGAAATACTTCTGTTTCGGTATCAATGCGTCTTATTTTAATTCCTCCAATTTATTTATATCTTCATCGTTATTGTACAAAATAAATTATTACTTTTTTATTTTTGTTTGTTTTTATAATTGGAAAATAAAAACAAATTCTGGAAAAATTTTCGACTGTTTCAGTTTAAAATTTTGTATTAATATTTAAAAATAATATTTTACGAATTTGTTTATAACTATCTGTCTCTGAGAATGTTCATGTTGAAAAAAAATTTCAAAGGACAAAAGTTGTCTAGAAGGCCTCAACGTATACGTCTGATTTTTTCTTTTTTGAATCAAGCGCTATAATGTCAAAAAAAGGTCTGGTCTTACATGTTTTTTCGGAGAATCTTGGACAAAACGCATTTGAGAAAAAAGTAGTCGATAAAAGGAACTTGTATTTCGATTGTACAATTACCTTAATTTTTCAGATTTTTCTCTCCACCTTTTACTTTGATAGACAAAGGAAAAGATCTTTTTGGTACAGGTCTAACCGATCATTTAGAATATTGTTATAGGAGTTTTTGACACCTTTATAAATCTCTATTAATTCTAATGTATGTATTATGAATATTTGTAATATTTGTCTCGATTCACGATGTTATTTTCGTATAGCAGAATATATAATATGCATTTGAAAAATTCAGAACAGTAAAAGTTGTTTTTATTTATTGTTATTACTTAAATAGACCTAAATAAGTTTTTAGTTGTTTAAGTTAAGCTTCACACTTTGACAGAAATAATCTATTGAATAATATGAAAAAACACACTATGTTTTTGTTCGTATCGACCATTATTCATTTACGTTTTGTAGATTGGAACTGCTCAAAATGGACCCGTCTGCGAAATCGAAAGATAAACGGAAAGAATGGACATGGAAACAACAGACAGATCTAATCAAATGGCAAGGAATCCCTCTAGAAGGCTCGCTGTTGAAATTAGAAGATCCCGAATTGAGTTCCTTGGCGATAGAATGTTTCGATTGTATCCTCAGGTACTGCGGAGATCTACCACTCACAACCGAAATGACTGAAGTTAAATGCGTTTATACCGTTTTGATGGTAAGTGAACCATATTTCCTAATAACGCATTCATTGTAATGAGGGTGAATAGTATTTCTAATCCAATCAGGAAAGACCTTCAAAAAAAAAGGTCAAAGAACATAGACGTAGCTTCATTAATAATAAATCTGACATAACCATAACTTTAATGATAATTTAAAAATTATACACATTCGAAATTGAAGTAATGAATTACATTCAGCTTTCCTATCTGAGATCACATTATTATCAAGAATATGTTATTAATTCATCAGGGATAACCTATAACAAAAATAATCACAATTCCTTCTAATGAAGTATCTAACTTCATTTTATTCTACATTCGAATAAACCGTTTATAATCCTTCCAATTTCTTTCAGCATTGTCATAAACACGCCCTTCTTCGGGACGAGGTCTTCTGTCAACTGATGAAACAGACGACCAGCAACAAATCGGAATCGCAAGAGTCCTGTCAACGAGCCTGGCGTCTTCTATCCATCGTCGCAGCATATTTCGCTTGTTCCGACGTTCTTCTACCATTCCTAACGGAACATCTTTCGGGCGCTGCTTCGGATAGACGAAGAATCTGTCATGGAACCGCGGCGGTTTGCTTGACCAATCTACGCAAAACACAACGTTGCGGTGGCCGTAAGAACGTACCATCAGTCGAGGAAGTGACGGCAGTAAGCGCAGGAAGAAGCGCAAGGAGACAAATCTATCGATTACCAGGTGGAGCGGAAAGAGTGGTCAATACCAGATGTAGTACAGTTGTAGGGGACGTGATTTCGGAACTTTGTAGTCTTATAGGGGTGGTAACCGAAGCAGAGCAACAGGAATTCAGTTTATATTGTATAGTTCAAGGCGACGCATTCACGATGCCTCTAGCGGCCGATGAGTACATCCTCGACGTCACCACAGAGTTGCACAAAGCAGCTCAACCTTTCTACCTTATCTTCTGTAGATCCGTTTGGTATCACCCTTTGAAACACGATACTAGTCCCCTTTATACCGAAGTGTTATTCAACCAAGTAGCTCCTGACTATTTAGAAGGCCTCCTTCTCCGATTGGGTAGTCCAAACATGCAGCCGAGCGTTGTTCGCGACATGGCGCTCATAGCGGCCCTACTCCATCGAGCCGCCGATTTGAACCACTCGCCCAACATCAAAGAAGTCAAGTTTCTTCTACCCAAACCGGTTTTAGCGTTGCGCGAACCCAGACCGCCACAATGGTTGGCCTTGGTGCAAACTTCGTGGGGCCAAGCGGCCAACCTTCCGGTATCTCGAGCCAAACATAGAGTGTTGCAGGTGTTGAGCAATTGGCCGTTGTTTGGAAGCTCGTTTTTCGCCGTCAAACGGATCTTGGGCGAGAACGATGCGTGTAAAGAACATATTCTGGCGTTGAACAGGAGCGGCGTTCATTTCTTGGATATGATTTCGCACGAGACGCTACAGCATTGGCCGTATGCGGAGGTGATTTCTACCAGAAAAGTGCGGAGTGAGGACGGATCTCTGTATCTTGACATGAAATGCGGCAATTTGTTGCAACAGAGGGTGACGAGATTGCAGACGGAACAAGCTCACGAGATATCAAGACTTGTTAGGCAGTATATTAATTTAGAGCAGTCACATATTTCTAGACATTAACTCAGATATTTAGATCCATAATTTATGTAAAAACTTAATTTTTTTTGCTCATTTAAATAAGTAATTAATCTGATATATATGAATTGTAATAATCTACCACTAACAATATAAGACAATCAATAACCAAAAATTTCAGCTGCCTTCGATATAGGACGGCCTAGATATTTCGAGAGATACAATATAAAAATACAACTAAGTCGATTGTCACAAAATTGGGTCGATTGAGTGGACATGTAAGCGGTGTTTACTTATCTATCTGTCAAGAAATTTCAGATTCGGGAAATTTTGCACTATTCTGGTTCTAGTGATTAATTTCACTATGTAGTTCAAATCTTTTTCACCCATTTCACTGTTGTCTATTTCTTTCCAGGATTTCTACAGTTTTCCGCACATTTTCCTGGTTTTTTGCTATTTGAGATCGAAATACGTGACTGTCAACCTCTATTGCGTAGAAAACGCTACTCACATGAAAAAATGAGTTAATTTGAGTGAAAATTACCAAATTTCCCCAATTTTCTGTCCATTGAATGAATTTACCGGGAAAATGACCTCGGATTTAGGACCCAAAAACTTTCTAGAACCAATTTCGGAGAATTAATTTTCCAATACGACCGTCCTGACAGTGTTACTTGTCAGCTCATGTCACGATCATAATTCAACAGTGGATATTCAAACTAACAACCTGAAACTCATTTGCTCTCTTTGAAACCACCTTTTTCTGATAAATACCTGATTTATAGTTTCCTATTTAAATTGGGAATGCACCCAAATTTTTGTCGATATTTAAGAGACTACGATAACATTATTTGGAAGGGATTAAAAATTGTTCATGTCTTGAAAATATAACAAATTCTAGCAGTCTACAATGTATATACTTGGAGATAATTCAAAAACTTACTTGCAGCTTTGCTCATTAGAATACAAAGAAACAAAAATATCCTTTCACCATGAAATTTTGCGTGCGTTCTTAACGGTTTTCTAAACTATAGTTATAAATATTTCATTGAACATTAATCAACAATTAATAAAACAGCTTTGCTACAGTATATTCTATATGTTTTACTATACTCCACATAATCTTCAGCTTTCCTAGTTTTCGGTTCGGAGCTTTGTTGGAGTTCAGTGCTCCTTCCATTTCTTCCCATCTCTTCCCAGCTCATCTAACTCTCTTTTGCAGCTATACGTGCTTTGTCCTAATAGACTATTCTAGGTCATCTCTTTTTCCCGTTTCTTTGATTTCAAACTTTCTAATCGTTCCTCCCGAAAGTGTCCTAGTCATCGAAGTTGGGCTTGTTCCATTGTTTACTACCAGCACAATATTTTTTCTTAATATTTCATTTCGAGTTTTATCTTTTTTGTTTCTTCTATTCATCTATTCTTCTATTTTTAGAAGTAACCTCTTTTTGATACTAGTTAGTTTTCTTGTATGTCTATTTTACTTGTTGTTCATATTTATCTTCAATAGGTTAATATTGGTGCTAATTTATTTTTTAAACAAGAATGTTTTCTTGATGCTATTGTTTTCATCACACTTCCTCGTCCTCTAAATGTTCTTTGCTGTTGATTAATTGATCCTAGAGTTGTATTGTTTTTTCTTGTTCTGAATGTTTCTCTTCCAGTTCTATATTGTTTCAAATTTCTTCTCTATCTATCACTATTGTTTCAGTTTTCTGTATTTTAAATAAACTTCACGTTTTTCATTTGGTACGTTCATACTTCCTGTAATTGTTCTTTGGTTTCTCGAACAATTATTAACTCGTCTGGGTAACATAATTCTGTTTTTGTTATTACCTTCATCTTGCAGAATTCTGTTCTATATTTAACTGGTTCTTTTCTACAATCTTTGATTGCGTCATCTGACACCAAATGGAACGGAAGAGGCTTGATATTTCATTTCTTATTCTCTCTTAATTCTCGGTATTTTGGTATAGACTTATTATACCTTATAACTTGAAGAAAAAAATCCCAATATACAGCCTTGTGGATTCCGCTAATATAATCACTAGTTGGGGTTCTGTAATCAACATAAAACAATACGAGTTGTATTTGGCAGATGTCATTCTGAATATTGTTCCAACTTCTGGGATAATATTGGCTGTAGTATTATCTCTCTAAATCAAATGTTTAACAGAAAAATTAGGAAAATATATACACCTCTCGAAATATCTAACTTAATCGTCTCTAGAATCTTTCATTATTATCAAACATTTAGTCATATCTAATCTTGTACATGTAGCTGCATAATTATAATAGCCTTATAAGATGTTATGTACCGTAAATTAAGATATTTTAAGAATTTTTTTATGTAATTCAAACATTTCGGATATTTTCAAGTTATAGTAGAATTTTCTTTTACAATGGATATCACGGCCAGTACATTAATTCTTGATATGATGAAGAATACAATAATTCCATAGCTTGTTGAAATGTTCCGTAAACGATCAAATAAACTAATAGGGAAATAAAATAATCGATAAAATGTCGTCGTAAATTCAAAATTGTATCTATTGTAAAATGAAATTGAGTGATATATTTCCTGAAAGATATGAGTCTTTGTAATTTATTGTTTTAATTAATTTTTAGAAGCTTTTATTTGTAAATATTCGATCCCACATTCTTAATTTCTACCTTAAACAAACTGAAATGTATATGAAATTGTTTTGCGGCAACGAAAATGCAAAATCCATCATTCGAAACAGTAGAACAATTTGTATCTATTGCATTTCGTAGTGTACACAAATTTCTCTATATACATAAATGTTGGTGTTTGTAATTTTAAAAATAAACGTATTGATTACAGGTGTGCATTTTATTTTAATAATAATTATTGTCTATATATGATACGATGAAAGCAGACTAACACAATATACCTGTAGTCCAGTCAAAAGTGTGAAAAATAGGTGTCATTACTAACATTTTATAGATGGTACGAAAATGCAAAATTCTTTTTGCATAGGCTTACACATCGTTAGTCAGAAGAAAGAGGGGGCTCGTGATTATTACTATTAATAAGCAAAGAAAAATCCTTATCAATTAATAAATGGAATGTCTTTTATACCAATGAAATATCTCGAATATCTTTAAGTTTGTCGTGTAGAAATGGTCAATTTTCAATTTCCGAAGTTTTTCGGAAAACTATGGTCGATTTTGATTTTATGATCATACCGGGATATCAAAAATTATCTTGGTCAAGGGTGGTTGTGGAATCTAAGACGTGTGTCTTACTTTACGTTTGAAATAATTATGTCACTGTCACACTGACATCATCAATAAACTAGAAATTTCATACCTATTTATTTCAGTTGTAAAACAATAATGAACTACAAATTATGAAATAATTATGTGAACTTTGAACTTTTTCAGAGGTCGTGATAGCCACAATCCGGGTCAAAAACTGTTTTGAAATAGTTGATTTTCCGTAAATCGAATGACGTTCACGTGAGAATCCCGTAGCACGCGACTTAGAAAAGTGCAAACTGTTTGTACCTAATACGACTTTACGACGACTTTTCGCGTGCCGTTTTCGCTCCATGTAGTTAGATTTAGTATCGGACCGTGCCCGACGGCCCGAAGGCCCTTCTTTTTTCGATAAATGTCCATTAAATAGGAAAATTTAATTAAAACAGTTTGAGCTATTCTCAGATCTCAGCTATGCGCGTCTAACGTGCGACGTACCAAAAGGAATTTTCTCGCGACTAAAATATACACGGAGCGGGTAAAAGCCAGCGGCCCATAGCCAAAAAACACTTTATTACAACTGGCGCCGGTGGCACGGGGCAAGAAACGGCCCCAAATTGACAAGACCGAGGTAAAATGTATATACTCCAACTTACGCGCAGCGAGCTCCTCGGGGCATATGTCAAAATGATTTCGTTCGTAGCTAATTACATAGGACGTCTGGCGTTCATGCAATTATGTTTTTAGATAATTCGAACCTTCTAATTTCGATAGGCCACGTGAAAATCCCGGAGTCCAAAGCGCTAAAGACTTCTGAGTGTTACAATATTCGTATAAAATTGCGAAATCTCGCACTTTTAGAAACTTACATAATTATTTCAAACGTAAAGTAAGACACACGTTTTAGATTCCACAACCACCCTTGACCAAGATAATTTTTGATAGCCCGGTATAATAATTCTCAGCGACCACGAAAACATATAATTAGACACGTTGGACGAGAGCCGAGATGAAAATATGAAGAAAAAACGACTCAATTTTCCATAATTTTTCTTCTTTTAGTGAAATTTGTACCGAGACACATCACGGCATCTTATTATTTCAATACCACAAGTCCGAGAAAAATTTTTGTGTTTGGTAAGATTTGGTAAAATTTACCGGGTTTTCCAGCAAGCAGGATTTTCCATTTTCCCACTTCAGATTTGGATTCAGCGGATCATAAAACAACCTGATACTGAATTTCAGAATGGACAATAAAGAAGAATAAACCAAAATAAAAAGCAAAAGAGCTTTTAATAGAAACGCAGCGGAAAACGAGCACAAGTAAGTGAGCTACTTGATGACAAAAAGATTGAGAAGGGATTACAGCTAAACGTTCCCCACATCACAAGACCCTAATTATCATAAAAAATAACAACTCCTTCATTAGTGACTGCGCTGTTCGATAGAAGAGAAGTTAATATCTATTACAATTATAATATGTCCATATAAAATAAAATGTCAGTTGACTGAAAAAAAATAATGAATGTTTGACATTATATACGTTCGATAGGCAAGTAACGTGTTGCGTTATATACAAAATGTTCGCTTCAAATCGTGCATTAGTACTATTTGAGTCATCATGATACAATCTGAAAATGTGTATAGAGCCATAATCGATTATTTGCTGCTCAATGGATATATTCTTAAGCTGGCGACACTTCCAGTTATTCCGATTTTTTCGAAATGATTTTCGAACATCAGGAACATAAAATATAGATCTCTCCGTTAGTGTATTTATTTTTGGGGAAAATAGATTCAAAATGCTCCAAATTTGAGGAAACTTTGGGGAAGTTTATGTACGCAGAGAATTAAATTCCACATCGACCTTTATCAATGTTCCCTATACCTATGTTTGATAGTTTTCAAGTTATGATTACTTTTATTTGACATTAAGATAATGATTCATGACTCGGGTACTGTTACTTTGTTTATGTGTTAGGTCCAAGATAAGTCTGTGGAGATGGCCAGTCCAAGATCCTCGTGCTCAGTCACCGTCTTTAATTGAATGTCATTCAACTTGTAAATGTTGTGGGGGTTATGTTTTCCCATGAGCAATACAACACACTTTTGAATATTGCGAAGGATCATCCATTATCTATACCAAATCGATATTTGGTTTAAATCTTTTTGAAGAAATTTGTATTTTTGAATAGGTTTTCCGTAAATTTTGCTGAAGGTTTTCCAATAGATGCCGAAAAAATGAATTGCGATACGCGTATATTAGGAATACAACCATGGATTCAAAGAGTATTTTATTAATTACTCGGATAACAATGAACACAACTTGAATTACATTCATTAAATCTTAAATATTAAAAAATCAGTTCCAAATCTAGATAAATCATTGTTTTTGAACTTTATATGGAAATCACGACTTCAACACAGTTATCTTGGAAATATTACACTTGTGTAGGGCTTTGTCTTGGCGTTTTTTGTCCAGTCTGTCCCCAGTTTTGGGCAGTATATTGTACATAACCAGGATCTCCGGGGGTGCTGGGGTATCTATCGTCATCTTCTTTAGGGTATATGAACGTTGGAGTTACGATGTCGTACCTGCCATATTGCCCTGTAAAAGTGTAAAAGTCATATTTAAATAACACTAAATTAAAAAATGCGAACGTAAATATGAATCTCATGATTCGTGTTGAGAAAAAGGCATGTATGAAAATGTACCTAATCTTGACATTGAAGCAAGTTTTTCCAAACTAAGATTATAAATCTACTAAATTTCTACCCTTTCTGATATTACTCCACACCGGGGAATGTTGCTGCATCTTGGGAGGGATTGTATCATCAATTTCATCTGTATCGCTTCCATCTCTGTCCACTTCCACATCCTTGCCATAGATTCCGAATTTCTTAGATTTATCATCAGACATTCGCCTGTAGCTTATTCCTTTATCATCGTCTTTCGTCCGTTCCAACATAAGTCCACTCCCGTTCATATGTCCGTTCTTCACTTTGATTTGTTTTTCCTGCTTCTTTGGTTTTTCCGATAAGACAACCGTTTCGAATGCTGGTTTTATTCCTTTCTCGGCGTCAACTGCAGGTTCTGACAGTCTTTTCGGATCAATGACTGTGGGCTTGGATATTTTTTGAGTTGTTGGTGGCACTGTTTGAGTTCTTCTGGCTTTTGGGCCACCCATGTCCAAGAAAAATAGACCAGCGGTAAGCAAACTTAGTGTACCCAGGACAGCCGCGTTATCTACCAGATCAGGGGGAACCGAATCCAAAGCAGCAAACGCTAAACTACCTGAAAAACAAAAGAATTATAAACTGAATTGTTCAGACAAAATCTATAAAATAGTATGTTAATATAAAGATTCTTGACCCAGTATGAATTATATATAAAAATTCTCGGGAAATAGGTCACATTAACACTCTGTTTTAAAATTTTTTGTCTTTACGTACGTTTCGGTCTCACGACCATCATAAATAAATAAAACCGTCATAATGCATAGGAATGACTATGAAAACAAAATAAGAAACCTTTTAAATGATGAAACAACTTATAAAAAATTAAAATCTGACCCTACTTTATCAGTACAAAATAACATGAATAAATTGATAAATAAATGGCACAAAAATAAGATAATCCCTATTGAACTAAAAAATAAATTAATTTGCCATAATGGGCTTGCACCTTATATCTATGGGCTTCCGAGGCTACATAAAAATGATATACCTCTAAGACCCATTGTAAGTAATATTGGAGCGCCCACTTACAATTTATCAAAATTTCTATCAAAATCTAACAATAATATATTAGGAAAAAATGAATTTCATGTGAAAGACTCTTGGCAATTTAATGAATTTATAAAAAATCAATCCGTACCCGTAAACCATCAACTAATTTCCTTGGACGTTGTTTCGTTATTTACAAATATACCTGTCGTGTTGGCATTAAATTGCATCAAAAAACGTTGGGCAGAGATTAAAAACCACACACCTCTAGATCAATCTGAATTTATAAATGCTGTTAAGTTTTGTTTAGAATGCACTCATTTTCAGTATGGTGAGCAATATTTTGGACAAATTTTCGGCACAGCAATGGGATCTCCTATTTCAGCTACAATTGCTAACCTCATTATGAAATGCCTAGAGGAATCTGTTATAAGTTCATTAGATTTTCAGTCTGTATTTTTCAAACGGTATGTAGATGATTGCCTTATGTGTGTTCCCAACGATAAACTTCAATATGTGAATAATAAATTTAACAGTTTCCACTGTAAACTTCAATTCACTTGTGAAATAGAACTAAACAAAAACATAAATTTCCTAGATACGAACATTAGGCATGATGTAGATGGAAAAATAAAAACTTCTTGGTTTACTAAAGAAGTTTGGTCTCAACGTTATCTTCACTTCAATTCCGTTGCACCAGCTTGTTATAAAAAAAGTGCCAAAAACAGCCTTACAGACCGCGCGATAAAATTGTCCCACACAGAGGACCGTCCCAAGAATTTAAAAATTGTTCGTAATACACTGGAATTGAATGGCTACCCAAAAACTTTCTTCAATCCGATCATTAAAGAAAGAATAAACAGAATCTATAATGGTTCTTCATATAAAAATAACATAAAAGGTATTACAGACAATTATATAACTTTACCATACATTCCGGAGACCTCAGAGAAAATTAAGAATTGTTTGAAAAAGTACGATATAAATGTTGCGCATAAACCTACTAACTGTGTTGGAAAGTATTTCTCAAATCTAAAGCCTTTAATACCTAAAGATAAACAAACCCACACAGTATACAAATTAAATTGCTTAGGTTGCGATGGAACTTATACTGGAATCTCTAAACAATATTTACAAAAAAGAATGTACGGCCATAGGTATAGCACAAAAAACAAAAACTTAGAAAATTCCACCGCTCTTGCTAAACACTGCTTTGATTATAACCATCAATTCGATTACAATAATGTTAATATTCTAACTAAGGAAACCAATTATTATAAAAGATCTATTTTGGAGATGATTCACATAAAACGTGACTCTAAGTCTGTAAATCATAGGACAGACACTCAAAATCTAAGTCATATCTATACAAATTTGATCAAATAATTTCAATTTCTCTTGCAAATTCCTACATGCCTCGTTATAATGTAATAGTACATATTAGGTAAAATGTCTAGTATACCTCCTGTCACGAAAGAACCTTTTTGTTTAGCTCATAAATTTTAACATCTGGTTTGAAAGTTGTATACTAAAACTTAAATTATATTTGCCTCGTCTCAGTCGATCACTTACTGTGTTGACATGTGTACGCTTTTGTTAAGAATTCTTCTCTGCAGTGGATTCTTGATAATTTTACTATAGCATTGAGGATTACAATTTCGTTCAATCGTGTTCCTTTCGTTTCGGCGACGTGGGCATTTTGATTGAAATTGGTGCGATTTGGACGCTTTGTGTAATACAATTAGTTTTAAGTAATCAAAAATTTGTAGACATAATAAGTCTTCTGATGATGGTCGTGAGACCGAAACGTACGTAAAGACAAAAAATTTTAAAACAGAGTGTTAATGTGACCTATTTCCCGAGAATTTTTATATATAATAAAATAGTATGTTTGTATTGCTAGTTGGGTAGCATCATATGATTCTTACATATTTTAGAAAATACATAACTCATAAACGATAAGAGCGTAATTTTATTGTTGTATTGGAGATTCTTATATTCCTCCAATGATTACGCGATTCGATAGTTAGATTGAGCCCAAATATCTCTCATAAAAGGAGAATAGGACTGTATATCATCATTATCTCGCTTACTACCTTCATGTTTAAACGTTTTGAAATAGGCATATAATGAAAATTTCATTAGTTCAATTTTATATAAAAACGTAGATTCTACACAAGAATTATAATCAAAATCAGTCAAGAGAGCTCAGTAAATTTTGCACTGAACTAAGAAAAATCAGTTAAATATAAAGCCTAAGCTGACTTATTAACTCAACTGTTTTTATATCATATTAAAACATAGATACAACCCAACAATATAATCAAAACCAGTTAAAAAAAAGTCAGTATAACATTACCTAAGACAATATACAATATTGCACCAACTCCAAGAAAGACCATTTCGCTGATCCGCCTCTGCGTTGGAAGTTCCCCAACCAGTCTTCCTATGAAAAGGGAAGCAGTGATGATGATGTAGCCTCCATAAGTGGCGTCGGCAACAGCGGCTCCTAATTTGTCCCATGTCACGTTGTTCAAAAGACTCCATTCTCTTGATATTCGTTGCAGATACAAAAATAGGCGAGATGCTTCGTCGTCAGTGACTCTTTTGCTTATCAGGCATGCCAATGCAAATCCCTGAAGAAAAAAGATTTTACACAGCTACAAACGAAATTCAAAGAAAATTTTTTCATAAAATTCTTCGTTCAGAAAATCATTTTAAATTTACAAGATACTTGAATAAAATTTATTGTTTAAATTTCTACTCGACTGTTAAAATTTAATTTTTGAGTTTATTATTTTATAATAATAAATTTTGTATTGACATTATTTCTTTCAGCAAGTAAACTGAATAAAAGTTGTTGTTCAATTAGTTACTTAATTATTTTTGCAAATTTAATTGTAATTTGTTGTAAAAAGTAATAATTTTGAATAATTTATTATAAGAATAAACTGTGATTAAATTATTGTTCATAAATCTTAAATTTAAAATTTAAAATTTGGAAACATCATTAAAATTTTTGTAACTCTAGCTTTTAAAAAGGCAGCCTCAATGTGTTTGATATAGGAGAAAATTGTTCCCTTCGACGGCTGGCTAGTCCAACCTGTCATTTCAGACACGTTGTTATGATATGTGGAAGATTCAACATTTATGTTTTAATTTTTTGAAATCATAGCTACGCTCGATAATTCTTTCGATCGAATAGTAAAGCAATTGATTTTTTACTCATCGTGAAATAGTTCTGTTAACTTATTGTTATAGTTTTGTCAATTATAGCATAACCTACAATCGCTGCACTAGCGGACCGATGCTGTTTATTTTAATGATGAAAGCACGAATATTCGACAATATATCACTGAACATATATTTAATTTCGAAAGAATCATTACCTTTATCGCCGCAATTATCGTTGCTATAAACAATTGACATCACATTGACTTTCCACTGCACTTCATACTTGACGAAATATTGTATTGCAGCTGTCCACGCGGACGCATCGCTCACTCAAGTAGGAGACGCTCTCGCTTGCACTTCAAGCTTTAAATGGAACGTCTCAGAGTGAGGTAACGCCGCATGCTTAAATGGAACGCCTCAGAGCGAGGTAACGCCGCATGAGTAATGTTTTCTCGTGCGTGCAGCCGGCTCCATCGAATTATAAGACGTTGTCACGTCAAAAACCTACTGATTCTTGTACAAGTCTTTTTAAATATATAAATATATTGGCTATACCATCTTTATATATATTATCTTCTTTAACTTACATAAAATCATATTTAAGTAATTCTATTACTTATTCAAATAGGAGCATTGATTATAATTTAAGAGATAAAGATAAAATCTTACTTCCTCATCACAATTTATCCATTACAAGTAATAGTCATTTAATTATGCCATTTAAATTGTACAATCATTCGCCAGTTTCTGTTAGATCTATTTCTGACATAAAACTATTTGAACGTAAAATCAAGGGAGAACTGTTAAAACATTCCTTTTACACGGTAAACGAATTTCTTAATTCTAAGTCCTTATTTACGTAGATATGTCTATATTTATTTGTCTTTACTGTTATATGTCTTAAATTTAACATTGTGTTCTGACGTTTGCTCAAAAAATGTTGTTTTGTCAAAAATTGTTTATAATAGCAATAAAGAAATATTTATTTATTTATTTATTTAAGATGCGAAATTCACTTTCTTCCATGTTAAAAAATCTTCAAGGTTGCTTGCTTTCTTTCTATGGGTGTCAAAACGGAACTGAAAATTTTAATGCGTCCTACTTAAAGATGGTACATCACAAATGACACATGGGATTTCGATTGTGGCGCCATCTGTTTTATTTTTCACTTTATCACTTTGCCCTCGTATTTGTGAAAACTGTGTTTTGAAAGTATTAAACTTTCTTGATAAATTGAGTAGCCTGTATTCAAAATGTTCTGGTGATTTTACACTATTATTTTCCTTATATGAACAAAAAGTTCTTTATATCGAGTTGGAATATTCCTTCTAGTTTGATTCACATAGCATTTTGAACATAACATGATTTTATTTTGGATATTTCACTATTGTCGAAGTCAGAAACTTTATCAGAGGTCCAAACTGGTTTTTAGCTTGTCCTTACATCTATAGACTGATTATATTGCGAAATAATTAAATTAATGTACATAATATTCCTTCCTATTCATTGTTATGTAATTATCATCTTGTTGTAAAAACAGAAATAAGAAACAGTTCTGTCTGTTAGAATAAAACTCGGTTGCTTTAGATTAGAGGTCATTATACAATTTCAGTATCTTCGCGTAATTAAAAAGGTCATATACAAAATAACATATAACAATAGGATACTATACTTTTCATTAAAAAAACAGCAATATAAGTTAATTGGCAGGTTAAGTGTATCATTAAATGAAATTCAAAGGTTGAATCTTAACCTGATGTCAATGTCGACCATTATTGTTATGTGAAAACTGGGGTTATGAAACTTTTGTAATTCAATGTTTACCACGATTATGAAAATTAAGTGCCCACTATGGAATTATTTATGTTTCGAATATTACCTGCACAGGAATTACCTCAAGCAGGAGATAAATGTCATGTACAACTCGATATGATAACAAAATAACCAATATGAATTAATTTAATAAATACGTCTTCGGAACAGTTATATTTAGGCGTAAACAGAAAAAATAACGTGAGAAAATTAACTTTATATATAAAACAATGACGTAGTCATAGAAAATTTTGAAAAACATTAATCCATACGCCTCATAAAAATTGAAATATCCAAAACAAGTTTTGGTTTTGAATGGATTTAATTCAAACAAATATACGACACATACGACTTCGATTGCGGTTGAACAACATGACAGATTAGTTTTGAATTGGTGTCAGTCGAGTAAAAGTGCATGTTGTGTTAGTTTATCGCTTGGAAATTATTTAATTTATAATGAAAACACTACTACGAGTATGTTGATATCTTCCGTTATTACTCCATCCGATTCGTTTAGTCCTAAGATCACATAAAATGGTCGCCTTTCATTCAAAGATACATAGGCTTTTTTAAACTAAATTTTCAACAGGAAGTAAGTACAATTAAACAAATCGCAGTAAATAACGGTTATTCATCAAAAATAATAGCTAAATTAATCAACCATAAATAACAAAAGAACATTTACTTTAATATATACTCAAAAATTAAAATTCAAGAAGAGAAGAGATTTGTTAGTCTAAAATATTCTGGGAAAATCACTGAAAAAATTTGAAACATCATGACTTGAATATAGCATTTAAACCCAATTCTAAATTAGCACATATTATCTTGTTCAATAATAAAATCAAAACAAAGACATCTGGATATAAGCTATCTTGTCAGGAATGCGACTCTTTTTACATATGCCAAACAGGACGCTCATTTTCTATTAGGTTTATTGAATATGAAAGATGCTCTAGACCCTCAAAAACAGGTACAATAATCGTTATTTTCCTGAAATAGGCAGTTAACATATTTTATTGATAAATCTGATGAAGCCTCGAAACTAAACTTGCTGGAATTTTTGAAAATTCACAATCACAAAAACAATACTCTACTTCCTAATGTTCAAACAGATCTAATTTATTCAGCATTATTTAAAGCTATGTTAATAATAATTCGCCATTATTAGAATGTAAAAACCCACCATGTAATGCTTTAATAATAATCCTCTAAGTTCATGAATGACCGACCACAGTAATCTTCTTACTATCTACAGATAAGTTGTATTTATATTGAAGGATGGCGTAAGAACGATTTCTCATCAAGAGCCCCTATAACCATCCAATAAAGCCAGAGGAGAGAGACAAAGAAAAGTTGACGCAATCAATGGAGATCTGGCAAAGATTTGATAATCTAGTAGAGTTTGATTCAACCCGAACTCAAGTTTGCATCATCCCCAGGAAGGCATTATCCCTAATACGATGATGTCAGGTACAACTATTCCATGAATTCATCCATATCCATGCTGGAGATCATGACAACAGCGCCCTCTTATGGGATGATCATGTAAAGTCCATTGCGAAAACCGCTTCACAAAAACTCGGTTTTCTGTTTCTTGTCGAGAGCTACTTTCCGTAGAAAGGTGGGCGATCCCTCCCTTTTCTATAGATATTTCCCTGGTCGATGTTCATCAGAAATCTCTTCTGTTATTCCAATATGAGAGATTCTTCTTTGCCTAGTGAGGTCTTTCCTTATGCCTATAACCTAACCTCCAAACCTTCAAGAAAAATTCGAATGTCCATCTCATCTCCTAACATTCCCCCTCTGGCTCATGTTCATAGGTAATTCTTAAAACATCATTATTGATGAGGGTGGCCAGGTTGATTGTATCTGTCTCGATTTTGCTAAGGCATTTGATAAAATGAATCACAGTATTTTATTGAATAAAATGTCTAGCTTTGGATTTACAAATCATTTGATAAAATTTTAGAATTCTTACCTAAGGGATAGATATCAATAAGTAAGGTATAGAGGTTTTAAATCGTATTCATTTCATGCCACTTCAGGTGTACCTCAAGGGTCAGTAATTGGACCCCTCCCATTCAATTTATTTATCAATGACATCTCTTCTTTATTTGTCTGTTATTTTCTTCTCTACGCAGACGATTTAAAACTTCACTCGGAAGTAAAGCATTCTTTATGTTGTATCTCACTACAGCATGACTTGGATGCACTCAGTACTTGGTATGTAATCAATCATCTGGAGCTTAGAATTAGTTAGTGCACTGTAATGACTTCCACTACGAAAATTACGCCTAATATTTACAATTACAAACTTGTTGACACAGCCCTTGCGCTCGTTCCTATAGTTTCATAGACTTGGGAGTTTAGTTTGACTTGAAATTGTCATTAGCGTCTCACATTGAATCAATTGTTTCTAGCCCCTACAGAATGCTGGGCTTTATCATCCTGAATTGCTGCCTATTTAACAATAGTGATTCAATAAGAATATTATACAATTAATTATGATTTGCTTTAATTGTGTGGAACCCCCATTATAAAATTTATATAAACGAAATAGAGGGCGTGAATCGGCGTTTCTTAACATATTTAGCTAATGGAAATTATCCATCTATTGGATTTTCCCACCAGGCTCTATTAGATAGATTATCTTCCCTAGAGTTATATAAACGTAGGGAAATTCATAGTATTTTATTCCTGTATAAGGTCATTCATAACCTGGTTGACTGTCCTGTGATCTTATCAAGGCTGAATTATCACGTTTCATCTGTTCTTACCCGTTCCACACGAACATCTTATCTACCACTCTGCATAGCAAATACGATATTATTTTCCCCAATTTTACAAATGTGTAGATTCTACCAGATGATCGGTTTGATTGCTGACATATTTAGTTGTAGCCCTAATGACTGTTTATAGTTAATTTTAATTCCTACTCTGTAATTATATTATATGTACTCCTAAGCTCTCCAAGGATTTCTCCCGAGCTAGATTATAGGTTTTACTCTCATAGTAGTGTTTTAGATTTACAATCTGTATGAAATTCCATATCACATAGCGAAAGGTAAAACGATAGGATATTTTATTCGTATCTTGAAATTTAAAAGGCTAGAGACATATTGGTTGAATGATCTTTATTTGGCATTAATGCAGCCTAAAAGTGGAAAATAGAAATCTTTAAATAGGCATCGAACATTATTACAACATCTATTATACATATGCTGTCTGTAGCGCGACTTAATTAAACATTAAGAATATGCAAATATCTTATTATTAGAATCCACTACCATATCCATTTTCACAATAGCATAAATCTACAATTAGGGATTCAAGCTAACACAAATGGTATGCTATTAAAACCATTATAATCTGAGAATTAAAATTATGCCTTTCGAATTGTTATCCATGTAAACATATTTTGCTTTCTAAATTTCTCAAGTACATCGATATAATGGGTACATTTCGCACTTCGACAGGTAGACTTTGACAAAATCATATTCAAATTTGGGGAGATATATGTATTCTCAATTATTGTATTCGCTTTTTTTTACAAAAGAGCGTC
Organism: Endomychus coccineus; assembly: GCA_958510875.1. Classification (NCBI taxonomy): domain Eukaryota; kingdom Metazoa; phylum Arthropoda; class Insecta; order Coleoptera; family Endomychidae; genus Endomychus; species Endomychus coccineus. The sequence continues at coordinate 127,040,868 of OY294070.1, read as the reverse complement.
TAAAAAAGTCAATTTTTGCACAATTGGTTCTCGGAACATCCTTTAAAAACATTAAATAATAATAAACAGTTTCGAAGATGGGAACAAATAATATGAAAGAATGGATATAGAAAGAAAATCATACAAACACGTTTCTTATGCAGTAAATAACCATCTCAGCTATCACAGAATTTTCAGTCTATGGTTTATGAAAGTTTCATCACAAAACCCCGCTATTTGAGTTTTCTTGATTTAATTTGTTTCTTACAGGAAACACGTTAAAAGACCATTTAAACCAATTACCTACAGTTAAAATAATGCCATGAATATAGCAATAATAATAATAATAGCGCGCACGGTTGGTAATATCTGAAACGTCTTTGATACAACTTTCCAAATTTTGGTTGGTCAAACAATTATCTGGCGCAATTTTTTTACAGCTAGTTTCATTTTAGGACCGTATCAAATTGTATAAATGGATTCTTACGAACTCTTAAGCATTTATCATGAATTTATCGTAGATACCAATATTCATAAATTTATATATTATATTATACAATTTTACCAGCTACTTATTATTGAAATTTCATGGGAAGTACATTATTGTGGCAATGTTTAGAACTTTAGGCACAACATAATTGGGTGACAGATAGCTAATGAAATTTTGGATCAAACTGAAAGAAGTTAGATATTCTAAGCATTCTGTGAGATAAAATGTGCCATCCAATAGATGTAACAGAGTTTTGTTGCGTTTCACCGATATAACTTGAACTTACTAATGAGTACGAAATAATCACCCTTCAATAGTATTTCTAGTGAATAAGGGTGATTATTTTGTACTATTACTGTTATAGTGTATCCATAGTTGTGGACTCTTTTAGTGTATTTGTACTTACTACTTCGACTAATTTCAAGAATGTCCACCTGTCAAAAGTAACCCCCATTTCACGCACTTCCAAAATCACACATACATAGTTGTATTGTCAACAAACTGCACTCCAATTGACCAACCACTAACTATTAATTTATCTTCTCCAGCGTGTGTCAAATAAATAGGTTCAAATCATCGACAACGTACCAAGCAATTCAGAGCAGTTGGCTGCAATAATTAGCGTTTCTGGAATGAAAGAGTCGGAATTATTATCGAGTTTATGTATATGAATATGTATATGTGAAAATGTAATAAAAGTATATCTTCTTCTAACGTAAATATTGCATTAAGTTTCTCCTTGAGATTCTTTGCCCGGGCATGGATAAACGTTTCCTTTATTTTATGATCTTAGAACTAAATAATATACCATTCCGTGACACCATCGCAAAATTACATTCACTACATGAAATAATGAACGGATAAGTTTAGCAGAGATACAATCGGAGGAGAAAAATTTCGGATGTGATAAAGATAAAAATGTATTGCAAACTATTTCATTTTATTTACAAAAGCATTTCCAAAAGGTGAAATATCAGCATTTTCTTTATAAATAATTGGAAAAGGGATTTCATTAACAAATTAAAAATTTTCCCTACTAAATTAAAACAGTTATTCTACATTTATACATTTGTATAATAAATAAATTGTTGAAATAGTCAAAATGAGAAGAAGAACGGATACTTTTTTTATAAATTGAGTAAACATGAATTATGTACAGGGGGTGGCTATATTTCTTCGATGTTTTAATAGCGAAAGTCTACAATTATAAAAGATATCAGAAAAATTATCCCATATCCTCGATCTCTTTATTTTCAGAGAATGTCAATGGTGACATTAAAAGATGGCTATCGTCTTTTGTTTTCAAGTTATATTAAAAAAAACGTGGTTATTTATAGAATTGACATAGAATAATTTCTATATTCTTGAGGCACTTTCACAAGTGGAATGCAGTGGCGTTGTCACTTTTTCCAAACAATTTTAGTTATGACATAAAGTTGTATTTTTTATAAGGAGGTCATAGTTGGCTTAGACATTCCTGATATCTATATATAATCATACTGGGTCGATATTACCATTTTTACTAGATTTTTTAATTTGGTGTGTTCTGCCAGAGCCCCGATTTCTTCACGGCATTTCCATACCAGTCTCGATGTCACTTTTGGGTCCAAGAGTGGCTTCTCTGGTTTTGGACCGGCCTGTATACCGGAACCTCCCGCCAGGTTTGCCCCGATGTTTTCGTCTGCCACTCCATTCGTTCCTGTATAACTAACTAAGTTGAAGTAGTACATGGGAGTGATGTGGTCCATTAGTTTCATTTCAAGAATGTTACCTCCCACAATGTCCTTGATTCTATTATGACCCGAAATTCTACTCTCGTTTTGTAGTGTCAGAAGTCCCATTCTAGCCTCCCCCATGATCGTAACGTCAATTGGGCTAGGTTCAATATTAGTCTCATTGTCTCATGGCTGCTGTTGCTTTCATAGCTCCCGTTCTACTGAGGTAGGCAAGTCTTTGTACCTTGTTCAACTCAGCCTCATGCGCTAAATGACGTTGTTCAGTACTTTTCGTGAAATTAGGACATTATCGATGAATTTGAAAGAGCTGAAGCGTAATACTTCACGTAAGGATAAGTTGAACATTGGATTTGTAGGAAATGTTTCGTCTTTCAATTAAGTAATATAGCAAACAGTTAAGAAAATAAAACTTATACCAGATACCAGATGTTTTGCAAGGTACGATGTACTGGTATATTGCTTGAAACATACTGTACAAAAATACTTACAATCGTAATATTATTCAACGGTGAAGATTTAATAGGAAAACGGAACTACAATTTTTTATGCCGTTACAATTGAACTTTGATTCTTGATAATTAGTTTCTTACGGTAAACATAACTTGATTCAATAATTCTAATTGAGATAATTAAATTTTAAAAAATCAAGCTTACCTTCCCCATTCATTCAAGTTTACGTATGTAGATCAATTAAGCATTTATTGTTTTTTTCATTCCTATTCGAACCTATGATATGATTACAAGATAGTTTATGCTATTAAATGAATCTATAATCTTAGATTTTCTACTGTATCCTATTATCGTATTGACTGGTAAAAACTTTAGTGAAACAAACAAATACCTATATAACAGTTATTAGTTGAATTTACGAAATATGTCATACATTGTGAATCTGTGGATAATTTTGCTAATCACGCTGACCTTCAAAATACAAACAAACACCGTGTCGTGCTTTTATTACTCATAATTGACATATTCAATCCTTCCAAGAATCTGACTTAATGAGGATATGAGGATTGATATAAAATCAAACTATTCTACGACCACAATAATGTCTTATTCAATAACCATCAAATAAAAGTATCCAAGTAGTCCAGCCAGTATACCTAAGTTTAAAAGAGTTGCCCAAATTATATCCTACTTTCCTCTTTAAGTAGCTTGACGTTCTAAAAACGATGGTGATATTATTTTTTGCCTAAATCTTATGCTAAATTCAGAGATAGTGATGCAAATTTTATGGATTTTATGCAAATCCATTTTAATAAAATGAAATAAAACAATTTTTTGTCTAATTTCCACAAGAGATTCAATTTTTCAATAAACACGACCGGTTTCGACTTTCACATCATTAAGTGAATATAGAAACAACTAGTCCAGGCTGTGAACCGGGATTTTAGGTATATAAAAAAACTTGTGGTTTCGAATCAAAAATTTTTTTTTGCATTAGCTTCAGGAGGTTCTTAGGATCATTCATAAACCTTAAAACCTTTTGAGAACCCCAACCCCACCCATTGGGGCGAAATTGGCCCGAAATCTCCAAGTCTTGAATTGCATTTTCTACAAAAAAGGTATTTTGGCATTTCGAGTGCACCTAGGAGGTTTTTGGGTCGCTGAACACGAATCCGTAGCCAAATTGCAATCTATCGTAGGGGTGGTCAAATCGACAAAATTGACCAATTTCGCACCCCTATATGTTATTTTGCAATTTACGTGTTTTAGGCATTTCGAATGCACGAAGAAGGTTTTTTGGGTCGCTGAATACTATTCTGAAGCCAGATTCACTCGAATATCATCGTAGGGGTGGGAAATTTAAAGAAATGGCTAATTTGACGACGCTCCTAAATTTTTATTATTTTTCGTTTTAAAATTACTTCGGAGTAAATCTGGCTTCTGAATCGTATTCAGCGACCCAAAAAACTTCCTAGGTGTACTCGAAATGCCAAAATACCTTTTTTTGTTGAAAATACAATTCAAGACTTGGTGATTTCGGGCCATTTATCCCCCAATGGGTGGGGTTAGGGTTCCCAAGAGGTTTCAAGGTATGAATAGTCCTGAGAACCTCCTGTAGGTAATGCAAAAAAAAAATTTTCATTCGAACTCACATGGTTTTTTTTCGGTTTATAGCCTGAACTAAACAGGTAGATTCAGATTCAGTAGTTGGGAGGGATTAAGGTCCAATTGGTCAAACTTTCCAACAGATTCATTCACCTCCTTTTATTGCAAGTACGAAGAATTTTGAGATTATCTATTGTTATTTCATGATTTGAAATATTAATATGTTCGAAGATTGCTGATTTACTATCGGTTACGTTCTTTGAAACGTGATTCAAAATTACGACAAGTCTGCCCAACATAGCCAGTGGGCATCACCACATTAAAATATCCAAATGTTGATTTTAGATTATCCGAAAAATGCTCTTATCAAATTTGGGAAAATTCGAAAAATTCGAGAGGCTCCAGTAACTAATGGAACTTGTTCTTTGGGATCTCGAAACATTGTGGATATTAATTTCGTGCTATTTAATCATGTTAAAACTGATTTTATAATGCAGTTATCTCAGGGATGGGGGAAATTCAGGGTTTCAGAACGCTGCGACATGTTGCATTAGCTTCTGAGGTGAAAAGTGATGATAGAATCGAATTTGTCATCCATTATTGTGTATTATTACGCCATTAGATCAGAATCGATGAGAACGACCAATTTCACTATTTTTCCATATTTAACCCTTATCAAATTTGGGAAAATTCCAAAAATGTCTTTATGGCTTATTGAATGTTATAATGGCAGAATTTATTTTATAATGAGGATTAATTAATTCTGATTGGGATTAGGGTAGGGATAAGTAAACAGCTCTGTGAATCAAGGACAGATTGCTTTTGGGGAGGTTAGTGGTTGAAAAGACCATTGGTATGACTGGTTTTCGATACACAGAATGTCCCAAATTACCGTCAGTCTGTCGAGTAACTAATACATCTAGGAGTTGGATAGAACCGTCCGATTAAACTTCCATTCTCAAAAATCCAAATAATCTAGACCGGATATTACCTTAGCAACTTTTCAGCTATCTTTGAAAATTCCACTTCGCACATGATCACACAACAACAGAGTCACGGGGCAGAAAGGAGTTAACAACCGGAATAAAGGTAGTGAACTATGTACCATGAAGATTTTTCCCACAATAAATACCCCTACAGAAACTAGAAAAGTCAGTTTCAGGTCAAGCATCAAGCCTGTCCTGAAGATGCCACTTGTAAATATTGAGGAAACGTCGGCATCAAGTCTTGCTATTGTGACGCGGAATCTATCCACAAGCCAGGAATTTTCAAATGATACAATGGTATTTGAGCTGAGATGTAATCGTTGGGTGAATATTAAGTTCATGATATAGCAACTTGTTTCGGATAATTGTGTTTTTTGATCACCACTAGCAGCATACAGGTTTGAGCTATTTGCAATATGTTTCCAGACCATGATACACATAATCATTATTTTTGGGGTTATAACGACAAAAAAATTATCACGTCGCACGATTCGAATCAATTTTTTCGCTGATTCAGTATTTTTCAAAGTACGCCCATATTCGTATTCATATTGTATTGATAAATGACACTATTTTATTTTTTTAACATTCAGTTATTCTTATTCTGGCTGTTCAATTATTTACACCACTACACCACAGAGTGAACATAGCAAATAATCTATATCTTCACACTTCATCATTGAATTTAAAAAAAACGTATGTTTGCATTTAATATATATTTATAGCCAGAAAACATTGTTGCCATTATGGTTGAATGAAATACTATAAATTCCATTTTAAAAACTGAAGATGGATGTCAAAAATACCACACACAGAGATCATTACAAAAATAGTTCAGGTCGGATCAAAAATGCGCAAATCCGGAAAATACCTTTGGGGCTTCTCTCACACTATATCCCACGTATAGTGACAGGTAAACAGGGTTTATCTATTGTTTTATTGAAGCTGTCAAGTAAGTTGCCAAAATATGTATCAAGAGTTCTGAATATTGATGTTGTGGGTACATTTACTTGGTACTGTTTTGGCCAAGCTCTTTATTGAAAATGATTTTACGAAATAACTCTATTCATCAAAGAAATAAACAAAATAGATAGCCTACTGTTATTGACATAAATTGATAGAAGCTCGCAAGTGCAGATTAAGTTTCATGGGGATCGAGAATGTATATGATCGTTTGTTACGAAATGCAGTACCTATTGTTCGATTAAAGTTCACTTACCTTTATTATCAGCAGATATCTCAACACAAAATTCTCACATACATACTTAACTTACTTTAAACCTAGTTCTTGCGAAGTATAAATGATAACTACTTACTACTACACTATTTACTATAGCCGAGTCGATAGTGCAGCCCCTCCAATGTCCACTACATGCATATAAAGTAAACAAGGTATTTCTCAATCACTTGAAGTCGACTCATACAGAGCCTGTCAATGAAAAGGGGAAAACAAGTTTGATTTTCACTACCTTTATGAAAAGGTTCATATTTTATATAGATACGTTAAGGACATCCTAGCATATTTGATTGGAACTAATATACAATTGAATACATTCCTAAAATTCATAAATATAATTCATTCAAATATTAAATTCACAATTGAAATGGAGGAAGAAAACTCCATTCATTTTTTGGAATTAAACATTATGAAAATTAATAACGTATTTGATTTTAAATATTCCGTAAGGTCACCTATATCGGTTTTCTTACTTGTTCTAACATTTGAATAAATTTTGTTTAATTAGTAAGAATTGACCATGTTTGTCAACATAAAAGTTGATTTTTCTCGAAAACGGTCAACTTTAGAGCTTATGACTAGGAGTACCTTTTTTGTGTAGAAAACATTGATGATTCAAATGCGTATCTCAAAGTTGTACTTTTTTCAGTGGCGTAGAAGTTGGGGAGAAAAACAACCACTGCCCCTTCAAAATCTTTACCAATTATGACTAAAAAAAAAAAATTTATCACACAAAACATAGCTTACTATGAGTAGAGAATGCTTGCAAAAGTTGTTTTCTGTACGAATTTTTTTTTTCCAATTTCAACACCCGTATCTCAAAAACTAAGCGTCTGTGCATATATGTTATTAGGCATTTTTTTCTCAAAATCAAATTTTCTATCGACTGTTGAAGTGCTGCTACTGAAACCTGGGACACCCTGTATAAAGGCATATAGTTTACAACGAAATTATCAGCTGGTGAACGTGATATCTATCCTCCTATAACAGTAATAAACGAAAAAAAATACTCTGAAAATCTGTCGCTGGAATCGCGTTCAGCGACCCAAAAAAAACCCTTGGTTATTTTTTGCAACCTCCTCCGAGCTGAACTACAGTATTTATATTGCAAAAACTGAAAATTTGCTATAGTTCAGTAAAAAAAAAAATTGGGACATCGTGCAAACTTGCGAACATACTAAGACTAACCTCTCCATTGTCAGGAAAATTATTTAATTAATAGTAACAATATTATCTACTTCGAGTGCGACTCGAATTGATTTGAACATTGTGCAAAATGAGTGTATTTCAATCTGCAACCTTCTTTGCGATAAGCAAATTTTTCTTAGCAATTTTTAAATTACTTTGACATTCCATGGCACTCCTGTGTCATTTATAATAATGACAACGATAACACAATAATTTCCTTGTGTTATCAGATTACGGAATGAAATTGAAAACACAATGTACTACATTGTTCAATCAAGAATAGCTGAAAGCAACAAATTTTTTTGTAGGTCGCACAAGCTTGTTCATTAACAAATTAATATCTCACTCAATATATCATTCTGTCCCTTTTTAAACATCTAACTAATAAACCATTTTACATGTAGCAATTAACAAATAGTGTTGTAACTTATTTTGGTACTTAACATATTTAAGAGTCATTGAAGACGTGAATGGGGACAACATTCAACAGAAATATGCATAACATTAAGCTGTTTAATGTAATTTCTTTGAAGATGATTGATTATTTCACAGTGTAAATTATAATCAGGTGGTTTTCATTTATTTAATTCCAACTAGAAGACTATCTGAATAATTTGGGGCAGAAAAAATATAATAATGATAATAATAATAATAAAATCTATCAGGTTCCATATGCATTCAGTATCATAGTCCAGGACAATTGAAGTGCAGTTGCATTGTTTATAAATAATAAATTAAAGTCAAATTTGAGGTCGCAATCCTTGGAAAATCGACTGATTTGGATGAGACAAAGTGCATTCTCTTCGAAATTTTATCAGGAACAAAGCCTACCTCGTATAAAGTTGCACAAAAAATTTGGATTGTTTGTAAACAATAAATTAACAATTTAATTAGCGTATTTATGAGATTACATAAAAATTCATTAAAAATGATCGGGTAAAGACTATTTTTGGTCAGTGAACATATGAAAATAGTCAAACAAGTAGTTGAGTTAGCTTCATTTGTTATAAACAATTTATTTATTAACAAATAGACGAATTCGACAAAAACTACGAGTTTAGGATCGTTTTCGAATAATTTTGGCTTTCCGAGTTCGATTTTGTCGTCAATACCGTCGAATGTATACCCGCTGAATTGTTAATTTGTTATAAACAAATTATATTCAATTATAAATATACCAATTTGATCAAAATGTCGAATTTATAATCGTTTTCAGCTAATTTTGGCCTCTTGAGTACGATTTTATTGTTGTTATAGTCATTAAATGCATAGATAATTTTTTTGAATTGTTATAAATAAATTATTCATTAATAAATATACGAATTTGACCAAAATGTCGAGTTTATAGTCGTTTTCATCTAATTTTGGCCTCTTGAGTTCGATTTTATTGTTATTATAGTCATTAAATGCATAGATAAATTTTTGGATTGTTATAAATAAATTATGTACTAGTAAATATACGAATTACTCCAAAATTCCAAGTGTAAAGTGTTTTTAAAATTAATGTATTAATAGCCGAATGAACTATATCAAAAAAAAATTTCAAAAATAGATTTGTATGTTACTAGAAAAATATCTATTCTGAAACGAACAAATAAAAAATATTTCATTCTCGTTCATCTTAGGGTATGATATAGTGCTCATTTAAAATTCCTTGATGCAAGAATTAAAAAAAAAACTATTATTTTCGTGGCATTATAGCGGGAATTTTGAAGTATCATTCGTGATACGTTTGAATTAAACTATTTTTTGAACATGGTATTTTCTTATTAATTAATTTTTTATTTTATTAAGACTTGATATCATTTTTTTTGATATAATTTATTTGACTATTGATACATTAATTTCAAAAACATTTTACACTCGGAATTTTGGCCCAATTCGTATAGTTATTAATAAGTAATTTATTCATAACAATTCAAAAATTTATCCATAAAGACTATAATAACAATAAAATCGTACTCAAGAGGCCAAAATTAGTTGAAAACGACTATAAACTCGACATTTCGGTCAAATTCGTATATTGATTAATGAATAATTTATTTATAACAATTCAAAAATTTATGTATGCATTTCAAAGCCATAATAACAATAAAATCGTACTCAGAAGGCAAAATTAGCTGGAAACGACTATAAACTCGATATGTTCGTCAAATTCGTATATTTATCAATAAATATAATTTATTCATAACAAATTAACAAATTAGCGAGTATACATTCAATGATATTGACGACAAAATCGAACTCAGAAGGCCAAAATTATTCGAAAACGATCCTAAGCTTGTAGTTTTGGTCGAATTCGTCTATTTGTTAATATATAAATTGTTTATAACACATGAAGTTAATTCAACTACTTCTTTAACTATGTTCATATGTTCACTGACCAAAAATAGTCTTCATCCGATCGTTTTTGATGAATTTTTATGTAATCTCATAAATACTCTAATTAAATTGTTAATTTATTGTTTATAAACAATGCAACATTTTTGCGCAACTTTATACGAGGTAGACTTTGTTCCTGATAAAATTCCGAAGAGAATGCACTTTGTCCCATCAAAATCGGTCCATTTCCCAAACCTCAAATATCCATTTGACTGCACTATTAGCCATTTTGGGAATTTCCCAAAAAAACTATATTTTTCTGGCTACCTTTGCATTTTTGGGAAAAAATTCGTTGTTTCAACTTTGATCAATAATAAATAATTTAAATTAATAAATATTTGGAGAAGTATTACCCAGATAAGTAGTTGCTCAAGAAGGTTTGTTCCCATGTCCAGGCAGAAACAGAATTGAAAAATTAATAATAACATGTAATAACTTCTAAAATTTCAATTGCCTAGAAATAGGAAAGTGCCCATCTTTATTTAACCGACAGGTTCAGTAGGTAGTTACAAATAATTATTGAATGGTCTTCAGTTGGGTGTGTAAATGTTAAATATCTAAAAATACATCAAATATTCAAATTATTGCTGTGAATACTATCTTTAAAATCGTTAACATACTTTGTGCACATTAAAAGAATCTCAAGGAGTAAACACATGCTCCCTTCCATCCATCATAAATAGGTAGGTACACTTAAATCTGAGTCAAGAAATTAGTCACCAAAAGATTATGGTATGAAAGTATGTAAGTTCATTTGGTATTCAGATTGATGTAATAAGTAGTTTTGCCTTAGATCGATTATTGTAAATTAATTTTTCAATGAACATGTACATATTCTAATATTTATATTTAGAAACAAGAATATAGCACAGGGATAAATGTGTAGTGCAAAGAAATTTTTCCTGCTCGTGATGTTTTTGACTCGTTTCTGACGCATTCTATGATAATAATAATATCATCGAAGTAGGGTTTAGCAAAATAATGAATATAAGTATTTTATTGTAATATTTAATATTATTGTAATACTTATTTGAGATTTTAAGTATTTTATCCGATGGCATGTCATAATGACAACGTTATGTCACTCAATTTTGATGGCATAAGGAAGCTCATTATGCGACTAAGTACCATAATGAAATTCTATACGAAAAACATGTAATGGTGAGATCAAAAAAGTTTATTCAAAATGCATAACTATGTACAAAACTATTTATTATAAATTGTAAAAGAGCAATTACTACAATTTGCAATATTAATTCCAATGGATTCTAGAATTTTTACATCAGTAGTTGATGATTTTTGGTAAACTTGTAATCCTGTTTGGTTGTTGCCATCAAAAATTGCTTCTGATATTCTTTTCTTTCGCTCTTTCGAATTTTCGATTCAACCTTCAGCAAAAGTATTGCTTTTCCATCCGCCATGGCGTTTCACGGTACACAAATCAGCTCCAGAATCAGCCAAAATGAAGCAGACGATCGCCGAAAACAATGTCCGGTATATTCTTCAGGGTGAGGTAAATTCAAAAAAGTGGCAATAACTTTTGGCATTTTACCAAAGGTGTGTATTCCAACGGGTTGTTTTGTGCATTTCTTATTTTTATAAGTGACAAAAAAACGTAGATGGTTTGTGTTGCAAGGTCGTATTTTCTTATATTGTCTGACAAGTTCTACCATATTCAATCCTGGGATATTCCCCGAAGTTACAAAAAATTCTCGCATTACCTTTGTTTTTGTATTCGGTAAAGGAATTCTAAAAACGGATCCTTCATCTATTACATTTTCAACAAGCATATTTGTCAATTAATCTCTTCTGCATGCTCCACTTAGTCCAATTATCATAGCAACTTTTTTAAATAAATATGTATCATCTGATGCTTTCGTTAAAAACTTTATAACATCTTGTTTAGTAAAAATTTTGGATTTTTTAGCTCTGTAACCTTCTGATTTACGTTTTAGTAATGCAACCAGCTGAAGGTACTTACTAATATCGACGTTTTTTCTTGTTGATAAAATACTTCTTATCATCGAATAATACGACCAAAGAGAAGATGGTTTTCTTCCCTTAGATAAGCATTCAAAGTAAGCCAACAATACTTTTTCATGAGTGATATTCTTGATTTTCTTAGCAGAACACCATTCTTCTTACCGATTAAACACCATTTCATATACACTCCGTGATTTTTCCGGCAAAAAGGATATTTCGCGTCATTTCTTCCAAATCAGAAGGTAAACTACCAGTTTCAAAATTATATCAAATTCTACGTGACAATTGTGTTTGACAGCGATAAATAAATAATGCCGTTACAACCTGACGTTGTCAAGGAAATGGCAAAGCACAGCTCACTCATCAACTAATATTTGAAACTACACATATACTTACTCCTCTAAAAATAGTTGTCATTGTGACATGTCAAAAATGCAGTTTTTAATTTTTTGAAAACGTATTAATGTAAATGCCATCAGATAAAATTTTGTATGTAATACGAATCATAAACAATAATTATGGCACACGTCGTGTTATCGGACTCGGCTACGCCTCGCCCGATAACATTCACGACTTGTACCATAATGATCGTCTTTATGATCCTTATTCTTATTACATAAATAACTATTATATTGTTAACTGATATACAATTATTGTATATATGTAGGTAACAAATGGGCAATAAATACTATACTATATTATACTATACCAATGTGTGGATTACGCCATCTTGGCAAGCTACGGTATATACCTCGGTCTCAGATGTAAGCTCGGCTGATCTTAGGTAGTCGACGGTCGCGAAATCTCCACAACTATAAAGCCGACCGACTTGGAACGGATTTTTTGAAAGTGGAACAAGGTAAAGGGGATTGGATAAATTTTGACGTTTTTGACGCCTAATATAATCAAGTTAATTTACATGACAGATCCATAGACTAATGGATCATTATGACAGTTCAGACTGTATGCTATGACAGACAACACATAACCCATAAACAAGACAGGTAACTTTTACATGACAGAAAGTTAAACATTGACAGTCACATAATGTCTGTGACAGAACATTTCATAACATAGATATCCCAGCCAATTCAAAACTTCCACATGACATAGAGTAGGATTTGACTTCTTTCCATTCCTTCAATAGTTTCTATGTACATAAATGTTTCTAATCATTCGCGATATGTATTTAAATCTAAATTAAGGGAATAATATCGCAGTGGTGTAGCTCGCAGACTTATTTGATTGATTTATACAGTAAATAAGTCGTTCTAAATTCTGAAGTAGCTCCACATCAGGCTTGAATTCAATGGAAATAATGGTAGAATCATATCCGGAAAAGATGTACCTGCTGTAATTATGTGCTCGTAATAGCATACATGAATCATTTGATGATTTGAAGTTACAATTACATTATATTATATCATTCGGCTTGCGTTAAGTCAAATAAGCAGCTACGTGGTGAGTTCAGAAGGTTGGGAAAATATTGATGAATCACATACGATTTATTAATTTCAGGAAAATAATACAAATAAGAACGTGAGAGAATATTCGCAAGGCGTTTTAACATATGGTTGCGACAGGCGCTTTTGTTGCATACGGAACGACCTTACAAAGAACGTGTGAATTTCAAAATTTATTATCGTATTTTTACATACGTGTTCAATTATATTCCCAAAGGAGATAATTATCATAAATACATAAATGGTTGATTTGAATGCAACTCGACGTAAACAATTACATGAAAATAATATTATAATATTTTCTGGGCATCAATTCTAGCCGTGAACACGAACTTACCGACTGTGTCAATGTTAAGGTCGCTTGTCGGCATGGCAAATGAGCAAAATTCACCAATGCCAATTTGTAACTAGGAATTTTTCAGGAATATAAGACCTCCAGCGTATGTTGGGGAGCTGAACAGCAAACATAAGAAGCCGGAAAAGAATTAATAGAGTATTAATTTTTTTCCAGTTAATGGATTTTCATGAAATTCCGGTAGTGGGTTCCCTAACGGTCCAGGATAGTAGGAGTTCCAAATCACAACCCCCATTCAGAAAATTTGAGGAGTTAATGAGTAAACTGTGCAAGCCTATGAGAAAGTTAGAAAATGGTATACATGGAGTTTTGGATCGATAATTCAACTTTTTCTTCCTCATAACTTTTTCAAAAAACACACCGCACGCATTTTTGGGTTCATAATACAACTTTTCACAATCATATTTTTTTCGAAAAAATGCACCCTACTCATTTTTGGTTCATGATTCAACTTTTCTCCCTAATATTTTTTCAGGTAAAATGTTCCACATAGTAATAATAATAATAATTTATTTGCATCGGGAATACATAAACTAGATATAATAAACATAATAATGGGTTTAAACATAGTATTCCGAGACAAACAAATAAAGAGAGGAAACACAAGCTTTGGCTGTCCGTGTCATATCTCAATTATTTATTCATGTTTAGCAGCGAGTCTTAACACTAAATCTTGGAAAATTACTGAATTTGAATGAGACACATATATATATTGAAGCTCACATATACATACTTATTTATATAGCAACACATGCCACATACATACATAGTACATACATTAATGAAACATAAATAGCTAGGTAAGAATATGAATAAGTAGATGGACATATAATTATCTTGGCTTTTTACTTAAAGAAGGTATGTATGACTTGTCTCTGGTTACTTAGTAGAAAGGATTTAACCTTATTCTTATAACGTATTTCAGAGTTGGAATTGTTGAAGAGGGAGCTTTCTGGAATGAAGTTTATGAATCTTGGTTCTAGAAACGAAAGACATTTTGTACCCACTGTTTTATTTGCTGATGGAATTTTAATCTTGTTTGAATATTTAGCCCTCGTTGGGTATTTATGTGATAATAGGTCGATATGTTTCCTATTTTTGTGTAAAAAACACACAGTTTTAAGAAAGAAGATAGATAGATAGATATTTATTAGCGAAAATCATTATAACTTACATTATAATTATTTACATAGTCAAAGAAATGTTTAAGATATTAAGAACAATTAAAAATAACTGGTTGTCACAATTAAGCAAATTAAAATAGAGTCAATACTGTCTCCACAGCACATTTAAGGACCCATTAAACAACGTAGAGTGATCACAGCTTTTTGTCTAATCTAAACTGAGTTTAGCAAAATATTCACTAATGGAGTTTGGTTCAATATTAATCAATAGTTTTTCCAATTCCTTTTTGAATGCATTTAGGTCAATTTAGGTTATACGCGACACATGTTCTGTCAGTGCGTTGTAGAATTTGATGGCACTATATTCTGGACCCTTTTCGGTTATTGTGAGGCAGTGTTTAGGCAGGGCGTACATGTGGTTGTGTTGGGTAGCGTATGTGCAGGGATTTTTGCTGAATAAACTTTGATGTTTTCTCAAAAACATTATGCACTCCATAATGTAGATTACATAGGTGGTAAGAAAAAAGTATTTCTTGAAGATTCCTCTGCAGGACTGACGCCTCTTTAGGCCATATATAATACGCAATACAGATTTCTGTAACCGAAATACTCTCGCTACGTTCGGGCTATGACCCCAAATAATGATTCCATATTTTATAATTGAAAACATATATCCATAGTATACTATTTTAATGGTCTCCATGTTTAAGTATTTTGCAACTACTCGTATTGCATAGCAAGCCTGACTTAGTGTTTTACATATTTTATTTATTTGCGATGCAAAAGATAGGTGTTCGTTGAAGTTAATGCCGAGTAAGGAACTTTCTTCTTTAAACTTAACCGAGCCTCCATTTAGGATTATTTGCTTCGGGCATATGCAGTTATTATTATGTGTTTTGAAGAGAATACAACAGGTTTTGTTTTTATTTAGTATTAGTTTGTTAGGTATAAGGTAATTGTTTACGTTTTTCAGAAATGTCAATGCTATATTTTCTGGAGATCGATCTTTTGTACAGGTACCACTGCATTTGCGTCATCGGCATAGCTAACAAGTTGTTCACTAGTGTTCTGTATACTTTGAGGTAGGTCGTTTATGAAGATATTGAATAATATGGGACCCAGAATTCTGCCTTGTGGAATGCCGTTATTAATTTGGATTTCGTTGGATAAGCTGAGGGCTTGGTTGTTAGATATCTCGATTTTTTTTGTATCCGGTTAAATAGATATGATTTGATTAGGGCGAGTGCAATTCCACGAACACCATAACGCTCAATTTTTCCATACAAAATTTCGTGGTTTAGGCAGTCAAAAGCCTTAGTTAAGTCCATAAAGATTCCACAGGCTGCACCGTCACTCTCTAGGGCATTTAATACTTTTTTCATAAAATCAAAGAGACCAGTGTCTGTACTTTTGTTTTTCAAAAAACCGTGTTGGAAAGGATGTAATAAGTTATGTTTTGTAAAAAAGTTAGTCAAGCGGTTGCAGATAGCTTTTTCAAATATTTTTGAGAACGAACTCAATAGGCTTATCGGGCGATAATTATTTAATTCATTCACGTCTCCTTTTTTGTCTATGGGTAATACAAGTGCCTCTTTGAGTTTGTCAGGAAATGTGCCCGTTTCGAAGCAAGAGTTTATAATGTGGCATATGGGTTCGCAAATGAGTGTTATGCTACCTTTGAGTATATGAAGGGGAATTGCGTCTGTGCCACTACTTTTGTTATTAGGAAGTTTATTTACGATACTAATTATTTCCGCGACAGTAACCGGCGCTAAGAATAAGGTGTGAGGATTTAGAGTAATTGTGACCGCGTTATTGTGCTTTGATGTTGATAAATTATTCGACAGTGAATTTATAGCTTCGCCAAAAAAGTTATTGAATTGTTCCGCCAGTTCATTAGGATTTGCAAAGTCAGGTAATTTATTATAAGAGATGTATGATGAGTCGGTTAATGTTTTATCTATCGGATGTCTAGTGTCCTAGCTTCTTTGTATAAGTTATCTGATGAGTAACTCCTTTCTTTTTTTAATATGATTTTTAGGAAGTATTTCTGTAGTGTGTTCAACTTTTGCAGGTATACATTCGTGATGCCTCCCCATCTTATTATTCCATATGCTAGGCGCGAGTCTACAAGGGTAAAGTACAGCATTTTGAGATGGTGTAGAGGTAATATTTTAGTAAGGTATTTGAAGCGGCCCAGGAAGGTTCTGATTGTATTAACAATGTTGTTAACGTGATTATTCCAACGAAGATGACAATCAATAATAATTCCTAGATATTTTATATTCTCGGTAATTTTTATTGTTATCGTTTTGTTATGATTATTTATCTCTAAAATGTTATACTGTGGTAGCTTTTGTAGCTTGTTATGAGAAGGAACATTTATGGTTAGTAATTTATAATTGAATCGGTCAATACATGGAATTGAGATCCATAATGCACCTTTTTCATCCTCACAATTTTTTCAAAAAATGCACCCCATGGACTTTTCATTTCATAATGCAACTTTTTGAGATCTTAAATTTTTCGGAAAAATGCTACCCGAGTGGGGGTTGAAAAAATAGGTAAATTGAAAATTTCAACAGTTGGTTGATGGCTAGGTGTTATTTTCAGTCGAGATAGTAATGGAAAAATAGAGCCAATATTAATATCTTAATATAATATTCATTTGTCACAATTAAAAAGTACAAAAAATTGTAAATATTACATAAAATAAAGTTCAAATGCTTATTCTATAAAAACAAATATTGGACTTGGTCACTTTTATGAATACATTTTTTTTTTCGTTTCAAGGCGACGGAGGATCTGCAATAGTAAATTCAAGATGTAAAATTGTCTGAATATATCAAAATCGTTTTTGCGGCCTTATGGCAAGGTCATTTTATCAGAAAGGCTTACATTCACCATCAAATGTGTGACACATTAATTCACGGAGTTTTTGGTTCTATTAAAATTTTGAGTAAAATCCCGATCAATAATCTTACCGTAGGGCCACAAAGGATTTGAAATGTCTCTCAATCGTTTCTAATGTCACAACAAAGTGCGATTTCATTATTTGCTTTATCAGATCGGTATTACGCCAAACAAACAAAATGGTGCTCTCCCAAAATGACCTTACCTTTTGGCCAAAGTTACTATGAGCTTTACTATCTGAATTTTTTTTATAACGTATACCTTCTAATTCGGACACCTCAATTACAACTTCACCTGGATCGGGGATGCATTTTCGCTGAGCTATTGACGCCTGACTTGCTTCGTTAGTTTTCGATAAACAATGGGTTTGCGTTGTTCCCTGAGATTTGGGAGTAATCCTCATCTGGTTTCCCACCGGAGAGTCTGGGTGGTAAGGCTTTTCTGACAACAAGGTACAGCCATATTTCTTTGTTGTTCCCTGTACAACGGTAGGAAATTTGGAATGACAGGTCGTGGAATCATTTGAACGGGAAGTCTTTTCTAATACCATACATCTTTTTGAAAGTGATTTCTGATCTTCTCGGCAAGTTCCCTGGGAATCTTGAGAAAACCTGGGCTGGCGAACTGTGACTGCGTTCGAGCATCGAGACTTTTCTGATTTCACCGGAGGGCTACACGATGAAGATTGTAATTTTGCATCTTCGACAGGAGATCCACAAGGACATCCGCTCACACACTGAAATCGATAAACGATATTTGAGTGCTAGAATGGGAATGCTCATATGAAACCCAGCAAAATGTTCTTCCGATTTCAATTATTTTTTTACATACCTATTCAAATTACATTGACGCATATTTTCATAAGTTATTTATTTTAATGCTACGTTTTCAAATATTACGGTCTGCCATCAAAACTGCTACGATTAGCCTGAACTAACGTGACGTCACGATTCGACTCTTTACGGACGTTACATGATGATGAACCACCCATCGGTTCTGTCTTCGGTATATATAAAAAAAAGCGGATACAAAGTGAAAATAGGAATCGATGAAGCTAATTCAACGTATCTTTTGTCAGAAATACTCAGTTTCTCATGAGCCCCTCTTGGTTCATTGATTAATACTAACATTAAACTGATCTTCCCAACAAAAATATGTCGAATTTGGATGCATGTCTTCACGAAGACTCTATTCCTAGACTTTTTCAGGTGGTTAACTTCTCTTGAGACATGAATAAACCTTTGTTGAGGCTATTTTTTATGTATTTTTGCACAGGAGTACAAAGCCCTCTTAACTTCGCATATCAGCAAAACCCTCTATAACACAAGGACTGAGTGCTCGATCGTGGCGTCACTAGCGTTATGTTGCAGCTGATTACACGTACTTTACTGTACAATACTGCAATACCGACAGTAAAACAGTAGTTTTGTTCAATCTGAAAGAAACAATCGATTATTCCAACGGTTCGATTAATCGTTGCCATCTCTACACATATCGCAATTTGAACTACTGGGCAGCTTAGAACAAATATGCAATTTGGTTTGAAACATTGTAAACGGCGTATGTTTGATTTCGTTCAAGACCGTTTACATTTTGTGTCAACATAAGATAACGAAACAGATGTCGTAAACGTGAAAACCACGGCACAGAATTTCAGAATTGGTGGAGCATCGTTCGCGCGAAATCAGGAAAAAAACAGTCTGCAGGAAGTGGTGGAGGTGACTTGACCATCACCTTGAATGGTATAAAGGAACGACTCGCAAGTGGTGAGCAGTAGGTCAGTTAGAGAGATAGTCAGTTAATCAGTGTGAGTCTGAGTGTTCTGAAGTACGTCTGAGTTTCTGAATCAGAGCGACCGAATCGACATCTGTAAACAAACTCAATCGAAAGCAAGTATCATGTTAGTGACATTGGAGCACTAGGTAAATAGTAATTTTACCAATTGAGTTTTTGTTGTTTTGCTCATTGTACGGCATTGAAATATATGAATATTGTTCCATTAGTAATTGTGATTCTTGTATTATGCCTGATAAGTTTATTCTGTCCAGATTTTCATAACGTACCGATAACCGTATTAGTAAATTTATAAATAATTGTACTGTGTCTGAGGGTGTGAATGATTGGAGTAAAAGGAAAACACAACGCACCAATATATCCTGTGTCTACCCGGAAATAAGGGTGTGTCGTAGATAGTCCATCGTCAGGGTCTACACGCTGTGACTACTCGGAAGTAGGCTCTGAAGGGGGATATATGTTTGAGCGTCGTAATATCCACTTTACACGCTGTGTCTACCCGGGAGTAAAGTGGTATTGCTGACGAGGTAATCATAGCTTTAACACGCTGCAACTTCCCGGAAGTGAGAGTTATAATTGCCAAATTTATATGTGGGTAGTATATAAGTGCCTGGCACTGTCGTAGTATTTCATATGAAGCGGTTGTCGAGAATCTGCTCGTACTAACCTGAAAGAGTAAATAATCTCAGTATTCACCATAATTTAAAAATTACCAAAAAGATTACCAATATTGCGCGCGCTTTCACTTGCTCTGCTCGAGAATCCCATGCACGATAAGTAATTTGACAATAATAATTAATGCATTAGTGCCTCTTTTAATAATTAACACATGACTGTTTGCTTTCAAGGCTATAATAAGGGAATAGCCTGCTTGGATCGCTTTCTTTGGAATTATTGTTCTGAGCTTCCTTGTGCTTCCCCGGGTAGTTTTGAACTATTAAAATATGGACAGAGTCAAATATTGATCGATGTTAAAGTTTCCTGCATAAAAAACTTATCGTTGGGAAGTTCCGTGTTTGTTTAACGAAAAGTATAACTGTATGCAACATCATTTAACTAGCCGAGAAGTAACCAAGTATTAACTGCAATTGAAGCCTGCAATTCTAATACTATCCAGTCTGCCCTATTGACTGTGACACGCTTAGTGGTGAGGACCCTAGCGGAAGCCCTCAACGAGTAGTAAACCTTAACAAAAAATTTGACGCCTGAGAAATCAACATAAAGTAAATTGAATTCAGATCTGGTAGACTCGAAGCAGTGTTGAATTCGTCATTAGTAACAATTGCCAAAAAGTGACAAGGTGCGTCACAACATTAACAGATTTGATGAAGAATAATTATCCTCAAATCGATTGATACGGTGTTCGTTTTTGGTTTCATCATCGGCTTATCTTTACGCCTCATGCGAAAGAAGGCGTGAGCTTAGCGACAGCATAAGACGATACTTTCGGCACATTTCGTCTTAACTTTTTAGGCAAATGCGCAGCGTACTTACTGACTAATGGATTAATCAAACCAACTGATTATCTACATATTATTTGATCAGTAATTTCTCTAAAATATACAACCAACCCATAGGGGTTTTCAATTAGAATACAGAAAAATTCCCGAAAACATTTTTTTAAACATCAAATTCTTTTGATGCGAACACTTTCAAAGAACCGTGGAAAATAGTTTCAGTTTCCATATCTATAAAGACTATTTGACTGATTATTTTCTTCACTTACTCTATGTACTACTTTATCCGGAGGCGTTCTTTCTTTTTCTTCTATCGTTTGACATTTGTATTCATCTTGCTTCTCAGGAACTGCTTCATCACTGTGTACTGCTGGTTCCAAATCGCATCTACAATCTGCATCTATGACGGACTGATCGGTAATTTGGTCTTTGTCTCTCGTCTTAATAGTTTCTCTTTTTGCCGCAGGAATTCGTCTCGGAATGCTAGATTTATCTTCGCAAGGTTTTGATTTACAGGTGCGATTTTGTTGTTTTTTAGAACATGGAAACGGTTTCATCTTGATATTAACATTCTCTGGATTCGGTACACAAAATCTAAGTGTATCACTTTCTTTCCGCCTCATTTCACAGCCCGAGATTTTTGTTCTAGATGCTAAAATGTTCGAACCATGAACCTACTTTGATCTTCATTACTTACTAATTTAAGATAAACGCTTGAAGAATAGTCACTAATAGTAAATGTTTTTCATTGTAAGGTACCTCTATCAACAACAATGGTGATATACAATTCTATAACTAGTGATTGAATTGATTGAAACAGTGCTTTAATATGGAAACAGCTTCATGAAATGGGAAATACGAGAGAAATTTGCTTTGATGACAGATGTTCTCATGAATCTAGTTTGATGGAGATGTTTTTAGGTACTTGCCAATTCATGGTGAAATATTTCAAAAACTGAATATTGATTTTACTTCATAAATTCAAAAAGATTCCCTTTGCTATCTGTTTATATCTATAAATATTTAGACTAAACAGTCTTCAATAATTATACTATACGAGGGTAAGGTAAAAAGTTCCTGAAAAATAAAACAGATGGCGCCACAATCGAAAATCCCATGTGACATTTGTGATGTACCATCTTTAGCTGGAACGCATTGAAATTTTCAGAGGTCACGTTAATTAATACTTCTTAGTCGTTACAAAAATGCCTTCGTATTGAATTGATAGTCTTATTTAATAATCGCTCGTCTTCTTCGGAGAATTGACGGTCTGAGAAATAGCATCAATTATTTTTGGTCTTCGATTTGTTTCATCTGATTTCGATTCTTCTCGTATTACATTCGCTCAGAGTGGCTAAATTTCGATGTTCTGATAGTATAAGAGATACCAAAAAATAAACCTCCATCATCGATGTCCTTTTTTGGCAAAATGTCACTGGTGAAATCAAAAATTGGCTTTTGTTTTCGAAGTATTAGACTAAATTCGATTTCTAGAGTTATCGTTTCTTTCAGTTATTCATGGAATTGGAATGAATTAATTTCTACATTGTTAAAGCATTTTCACACGTGGAATGCAGTGAGGTAGTAACTTTTCCCAAAAAAAATTCGAAATGCGAGTTATGACATGAAGTTGTATTTTTTTGAATTTTAAAGTCATAGTTTGCTTAGACGTCATTGGAAAGAGATTCTTTCATCCTTCCAATATGCACTCATATTGGCTTTGAAATTCAGACTGAAATCAGTTTTCAGAATAAGTTTTCGTATGAATTTCAAAGGCAAGATGAGAGTAAGTAAACTAAACTTACCGGTCATCAATATTCTTTGAATGAATGTAATAAAAACGAATCGGAAATGTCCTAAACTTCAATAAAGGCAAACGAAATCAGTTTGCATTCAATTACGTAATAGGTATATTCAAGATTAAAATATTTCATGAGAAATTCATCTATTCTGTATATAATCACCGAGTTAAGTTAGTTATATATACCGATAATTGTTTGAATATGAAACTTGAGTTCACTGCTAATAAAAGACTGAAAATTTTGTCATAAATACACATTGTACATACATCAAATTAATATGGAAATATTTTGTTCAATTCCAGTTAAAATGTAAGCAAAAATTAATTTCTGAAGGAGGCGAAAGCCTTAACGCGTCAAACCAAAAATTTGTTTCATTAAAATACATCGTTTAAATTGCAGAAAACTTAAGTGAAACCACAACTAAGCTACTCCTCCCCCAGGTCGGTAAGTAGCTTCAAGTTCCAAAATAATGTGCCCTAAGTAGTTTTATTGAACCAAGATTGACTGCCTTCTTAATCCGGTCTATCAAGATCTGCGCCGAGTTCTTACAGGCCAGAATGATCTTAAGTTCGAAGGCAGCGAAGACTGAATTCCTCCCAAAACACCGATGATTAGAACCACCATAACGACCTTGTGGCCTATGTATAGCGTGCGGACCTCGAACAGGATCTTGATACTTCGTCCATGCTTCCTCCTCTTTCTATGTTCTTCTCCGCCGTAGCAGAGAATTCGATGACATACATAGTCTTGGTTTGTTCATCGAGGAGGACAGCGTCAGGTCTATTCGCTTGTACGAACCTGGCGGTCGGAAACGGGCCATTCCAGTGGATCTGGCATTTTTCCCGACAACGGATTTAATATCTCCTGGCATGTAAGGTAGCACCGGCTCCTGGCATATTCCGTACGAATGCCTTAGATGGTGATACAGCACCCATAGGGCCGCATTATGGCGATGGGTGTCCGCCAAGGCCTCTTTTGATGGACATACCGACAGCAGGCGGAAAAGCGTCTGAGGCACCTCTTGACAGGTCCCGTTGATTGCGCCATCTTAGCAAGCTGCAGTAAGTCCCTCAGTTTTGGATGTAAGCCCGGCTGACCTTAAGTAGCCGAAGGTCAATCTGGTTGACAACCCGATATTTTATTCCTATTCCACAAATGACTGAGATATACCTGAAAAAACAATTTATAATTTCACCATTGACATTTTCCCGAAAAAAAAATGTTTTTGGTACGTCTTATACTTATCGAGATTCCCTATTGAAACATCGAAAATTAGCTACCCTGTACATGAATAACTAAGTGAATGGGTCACTGGACAGACTTTTTTAGAACAATATAATTCTCATGATTTTTTTTGTATCGCGCGGGTAATTCAGAAAATAATGGCTAACAGAAGAAAAGATCAGATAACATCAGCCATAGCATTCTAGAAATTGCAGGCAGAAAATATCGAAATGTGACGTCACTGAGTAGAATCGGCTCGGGTGCCAACGCTGTACTACATACTACGTGAATTCCGGTGACCATGTCTCAAATTTTGGCATTTATCACCACACGATTTCATTATAAACCTTAAAAGCCCTTTGTGATAGATATTAGTCATACACACAAATATGAGAAAACACAAGACGGGGACGTGCGTGTTGTGTAGAACTAGATCTGTGACGTCACGTTGCGATGAGTCATCAGTATTCAGGCCTGTTATCAGAGTAGGCTGTGCATCAGCATTCATCTAGCCGTCGAGAAGAATTTAAATGTTCCTACAAAAATACTCACATCGTTTTGAATCTGGAGCTCTCGAGAAAGATTCTGGAAATTAAAATGGTAATTTATCAGTTGATGCTTGAATAGACAGATTCATCTCAACCGAACATGAACCGGATGTTCGTATCTTTTCATTAAATTCGATCTGATAAAGCAAGTAAATACACATTATTGTGACCTGAACAATATTCAATAATTTCCTCTCTTGCTCTGAGACATTAAGGAAGATAGCGGTACCAAATATATTTTTTTGGAATTTTATAAAAACCGTACCAAAAATTCGACAGTTTGTGGAGGCAATATCTTGGTATGAAAAGAAACACTCCATGAGAAAAAGCAATCGAATGGAGTTTGTATTGATGTTGGGAAATGTGTCTATCAAACGGTTGTATCTATTGGGACAAAGTAACCTCATAACCAAAATATCGTCTTAAAGATTTATTCATGGATTAATCCGATAATCTCGAAGATTATGGAAAAACGTGGATGGCTAGAGCAAAGATGGTTCACTGGCCTTCACAACAACAGAACCATCTGTGATGATGTTCACTAGCTTGCTGATTCAGAACAACAAAGGAATACGATCAACCAAATCAGAAGCACTTGGAATTCGAATAGACTTTAAACAATGACAAAGACAATAATGAATTGCTGACCAAGAAGACCTTTACAAATATTCAAACTATTCGTCGTTGAGTGCTCCAAAACATTGCAATCAAATTGGAAATATCAATATGGAATCAAGCATGGAGCAATAATTAAAAAAAAATAAAACTCAATTGTTAATAATTGAGCTGAACTGAACAGAGTAGTTCGAAAAGAGCCTTTTTCTTATCACTTGTGATACAAGAATGACGCCAAATCTTACTGAAACAAGAGGAATATAGTTGATGTACAGAACCCAGAAAAGATGTTCAACATTATTCACAAAGAACCATCCCAGTATGAGTACATGAAGAGAGCAAAATAAACCACTCCAGTCAGGCCCGTAGCCAGAAATTTGGTTTGGGGGCGGCCCAAAACGTAGTAATAATTTTTTGCGGCGCAGGGGGGGCGGAAATGGTTGATGGGTGTTTTGCAAGGATATTTGTTATTAAAGTTGGACTCATTAGTGAAAAACTGCTTTATTGTTATTAATATCATCAATGTATTTTAATTGTTGGTCAAGCACATACACATCAATTGTCAAACGGAAACGTCAATTTCAGTAGACAAAATTTAAAATTTCAACTTTCGCGATTTCTTTGCTGCCATAATCTCAAGAACCTCATTCGGATCGATACCTAAGTTTCCATGAATTGACAGTACGGCGAGTGCACTAAGTCTTTCGTTGCCCGTTGAGTTACGTAAGTAAGTCTTGATTCTTTTCATTGTCGAAAATGACCTTTGCACACTTGCCGTTGTGACCGGAAGAGTTGCCAAAACTGTTAATAGATATTTGATTGTTGGAAATCTGCACTTGTCACAAAAATCCAATACTTGTAAAGCCTCGGCATCTTTCTCGAGTCCCGATAATTTCTCACACCACAACTTATACTCAGCTTTTACAGCGGATTCTGAGACTCGATCATCAAAGTATGGCGAAAGATGATGCAAGTCATCTACTTTTTCAATTACAGCAAATCCAGGGAGAAGTATCTGTAAGCTTGATAAGATTCCCGCGTTCTCGTTAAGAAATTTGTCAGACAAATTCTGAATCAGCGTATCGAGGCAAGGAATGAAAACAGCAGACCGAAAGTACGATTCAACAGAGTCTGTTTGATAATTGGAACGAGTTGTTTGCTTCGACGTGAGTCTCGGAACTTTCAGCTCCATATCGAATGTATCGTTTGCAAGCTTTTCAGCTGCTATAAAAATTTTGCTGAACGATACTTCTGCAGTTTTTCGTTCTTCTTGAAGCATATTCACGATTTCGTCAACATGCTCTACTGCTGATGCCAAATCACGTGACTTTTCTTGCAGTTGAACTGACAAAGGAAGCGTGAAGCTGAATTGTCTGTTACCAGTAAACTTTGTGAAAACCATAACTTGTCTAGTAAAAGCGTATTTTATGTTTCACAAGCAATTTTTGATGATCGGATTCGAGATAATCGATCCAGAATTCCACATCAAAAAGTAGGTAATCTTCTGTTCAAATGTTCTAATAGAGATATTATACATGTCTCACAGGCGTGAAGTTGTCATAAAAAATATGGCTTATTATCGATAGACATATTTTTAAAACATGATTCACATCTTCAGGAAAATTTTAGGGTTCACGGAATTTCGGGGGGGGGGGCCCGGGCCCGTCGGGCCCTACGGCTGGCTACGGGCCTGACTTCAGTAGCTCACATCAACATCTTGTTGTATAGTCGAAATGCCATCGAGGTACAACGGACCCGAAAAAAGAAACTAGAGGAAATACTGTAACCTTCGAATGAACAAACTTCCAGCTGTCGGGGAAGTCAAATATCTCACATTCGTATCATACCTGAATCTGGAACCAACAGCTGGCAAAAAACGAGAAAAGGAAGGGACGACTATAATGCTAGCCAGACGCGTACGTGGAAATACAAGTCCAAAATGGTGTATTAGACATACAACGTTGTGGTGAACAAATCGTATTATAGATAAAAAGAACCCGAAAATAAGCTGCGACTGAGTTGAGTAAGGTAGCTACAATGAATTGTTTTCCTCAGTATAACGAGGGCTATGAAAACAACATCAACAGCAGTCAGGGAAGTAATATTGTATCTACCCTCGATTTACATTAAGTTAGATTAGATTTGTATGGTGCTTATGAGCTAGGAGCCTCTACACTGCGATTTATTGTATATGCCCCCATGGTATGTTAGAGTTCCTTGTCTAGACACGTCTTTATCACTGACTCCATAGGCCCGACTTTAGGTCTTCCATATATTAGGAAGGTTGTTGTTTTGCCTCTCCTATCGTTGAAAAGCCTTGTTAGAACTTCGCAGTAGCATAGTATTTGTGCTGATATCCCCTCATATTCTCGGCAGAACCAACATATTGCTGTATCTACCAGTCCGATGTTTGTTTGTTGAGTGTACAATGTCCTACCAGGAGCCCAAACATGATTCCATTTGATCTCCTATTCTAGCTAAGTAGGTACTCCGTGAATTTTGACGATGGTTTTTTAATGAACTCTTTGGCCTGTCTCTTACCAGCTGCCTTGTTCCCCCTTTCTCGAGGTTCATTTTTCATCCAGTACTGTTACATGATTTACGCAGCACTTTTTATACCACAGAAAGGTTCTGGACCAACTATAGCCCCACGTGTTCTTTCTGGGGCTAGTGAATCAGCTTCTTCGTTGCCTTTGTAACATGTGTAGCCTGGTACCCAGGTATTCAGACAAATTTAATGGGCCTCAACACGATCAAACAATTTGCGCAACAGAGGGCGTTGTGCAAACGTGTTGATAGTGTATGCCTTAGTTTGAGCTATTGCGCCAGTTTGAATAAATTCAAACTCGCTTGAAATTATGTTTGCAACACGTTACTCTATGCAACAGCTGAATGTTTGAAGTTGTTATACAACAGTCTCTCACATTGCTTGTTCCATTTGTGTTGAGTGAAGAAAAAAATGGCCATATATACTGGAAATAAGGAATTGTGGCTTGATACAGATGTATCACGTTTTGCTAGAGCTATATGGAAAGTGAATTTTATAAAAACAGGAATACAAAAAGTACAGATTAATATAAAATTGCCGATAGAGACAAAGTAAGAGAAAAAATAATGCCCTTCGTACTACGAATCGCAGAGAACTAAAAAAAGTTACCGAAAACTGCCTAGAGAAAATGGTTGCAGCTCTTTAATCAGAGTGAACTCTGACGATGGCTACTTGGTAGCTGAAAGGTCCTCAGTACTTGAACACTACTTTTAGTGGATAAGGGTGATCATTTCTTATTTATAGAGTTTTTTGAGAGTATTTAATATTTGTCTGGAATTTCTGTTGTATGGTCTGATTTTAATTGTATAAGTTTCATTAGGTATTAAGTATTTAAGGACATAATTTTAGATTTAGCTTTAGCTGATAGCTCCTAGCTTTGAGAATGCCACACTGTGGTGAAACATATTGTAAATAAAATCTTACAAGTTTTGTATAAAATTGAGTTTAATTCTCCAACTTCCGAAAGTTTAAATGATTGTACATGCGTAAACGCAGCAACCCGTATGGGTTATACCCCGAAGAGTACAACAGTCAATCGGGGAAGAACCTATACAGTAGAGTGTAAGGGATAACCTTAAGAGACAATATTGTCCAAGGATAAGCTAAGATAAGGAGAAGGACCATATACCAAGCAAAAAATTTAAATTCATAAACCTCGAAAGCTGAAAGCTGATATTGATAGTGATGTTAGTTCACAAGTTTGCAGTGAATATATCAATGGGAGACTCACTATCCGAAGCATTCAAATCAGACAGCTTTGAGGAACCCAAAAATAGATCCAATATAGTTTTCAAGACACTACCGATCTCCTCAACGGTTTGGTTTACAGGATTGAATAGAAGTTATTACTTTTGATGTGTGAAAGTAATTTTATTGTTTTTTTCAAACGCATATCACTATTCCAAGAATCCGGGGATTCCATCATAATCGAGTGTACGTCCAACAGATCTACTGACAACTACAGTAAGATACTTACGTATGTCGTACTCGTTGTAAGGCCGATTCTGCGAGCGACACGTCATTCTCGTCTGTTGCATCTGATGCTCGATTTGTTGCTGGTGATCTTGTATCGTATCTTGCGGATGTTGCCTAATAGCGCCTTTAACTATCGTCGACGCTTGATAATGGGTGTACCCACAAGCGCACGGTGTTTGATTGTAGTGATGCTCGACAAAAGGCGTAACCTGATCTTCGGGACGTAATCGGGCTACGCTCGATAACCTCCTGTTGGACTGCTCGTACATCATCATATTAGGCATCGCACAGTATTGCGACGTATCATCCTGAGTTATTCTATCCTGAGTTATTTTATCCTGAGTTATTATATCTTGAGTTATTTTATCCTGAGTTGTTCTATCCTGAGTGTACATATCCTGAGAGTGTCTTTGCTCGTGCTTAACCTGACACCCAAAATCGTCGACTTGAGTCATGCTTCGTCTGTCGCTACTGTGAAACAAAGTAACAATAATTATTGTACCGGATCGACTACAGTGTGGTTATTTCTAGAAGCGGACAATGTGATCACGAATCAGCAATATGGATTTAAACGTAAAGTGTTAACATAAAATGTCCTTTATGACTCGATTATGTGGACACAAGCCGTTGACGTTGACCTCTTTTTATGGCGTTCGAGAGTCTACGTCTAGCGCCCAGGCCATAAAAAGTAATCCCTTTTTCGATCGTCTAGTGCGAGAAGCCGATGTACATTTAGCGCACGAAGCGTAAAGTTATTTTCAAGCAAAATGGTTAGACTTGATGACTGCTAATATTAGTTGACATGGCTATACTGAATAATTGTAAGCAGACATAAAGACATAGCAGGTTAAAGTTTCAATCAATCAATCGATAAAAATTAGAGCGGACAAGTCCGGAGCACTTAGACCGCTTGATTGGGTCCTTTGTGCGCTCCATGACACAAGAATCAACCCAGCACTCCAGTAGGCCTAAGGCAGTGCCGAAGGCTCAGATTTTGCATGGAATGATATCTCTTCTGGTTTCAAGCGGCATATGTGTGCTGCTGAGGTATTGTAGCCTGAGAGAAGCCAATGCTGCTTGGATGTGAGAGGCAGATTCGTTCTCCTTTCCACATCTCATCTACTACAAGCTGGGTCTTCAACTATGCCCATTGTGTGTAGATATTTATCCAGATGACAGTGTCATATGAGGAGTCCTGTCATCAGTTTTGGGCCTTCCTTGCTCATAGAGACTAAAGTTTCAGAGAGTTTAAGGGAGAACTCCCTGATGTGGAGCTTCGCTGCCTCATGCCAGGGACACCACGCCATACCGAGTAGCTCCTTGTGGGCGTGGAGCCCGGTGGTCGATGAGATTTCGATCATTGAATCAGGGCCAGGGTTGCTCAAGGAACCCCACTTCATTTCCCTCCACGCCAGATTGGGCGGTTACCCACACTATTTGGAGTTAGTCACTTCTGGAGAATTCATCCGGAGTTTCCCTGCACTCCAAGACAAGTCTCTGAGTAACTCGGCTGTCAGTGCAGATGTAAATCTTCCTACATCGATAGTTTAATCTCAAGTTCCCAGGACACAGGTTCGTATTGCACAGACCTCAGCCTGGAAAACGGTTGTCATTTCCAGCGGATCGTTTATATGGAGCAGAAACAAAGTTGGTTCCAAGTCAGATCCCTGTGGAATACCTGCGTTGATAGCAATTGTATCGGAGGATACTTCATCAACCACCACAAACGCCAGCGATAAAGTTGATAAAGCGAACCATATGACTAGTTTCCAAAGAAGGCTTTTTGTGCCAGACTCGGTCAAATGCTTTAGAGATACCCAATGCTACAGCTAGAGATTCCCCACGTTCTTCAACAGATTTCTGCCATACATGTGTTACGTAGGCTCTTGTTAATCTCTGCTGACGGAAGCCATATTGCGATTATTCACTATTTTGGAACTCTCTAGATATTGTATGAGCTTTCTTCATCACTTCAGAGATCACAGATAATAGTGCAATGGATCTATAATTATTAGGAAGGATCTTCTTTCCTTTTTTTGGGATTGGTCGGACTCTGTCTTCTAGCTGAGAGGAAACACACCAAGTTTGTATGAAAGAGTAAACAACCTGGAGAAAACTGGTGTTAATTCAGGCGCACATTCCTTGAGAACGACAGGTGAAATCCCATCTGTCCTCATATACTTTTTGGTATTGATATCAATCAGAATGCGCCTAATTTTGCGCTGACGAAAGACAATTCCAAGCATATGGCTATCGATGGCAGCAAAATTAAGAGGGTCCTTCCCTTGTGAATCCAAAGTGAATTTTGCAAACATTCCAGCCAAAAGGTTGGCTTTTTCTTGTTGTGTAGTAGCCAGTTTGCCATCATCTTTGGTTAGGGGAGGGAAAGAACTGGGAGGGAAATTTCTAGCAATTGCTTTGGCGAAAGTCTAAAACGAACGGGACTTCTATAAGCTTTGATCTTATTTTGGCATCATATGCCTCTTTCGAAGCATTTAATGTTTCATTGCACATATTTCTGGCTTCAACATATTCTGTTCTAGTCTCCAGGCATGGGTTACCGCACCTACGGCAGTATGCTGTTTGTTTTGAAGCGACGAATCTAGAATAAGTTTTATCAAATCACCGTTCACCAGATTACTGTGATTCATTGGTATGAGGTATGTAAGTTTCCATGCCTAGCCTGATAATATCATCAAAACATATGCTTCTCCAAGTAAACTAGGAGAAAAACTTACGAATTATGCTGCCGTGGCATCAATAGACGAAAATATGCTACAGAGAGTTCGCGCTTCTATGATACATCGTATGAATGTTTGCCTTGAAAAAGGAAGCGACCTAATTGAACAGATGTTGTAACAACAGATGTGGAAAATATTATGTTTTTAATAAAGTTGAAAGTTGAAATGTTAAATTTGTATTCTATTATCAATAACTGTATAAAGAGGGACAAAAGGAAAAGTGTCCACTTTTAATTTTCAATTTGTCTTAGGCCCATGAATCTAGTTCCAAAGCGCGAACATCATTTTGAGACATCCTATAATAGAAAGCTTCAGATTGGTGATTTATCTACTCATTGACTGATAATTTATGAAAACGCTTAGTATCTCTTGCCTCTTTTCTCACTACTGTATCTTACCCTTGTTGTGTAACCGGTGAAGGCAGCGGTAAAGAATCCTTTGACATATGAAACGTTCCACCATAAGTCATGATTTCAGTGTTTCTGTGAGCGGGCGGCCTACTTTTTTGAGTTCCCAGTGTTAAAAAACTGCTCTGAGTTCCACTCAGTTCGTCAGGAGGGGTTTTCAGTTCTTTCACCTCTGTCTCTAAAAACACAATACTATGTTTTGTCATATCAATCAGAACTGATACAACACCCGTTCACACTCGTGGTGAACACCTATTTGAAATTCCAAAGTGGCAAAAATGATTGACCAATATTTATGAGAATTCTGATTTGGAGCGTGATATTCAAACCTTAAGCTAACGAGGAACCATGTTACAAAAACGATATTTGGGAAAGTTTTGTGATTTGGGATAGCCAGCAGTCTTTGAGAGGATTTCTGATTGGAAGGAAAGAACAGTGTAGTATAAGTAGTTTAGAATAAGCTTATTAAATAGATCATAGGTATGTATATGGGTTGTAATTGAAGTGCCTCGAACTGAACTGAACTGAATGAACAGATACCTCAGATCAGCAGTTCATTTCTTTAACATATTAATTTAACTAATTGAATGTATTTTTATGAACAGTCGTCAATATACAGTTGAATTGGAATGATCTTACAATCCATTCCTTCTACGATAAGTATTCAAGTATGAATCTGATATAAGGGTTATAAGCTCCAGCCACTAGGGGCTAGATCACATGGCGATCCTGTTCTTGTCTGAAGAGAGGTTAAGGAAAAGCCACAATAGGAAATTCATCATCCTTGGAGGAATTTATTACAGCGTGATGACAATTTCGAAGTATTAAGTTCGTAGTGGCATGGTTGACAATTAAGTAGTGATGGGTATCGCAATGGTTATGGTATAGTTATGGTTAGTATGGAAATGGTTACAAAGTGGACCAATGTCCTGAGAGGCCGGGCTAAAGGAGCTATGTCACCTGTGGTAAGATATAAGAATTTCCATCGAACTCTTGTGAAGGACTCTACAGAAAGCAGTTGAGATATAACTCTTATCAATAGGAAGCTAGGAAAGCTACATGATATTGTATTAGAGTTAAGCAGTGTTAGGGATAGTATTGATAAAGCAAATTATGAAAGTAATACTTTAATAATAATAGAATCAAGATATTTACCTGCTATACTGCTTTTACTCTTTGTGGAACTGGCTACCATATTACTACGAGCTTTTTTGAAACGCCTAAAAAAGAAACAATTCAAAATAATTCTTCACAGAAGGGGCCAAGGGTGGCTTCATTTAATCTTGGATCTTGAAGTTCGTCAATTAATGGTTCATTCAATGAAACATGGTGAATCCAATATCAAATTATCAGTCTAGATGGAACTATCAGGTATTTTGATGAAGATTCGAGTTTGTAGCATTCTAATAATTTTACAGATCAAATCTTACCATAATATATAAACGGCTTCTGCTAAATAGACGCAGCCAGTAAGGACGGACAAAACTGCAGCGATTATGCACATAAAGGATATTCCAAATACCATCAATCCTGCGCTCACGAAAAACAGCACAGCTCCCAAAATGGCTATTCCCAACCATATCACGGTGGGATACTGGACATTCCTCAGACTTCCCAGAAAGTCTACTAATGTTATTAAGAGAAACGCAAAACATGTTGCTGCTAAAATTATACATCCCACTGTAAATGATGAAACAATTACAAGCAAAGCCACAGCTACAATAAAACATACCACACAAACGACCTGAAACAAAGATAAATAATAAAAGTGATAACGTTATGTCCGTTTCATATTCGAACTAAAAAATTAGTAGAAGGATACCATAATTGAAATGGCACCTTTGTTTACAAATTTCAAAATGTTCACTAACATGCAGAATGTTATTTATGCACTTAACGGAACAAATGCATCACAGTGAAACTCCTCTTTTCGGCCACTCGTCAAAAATTGCAACCCCTCTTAACGGTTAGTTTTGAGATAGCAAAAATTATTCTTCTAACACCTAAAACGTATCAACAAGAAAATATTTAGTTCAATTTGATCCCCAGAGAACAGCAATTATGCCTCTTAAACGTAAACGTTTGTTTCTTACAGAAAAATGTGAAATTATAGAGGAAAGCGAAAAATACGGTACCAGTACACGACAATTGGCGGACAAGTTTAGCTTTGGAAGAACACAAGTGAATGATATTCTCAAGAATAAAAAAACTTTTTGAAGAAGGAGGCGTTAATACAGTTCCAAAACGGTAATTTCCAAAAACCAAAGGATTTGCCAATGATTTTTTGGTTTATGATTGGTTTTGCAAACCTAGAAATAAAAGCGTTCTTATATCGGAACCCTGGATAAAGGGAAGAGCTCTAGAAGCATCCGAAAATGTGAAAATTATTGGATTTAAGGCTTCAAATGGCTTGCTACATCACTTCTAAAACACATATCTAGTGTATTTTAGTGTATAATGGTGATTATTTCTTATTTGTAGTCTTATTAACGAGGTATGATTTGAACAAGGTAAGTTGCTTATCTCCCACTCCATAGAATTCCAGTTTCTGCATTTTTAATGAATGAGGGTAACTTTTTTTATTATTTATGGTGTTATAGTGAATTCGCAGTGTGAACTATTTTATAGTTCACTTGTTAATAAGAGTAAATAAGTAGAAAATAACAACACAAAGTCAAATGTTAAAATTATTGAGAATGGTGTTCCTCAGGGCATTGTTCTGGTGTCACTCCCTTTAATCATTTATATCAATGGCTTACCTCTCTGCATTGAACCCAGTAAATGTACATTATTTGCTGAATATTCAACAGCGCGATGCTGCAGTACTAACAGTAAAGAACTCATAGTTAAAACTACTGAAAATAACGCTGAACAGAGGTTTACAAATAACAAATCGTAAACTCAACACTTGTAGTCACCATTAGGTAAAACTATCCACGACTTCTCTCAAATCACAACGCTAAAGATCCAAACTATCTACAGTAACTTTTATGTTTAGGAATCTTTTGCGATTCATTTTCTAACAAAACTTTGATATCTGCTTATATCATGACTTATTTTATTTCCGTCTAGTATATGGTTTTTATACTGGGGGAGAGGGATCCCAATATCATCTATATAGAAAAGGCTTGGAGTGGAGACTTAACTTACGATAGTACCACGTAGTCTCAATGACGCATAGTCTGTATTGAGTGTGACGTGATAAATATTAGAATTTAACGGAGTTTTACCTATTTCTTGTCGGGTTTAACGTTTCACCTGTTCCTTAGGTATCCTTGGGTGAAAATAAGCGTATATAAAAGTGTTATGACTGAAAAAAGTTGGTTACAAAATGGCTTAATACGTAAATGTTTACCATATATCTAACCTTTTCCGGATGTATTTGTTTCTCCTGAACCATATTTTGAGCTCCCCAAATTCGGCAGGCCTATAGAAGACACTAAAAGTATTTACTCTATGGTTGAGTGTGAAATTATTCTACACCTTATCTGATTTATGTCTTCACCTACTACTTATTTAACTGAATTTGGTTGGACCCATTGTAATAACATAATAATTTTAGATGATTGAAGAATCTGTATATTTGAAGAACTCTATTTACCATTCACTTGGAATACAAAATATGCTAAAAAAAAGTACTTACCAACTGAATTCGTCGAAAGGTCTTACAAAATGGAGGATATAAAATATCGTTCCTATATGGAGTATTTGCAGAGTGCATACTTTTACTTATTAGCTACTTTTAATATAAGAATTCCAAACTGTTTGCTTAATATAAAATATAACTACAATTGTCAAGAAATTGTCAAAAATAAGTTCCACAGAATACGGGCTATCTATTGACGTTCCTCGAGGCACTAAAACCATAGAGGTGCTATATAAATAGCGGTAAAAAGCTCCAAAAATAGTTATGCCTCGTAAACCATAGAACTATCATATGATACTCTAATAGATGGAGCTAGTAACTTTGTTATTAACCCAAGTTACCTCAGATATCGGCACATTCTGATGTTTTGAAGGGCTGTCTATATACTAAGAGCTCTATGATATTTTTTCCATGATATTCAAGTTTTTGCTCAGACTAATTAACTCAACGAACTCGGATATACCCGAGTTCGTTGAATTAACTTCATTCCACAGAAAATTTCACACCTTTTTAACCAATAAGATGCCTTAATTTTGACTAGTTACCATGGCAACTAAAAAAATTTCCGGAAATTTTTTCGTGGCGCCACGATATTTAAGTGGAAATTTTTTGACAGTTGAAAAGGTAAACATATGATCTACAACCATTAAATATTGTAGATATACCTGTGAATAATGCAAAATTTCTATAAGAATTAACATTATTATTTATTATTCGCTATAAAGTTTCATTAAACAGAAAACATAAATTTGTTTAATTATTATGCATTAACAATTTATATTTCAAAAAACGTAAGATCTACAAACATAGTAAGATTTAAATGTTGTTTGAATTCTAACCCATCCTCTCTTCTTAATGGTGAATAGGAAGGTGACTCTTTGCAGTATTTACATAAATTGTACTTTTCAAAGCATTTCATTTTTCTCAAATTGTTTAACGCAAATGCTTACAAGAAATGTTTTACATAAGAATATCTTTATTTGCTGGTTTACTATACAGTAACTCAATGTAATTTACCAATATAAACCTCATCTGTCAAAAGCATGACCGTCTATATCATGGCCACCTACTGCAACAAACCATGTTATTATTATATTTTTTACATTAGAAGTGTTATACATTACTTTAACAAAAAATACATTTCTACCACCTTTAGTGACCTGAAATTATGAAAGGGCGATAGACTGATCTAATACCCATCTGAGTTTTAGCATTTGGTGTAACTAAAGTTGGTAATATTTTTTATTTAACGAAACATGGTGGACTTGACAAGCAGTGAAATTAATTTAAAATGTCAGATTAGATTAATAATTTTTTTCCAAATTATGGTGTGAAATTTTCTTACCGAATACCACGCAAGCTTAAATTATTCCTGGAAATTTTCTTTCGGGCACGAATATTTTAAGAAAATATTCAAAATATTCGTGCCCTCAAGAAAATTTCCGGAAGTAATTTAAGCTCTTGTGATATTATAAGTGAAAATTTGTTGACAGTTCTAACAACCATTCAAATTTTGTCATTTTGTGTCATATGAAACAATTTCACCCAATCATATCAACATTATACTGATAATTGGATTCAGTGCAATTATCAATCACTAAGACAACACGATTGAGTTTGACAACTTCATTCCAAATAAATTTCTAAATGTCACGTTTTGGCAATGCGAATGTTCAAAATATAAATATGCTAATCAAAGAAAAAATTCCCAGAAATACAACCTAACAATCACAAATATATTTGGGGAATATTTATGGAATTTTGCTGCGAACGAGAATATGAATTAAATGACATAGAAGATTAGAAGAATTGGCGTTGATACTAAAAGAAACACGGGACCGAATTCGAAGAAGCAACGTTGAAGACAATGTGGAACGTTTCGTGCAAACTTTTGCAATTAAAGTACTATAATGACTAATATTATGATTGACCCGTTTAACAGTATAGTATTCAAACCAGCCCGAGATGCCCGCGATGCAATCAGGAAGAAACTACAAGCAGATCCATGTAAACGTAAGTCCAGTTCAATTTCTTTAAATTTGTCTGAAGTTAACAAAATAATATTGCTACGGGATGAAAATATTCCTGAAGGTCTTATGAGTAAATTTTACGATATTGCTGCTGTAGAATTAGCGGGGCGAGGAGGAGAGGCAGTTGCTTGTCTGGTGGATTTTTTTTCAAATCGAGAAAAATAACGATGACTCTCCAAGTCTCCAACAAATCGCATTGAATACAATCCGGTGTTTAATAAAACGTGCCAAGGATGTTCTAAAAGCTATACAAGTAGTAAATGGTTGGTTTCCAATAGTGAAAGACAAAGTTGTCTTTTTCATAAACTGATATCAAAATGAGGCGACAATATTACCTCACCACGACTGTTCTTAAAACCAAATCAACACTGGAAAAATGAAACTGACAAATGGTACGATTATGTACCTGTTGGAAGAAATACAATAAATGGATGGACTAAATCTGCTTCTGAGGCAATTGGCTTGAATGTAAAGGACAAAAAGATAACAAATCACCCGAATAGATCAACTGCTGTTACCGAATTGGCAAAAAGTGTTGTAGAAGAACAACAATTGCTGAAAATTACTGGTCATAGAAATCAAAATTCTATAAAAGCATACTTAAATCTCGATCAAGATCATAAATATTATGCGTGGCAATAGATCTTATATAGTAGAGAACAGC
Source organism: Endomychus coccineus (assembly GCA_958510875.1). Taxonomy (NCBI): domain Eukaryota; kingdom Metazoa; phylum Arthropoda; class Insecta; order Coleoptera; family Endomychidae; genus Endomychus; species Endomychus coccineus. The sequence goes on along the minus strand of OY294070.1, from coordinate 127,002,025 downwards.
AACGAATCTAATGTTAAGTTAAATTTTAATAATTGTACTTTCACTAACTGTACTTTTAATAAATAAATAAATGTTTCGTGGTGTTGAGTTATAAATTTGTTTGTAAACAAATTTTCCGCCGGATATCCCTCCGACATTGACAAATGCCTCATAATTTTATGACAAATTCCTCAAGCTCGTTGCTTGGTGACAGCCAAGGAACGAGCTTTCGATTGTAATAAAATTATCTCGTCTATTATCAATATCCTAGGGATATTACTACTGATTATAGAAATGAGACAAAAAGCTGCTATAAAACAAGATTTGGATTGACGATAGATCATCTGGCGATCCAACATACGTCATGAAATACGCTGTTACCAGATGTGCAGGTTTGTCTTGATGACTGCTTCATTATTTTCTTACAAATGAAATACATTTTCGAATAGTAATTTATTAAATTTTAATAATACAAGATACTTACAAAAATTTTATTCTCAATAAATTTATTACACATTAACTATACAAAAATGGACGGAGTTCGATAATATAGTGAGATTATACCTACACAAATGAATTATTCACTAATGTTATAATTGAAAAAATATACTCTTACATAATTTGGTAGATAAATCATCTCTAACTAATTTGATTGAACGAAAAATAAAATAAAATAATTAACCAACTAAATATATTTAAACATAAACACAATATACATAAAATACAAATATAAATTTTACACACTTACAATCGACCTTTCAACTTCTTCACAAACATTATTTAAACATTTTATTCAATTATGTCTAACACCTAAATATTGAAAGATGAAAAGAACCACACTGTATACAAAAATATGATAGGTAGCATATTTTTCGCCACAATCGGAATATCAGTAGGTAATTAGATAATCAAGATGGTTTCTTAGCCAGGTATGTGCGTGTTAGTGTGAGATTAGAATGAGAAGATGAAAAAAAATATATCTTGATAGGGAATTGTACCCGGCGCCCTCGGCATTTTAAGCGTAATAAATAATGTGTTGTTCGTTGGTACTAGAAAGACTAAGTTCCGCGTAGCGCTGTATTATGGGGACATACATTGTGAGTTATTTAATTTGGTACTAAATCAACAACATTCGTAATAATAGTATGAAATACAGACTACAATATGTTCAGTGTAGATAGAATATGTATGCTGTATGATATATATTTCTTTCAACTCACACATGGGCATGTTCCCATTAAATTCTTACTGTAACGTGCTGATTGCCCGGAGCCGGACATTTGGACGCGGAGACACTTGGGCGCGGAGACACTTGGGCGCGGGGACACTAGGGCGCAGGGAAACTTGGGCACGGAGACACTTAAGCGCGGGGACAGTTAAACGGCAGATATTACCAAATACAGAGAATAAACTAGACGTTGTTTTGAAATTGTGAGTTGAATAAAAGGTTGTATGATCCTCGAATTCACACTGGTCCTTCGAAGAAGTGATATAGCAATACAAACATACATTCGGGCAAATTGAATCTTTTTGGGAGATATAATAATGACGCAGATTTTGCTGTTGAGGCGCACTTGGTAACATCCTTGGCACTTTTGCTCAAGTGGCCACGCCCAAATAACCTAGACCGCTGATTGCCCTATACTACAGTAACTCTCTAATTACAGTGGCGTCAACAGTTGCTCTAAGCTGGAGAATCTCGTAACTTGAGAGGTTATGGGTGGGGTGCTTCGACAGTTTTGAGAGTTTGACACATTGTAAATAAATACTTACCAGAGAATCATGAAAAATGTAATGTGTGCACATGAACAACACAGTACAATATACTGTGATCAAGTGTCAAACACGCATAACTTAAAAAACTCTTTAGCTTGTTTTATCCATGTACAAAAAAATTACGAGAGGCTATTAGGCAAGCGTCATACCTCCCACCAAACTTCAAGCCATTTATTCCTTAATTTGTCAACTGTTTTAATTTGGAATGTACATGTACTTTAACGACACATGAAGAAGGAAAATTAAGCAATTACAACAGACTTTTAAAAACCTACTAACCTAGTGTTACCAAAAATATTGAAATAGCTTAACAAATAACCTGCAATGACCTTGCCGCTTGGAGTTTCGCACCTACGTCGCTATCGGGAAGCAAAATGCGTTAGCAGATCCTTCACCGGTTCGGCCAGAACCACCGATGCATTAAATTCGGTATATCAACGGTTAAATTGTTTGTCAGATTATATTGAGTATATGAGTGGGAGGTATGTCCCTTGCTTATTAGACGCTCATACAAATAAGGGGAATTGTTTACCAAAACATGGAGGTTTGGGCTTGTTCTCGCCTCTGTCTTGTATAGCAGTATAGCCCTATCTATACCTGCTCAGAAACTGTCTTGATTATCTATTTCAGTATTCGAAATTCAAATATATATATATTTCACACATATCTTTAAAAATGATTTTCAAATATTGTTTCACTATAACATACAAGTATATATCAAAATTTATTTACAATATAACATGATTATTATTATTCCATTCTTAGATAATACTACAATCTTATTTAATGAATATTCCAATGATCAACAATATGTTGATTGGGTATATATACATATCTGCTATTTTTTGTGATGTATCAGCTACTCATTTGATTTTAAAGGAAATTTAACTAATAATCTAGTTTCTTCTTGAAAGTAAGCATAGCTTCTATTGCAAAAATCAAGGAATTGACAAACGCTAAGCTGATGGCAGTAATCAACATTGTTAATAGATATGTTTCAGGATGAAAAAAATTGTTCGGCTCTAGGTCATATTTACTGAAAATCAACAAAACACCCGTGAGAAGAAAAACACCAGATCCAACGATTGAAAACAAAGTATAAGTTTTGTAAGAAACCTTGTCTCGAATGGCTCTTGTGATCAAAAAAATAACATTTATTATCATGTGACCAGTATTGGCAGTGTACGTGATTCCTAGGTGATGTAAATGAGTCTTTCCTATACCAGTGCGTTGCGCAGGCTCAAAGATGGCGACCACGGATGCTGCGCAAATCAACTGAAAAAAAGTTACAGAATTAACTTCCTGTCTATTGTAGAAGACCAACAAGCATAGTGCATTTGCGTTGTTTTATCATTCTTCTCAGGTTCAAAGGGATCACCAATTGGAGAAAAATCATTTCGAAAACTGTAAGAGATACAAATGCTCAATGATCAAAAATAAACGTGAAGATCGTGTGTGAACGTACTCTTTATTATTTCGTCGGTGACCTCTATGTAAAAAATCGAACAATTCAGTGGTATGACAGGTCATACAGTGACTAGACGTATGAGGAAATCTACACTCACGAAACGTAAGCTGACGTCATCAAAAACACCAGAATCCTGGGTTGGTCCAAATTCCAATAGCAAAAAATTACTCAAGTGAATATTTCGAATTAAGTATACCGTGACACTTCTTCGCCATATTGGGAAAACATCCTTCAGAATCTAATAACAGTTACCAATATACTTAAATACATACATAATAATATACACATACACGCCCAATACCTGTTGGTCTCATGGTAATAATAAGAATGAGTACAAAATGTATGCTAAAATCTCTAAGATTTATTATATAAAATACGAGACTAGAAATCTGAAATATTAAAGGTACTTCTCAATCATATTGTTAAATTGTTTTAGTGGGTTGAGGTTCTATGCTACTATCATTTTATATATCAATAAAGATTTGACATACAGATTTTTCAAACTGCATTTGTTCTTCACTGGTCATTTTAAAAATCTTGTTGTTTGCGGTAAGTGAAGATTGCATCGATAGAAAAAACCATAGCATTGACAAACGCTAGTATGAGTGACGTCGTCATCAATATGATGATGATCATGTTAGCTTGATATCCGTAGTGTATCATCAGATAAGATCGATCTACGATTAGCAGGATGCCGGTAATAAAAAACATCCCTGATCCAGTTATGGAAAATAAGGCGGCCATCCTGTAAGGAACTTTTTCGCCTATGACTGTGTTCATAATTAATATGGCATTGATCAGTATGAAGCCAGTATATGAAGTGTACATGATTCCGGTGTGATGTAAGTGACTCATTCCCAGGCCTGTCGTTTGTGCTGGATAGTAAACGAAGCCCATGCAGGCTGTACATAATAACTGAAAAAAATTATTTAGTCAATCGATTGAAGAGATAACAATATATTGAACACATCACAAATACCCTCGATAACGATGTTAATTTAAACGTTTTGCAATTTCTCATTTTAACAATTCATTTTCTAAAACATACACTATTTGTAGGGGTATTTGGGCTTAAGAGATAAATAGGCCCACATTGTAACGTTATACTTTACTATGTCTAATAATGGCGTAAATAATCTTAATAACGGTTTCCGCTGAGAATTATAGGTGATTAAACTTGGTAAGAGATTATGACTGACATCTATGTTTCAATAGGAAATCGATTATTCATCTTGTGCGAGAGGTCGCGCGACACGCGATGGGAGGGTTAACTAGAATTAGGAAATCGAGAAACGGCATCTTAGTTGTGAATTCCACCTGGGTGAGTTTTATTCATATTGTTCTTCCTATCTGATGTTTGATGTCTAATAGTAACTAAATCTAGTTGTAGATGAGTATATTCTATGATCGATGATATTTTTCAATAATATAAGAATCGACTCATTCTCGTGTTCACACCAGATCACTTTTGCTTGCTTGAATCTAAATTTGATAATCATTCACTATATTTTTTCTCTTGTCTTTATTCAGAAATCAGAATCTAATTTGTCAAGTTAGTAGAATGGTTTATGTCGTTCTCTAAGATCTGTTTAACCTAGCAATTATCCGCATGGTTGCGTGATATTCCGTATATCCTTTCTTTGAATAATTGGTGAATAATTATTGATCTGGGTGAACTTAGATAAAGCCGAAATTCTTATTTACTGCTTTATGAAATCACCGAGTAGATCATCTGTTATTGCTTGAACGGATTATTCATTCAGAATGTACGAGCACAATTTCAGTATACTGTACTTTGTAAACTATTATCTGATTATTCTCTTGCAAATTTCTAAATCAAAATATTTTTAGACTACCATTTTTTTTATATAATTTTTTGATATAAATTGTCATAACTTCAATAAGTAACTTAGTATGCAAATATTCTCTTTCAGAATTTAATATTGTATTTTACTCGTTCTCTTCAAGATTTCAATCCTTTTAATAGTTTTGAATATAAAATTTGGGAAGATAATCAGTTGTATGAAATGACATTCACATCCCAAACAATACAATTCACATTTCGTTTGATTTTTCTAGTATGTTTCCAGAAATAATTAGCACAGAATGTCTACCATTAATTAAAAATATATTACGGGAACAAAACATGAACATAGTTATTCAATAGGAAATGTTACAACTATTCGAACTTTGATCTCAGGAAATTACCTGGAGTTTAATAACAATTTTTACAAACAGAATAAAGGTTCAGCAATGGGTTCTCCATTGAGCCCCTTATTAGCTGAAATATTTATGAACAACTTTTAGACAACATTTTTCAATGCAAAAACTAAATCTAATGAATTTCGGAAGTCGGAAGTCCATAACTTAACTTGTGAGAAATGTAATGCCATATACATTAGTCAAACAGGTAGATCGTTTGAAATTAGATGTAAGAAACATTTTAAGTCATTTGAATGAAATGAAAAGTTTTTCAAATTTTTCAAACCACTTTATAGAAATGAATATTTTACATATAATTACGAAGTGTAGAAAACTTAATCTATTAGAATCTATAGAAATATTTGAGCACAATAATCCTTCAAACAATCTACTTAACGAGCAACTAGATTTAGAAAATTCCACTTTGTTAACAATTTTAAATTCCACGTAATATAATCGTTAGAATGTAGTTATTGCCATTTCAAACCCTTTCTTGTTTTCATCTGAACTTTACAGTTCGTGTAAATTTAAATTTGTGTTTGATTTCACTATTTTACATATTTTTGAAACGTATTCACAGCAAGTGAACACCGAATCCATAGAGATAGGTACATCTACTTTGTCTAAAACGTCTATTTGGAACTCGCAAAGAATCATCCTGTATATGAATCTCTCTTGTTTATGAATATTAAAAATTGAAGTTAATATCGATTATAGAATAGAAAAAAGTTCTGACGATTTAAATTTACTTAATCAAACCATTGTTAATATGGAACAACTAATGTGTTTCCGTGCAAAAACTTAACATTACACTGGTTTCCATTCTAAAGTACCTACTCACCAGCTCTAATATCTTAACTCCAGTCTGCCAATTGTCAAGTATCTTGTGTTTTAAAGATTTCTTCAGCTGCTCTTTAGGTTCATCCTCTTTATTGGGTTCTACTTCTGCCGACATCTCGCCTTTTTTGGGAACGTCGTAAAAAATTTGGGCTTCCACTTTGACTCTATATCGGTACTTGATTCACAAAACTCAACACCGTTGCTCAGCTTACTACGATCTCACCAACACTACGATAGTAGTGAATGAAAGTCTTGGAAAGTTATGTCTAATTGATGCATTTAACCCCTTGCCCTTTGATTAATTGACCACCTACACATCAAGCCTGCTAGATTCTCGCATGTGTCATTCATTTGTTTTCTGGCAATCTAGACGTGGGTGACGCTTCAAATGTACTTTGTGAATATTTATATTGTCTTAATCGTAATTGGTACTAATAGTTGACGCAGAGTTCATTATCTACCTTCCGTAGTGATGTTAAGTATCAGATTGATACTGCGTATACAACAAGATTGTCAGAAAAGATGTAAAACACTTCACTTTTCGCAAAAGTTGAAATTACTGTTACTTGCTAGATTGTTAGCTCGATCAATAGTTTATGCAAGCAAACACAACTTGATGATTTAAAGCGACAACAAATTGAATCAATTGATTGGGAGAGTATTTCAATAAGCATTACGTTGCTTGATAGATTGTCTGAATTGAATGCACTATAAATTACCTTAACAAGAGCGTAAATATGCATCCGAAATTCTGATTGAATCAGTAAAACTAAAGATAAACTTATTAAATGGTGGAAGCCATTACTTTGTGATAATTTATCATATTCATATACAGGGTGTTTCAGAAAGACCTCCCGTGAATGCAAGGGACGGTATATTTTACAAAAATAATCAGATTCTCCATATAAACTATGGTTCTATCTTCTTTCGTTTCCGAGTTATGAAAAGTTATATCATTTTCTACATTATCTTCTGAACAAATAGAAATTTATAGTTCAAACTTGGTACACTTCAGTTTTACTAGATGAGATTTTTTTTTGGTCACAAAATGTTTTTGAGACGAATAATTTAGCGTAGTTATGGGGTTTGTGCTCATTTAAACCCCTTAAACTTCTACGCCAATGGTCGGAAATAATTATTGTATACAAATTTGAAAACTTTAATTTATTTTCTATAAGAAAGTATTCATGATAAATTTCATTTCGAAGTTTGCTGTTCGAGCTATTTTGATTTTTCTAATCAGGGTTATCATATGGAATTTCTTTTGAAAGGCATTTAATAAGTTAAAAAATTTGAATACCTTTTTATTGGTAACGATAAAAAAAATGATTCATAATAAATGCTCAAAATGATCCATTTACTTCAACGCAACGACCAGATAGATTTCTCAACGACCTTCTTCTTCGAATTAACATTTTATTATTAATTTTACCACAAGCTCTCCGAATACGATTAAGTAGATCTTCTCTATTATGAACCGACGTGGCATAATTTAATCTTTCAAATAACCCCAAGCAAAAATGTCCAGAGGATTGAGATCAGGTGATCGAGGAGGTCATGCAACTGGACCACCTCTACCAATCTATCTTTCATCGTACTTCCTATTTAGTCATTGTCGTACCTGTCTGCCAAAATGGGCAAGACAGTCATCCAATTGTATCCATGCATTTGTTTCCTCATTATGTGGTGTCTCTATGATTAGTCTCCAAAAAATTATAAAAATGCAGCGGCCGTTAGTCTGTCTGGTAAAACGTATGGGCCAAAAATACTGTTTTTGTGAATGCCAAGCCAGACATTGACACTGAATTTTCCTTGGAGTTCCTAGATCTTGTACCATGAGGATTTTCATTTGCCCATAAGCGTAAATTGTGAAAATTCATAGATCCACGTTCGTGTGAAATCATTTGTCCAAAATATGCACATGCACATTATATTCACTGTTATACACATCAATTTAATTTAATTATTGAACGAGCGGCGCAGTGCAATGAAAAATAATTCTTTGCAAATATTTTCAAGCTTTTTTTCTCGATGGCCAAAACGAACGGTAATTCTTGTTGAAATAGTTAAACATAGATTACCACGCCCTGTTACTACACGCTGGATTGTCAAAAGTCGAACTGTGAATTATTGAACACCAAGATTTTTTCAAAGAATGCTTAGACAAAATTATTGACGAAGATGGGATGGATCCAGTTACTATTAGTGAAGCAAGTGGTTTATTAAACCATTTGAATTGCCCGGAATTTCTCTACTAGTTGAAAATATTTCATTTCATTATGCCACATGTTGAAATAATAATTAATCAGACTCAAATGCGCGGGATTGACAATGCTCAACTGCAAAAGGCAATTCAACAATTCCGACAGCAAATTATTCGAATTAGAAATTCTACTGACAAACCTGCTAGGAAAAGACAAAAATGACAGCTGGAGATAACAGAGCTGCTATTGCAAAGGAAGTATGTGACAGTATTTTAAGCCAAATTAGCGATTTTTTCTTGTGCCCACCTCTTTCATAACTAACGAGTCGCCACTGTGTATATGAAGAGTTCTCATTTAAAGTTTCAATCATGTGTAGTGAAATAAAATAGACTAATATCATCACTTTATTTGACATGTAGGTAATTCAGATTATGAGATCGATTGATAAAGCTATCGCGCTCAGGAGAGCCATTATTATTACTGCCATCGAAACATCATTCCCTGATTCATGTTGATAATCGATGATCAATATTATGCCCACAGTATAATTTAGTATTGCACCGATCACTATGAAAACGATATCCATGAAATCGTTGGTAGTATCGAAAACATAAGCAGCAATGAACACCAGAGTTATAAAGAAGTAACCTCCAAGGGAAACAATCGCAAGATGTCGAGTGTGGTTGGATATGAATACAGCACCATCTACTATCATCAAAGTAGTTCCGATGAACAAAAGGAACTAGAAAATAAAAAAAAATTATTAAATCAAAGAATGATAGTGAATTTGAATCAATGGTAAGAGTTATCATTATATTAGATATATTTTGTACACACTAGAATATCAGATATAAGAACACATAGATGATCAGTCACGAAAATCGTTTCACTACTATGGGAACTAAATTAATCACGTAGAACACTATTTTTATCTAATTCTATATTCTAACATGCCTCGTCTTCCAAAAACGTTTTTCCGTAACGATGAAAACTTCGATTATTTGTAATGTCATGAAAATATTTCATCTGGCGTAGCCGGTAGGATTCATTATCACACCCAATGTATCATCACAAGTTAATCTACCTTGAATTGGAAGATTAAATTTCTTATATTGTATAATTTCCTTCGAACCCAGATTTGCTGAGAATACGGATCTAATCATTACCTAAGGATTTAAACGTAACTATTAAGGGATCTACCACTATTACTATTCCTTCATTTATTCATTCATTTATTTGTTCAGAGAACAAAATCCGTAATAATATAAATTTCAATCGAAGATAGTGATGAACTATTTATTTTATGGAAATTCATTTTAATGAAATGAAACAAAACAATTTCCACAAGAGATTTTAGTTTTCAATAAACACGATCGGTTTCAACTTTTACATCATTATCAATGTGATACATAAACAGATTTATTTATACATAAAAGTTCACAGATTCAGTATTGGGGAGGGATTAAGGTCCAATTGGCTATTAACTGTATTGAATATGGGGTTTTTACACAGTTTGTCAATCTCCAAGCGTTCACAGATTCATTGACTTCCTTTTATTGCAAGTATGAAGAATTTTAAGATTATCTATTGTTATTTTTAGATTTGAAATATTAATATTGGAAGATTGCTAATTTACTATAGGAGGAAATATGTTCTTTGAAACGTGATTCGAAATTACGACCCGTCTATCCAACGTAGTCCATTGGGCTCTAATCGCATTCAATTCTGTATATACCGGATTTTTTGTATTAGTCTGTTTTTGTTTGGCGTTAAATAGTAATTTGCTCAGATTCAAGCCACTAGAAAAACTCATATTAAATTTGGAAAAATAGTTACTCCTACTGTTTGATAATTCGACAACATAGCTGAAACATGCATATTTCTTTTCTGGTGTTTCTGTTATGGAATATAATAACTGCGAAATTTGTTTTCGTTCTTTACGAATAATGATTTGATTAACGGAAGTTTAAGAAGTTACGCACTATTATTTCACAACAAACAGTTTCGCTTGCTTCGCCTTCTCTAGGTGGACTGACTTGCAGTTGCGCCGCTTGCCTTTTTATACACCAATTACTGTCATCTAGAAGTAAGTGGAATACATCAGAACTTTCTTGAGATTATTCGCGAATGTTTAATTGTTACTAGCTTTCGAAAGTACCACTAGTGCTATCTGTTAGCGATAAAGGTTACTACCACTACCTATTTCCGCGTGTGACCACCAGGTGTCATCAAGTGTCGCGGTCGTAACGATGAAGTACAGTTAGTACACAATAATTGAACTAGCGAATTCAGCAAGCGTATGCTCGTTCAGGGCGCATACTAGGCAACTAGTCTAGAAATTATAGATAATGGCAGGAAAATTAAAACGGCTTTGGCCCTTGGAACTTAAAGGAGTATACAGTATGGCCCTAAGGCTGGAAGGTTTGGAGACTCCTGGTCTAGACGATCAGTAACATTATAAACTAATAACTCTAGACAGCTGTTTCGCTTTTCTTACAGAGCTCATCAGGAGAACGAGAAAGTTTGTAAGACTGAACGAGATCATCTATCGACGGTATCCATAACCATATATATCTCGATTTTTCCATTGGTTCGGTTTGGTGTCGCCATCTGGTGCATTCAAGTAGTTTAACCTTCCCCGTAACTTTTAACGTTCGAGAAATCTATTATCAATATGTAACATTGTTTGTTTTCTTGATGAGACATCTACTTATAGATGGCATTAAATAATTTGGTCTCTTTACCATTGTATGTATTCCTTCGATAAAAGATCGTTCAGTAACGTTACAAACTTTCTCGTTCTACTGATGAGCTCTAAAGAAAAGAGAAACAACTGTGTAGAACTATTTGTTTGTAATGTTACTGATCAATCTAGACTAAAGACACCTTGTCATTGTTATCTGTCGAAAGCCAACAAGAAATGAATTAATATATTCATATATTCACTTATATCTCTATGGTTGCATGCATTTATGTCTTGAAACTTGCGCAGTCGATGCCATAGCCAGTTCCTACGGGTGTTAGCTAGTTGTATGCTACTATTATTCTCTATTTTACCTGTTGATATTCAATGAACTATCAGTTCAATTATTTTTAAAGTAAAAGTTACTTAATAGATATATCTTGACAACTAATTATGAAGCAGCTTCGAACTATTTCACGATTTAATATAGTTTTACTCATCGAAATACTTTAAAAAAACTGGCATGGGAGAGAAAGGTACCTCATCAATTCTAAAAATGAATTTATTATCCATACAATTTATTTCATATTTCAGTTAAATGAACACATCGATGATGAAGGCCACACAAGCTGCTAGAGTCGATACTATGATTCCATAAGAGAATATGTTCCCTCTTTCAAAAATCAAATCAACGGTCATCACAACACATATTGACAAGTTCAAAATAGCTCCGACAATCAGAAATACCAAATCCATGAAATCACTCGGTTCATCAAAAATGTAGGTAATAATGAATACTAGGACAATAAGGTCGAAGCATGCTAATGAAAAAACGACAGTATGACGGACATGGTTATCCACATATATAGCCTCATTTAGTAGGCCGCATCCTATCGTCAATATCAGCTGAAAAAAAATATACCGTTGTCTTAATTATTGTCTTCCATTCCTTGAGATCAAATTGCATCAAAACAATGACATTCTATCTGTCACTATACGATCATATATCTCGTATAATAGGAATTGACTGAGGGGAAGCTGAATGCTTATGTCGTTGCACATATTCTCTCGTAACTTTTCTGTAAGATGACTTGTTTGTGACTGGTTGACGCTTGGGTCTTTAATAATCTTTTTACAAAGAACCTTCAGATAACCTATTGTAACTTGGCGTTGTGAGTCTTATGAAATATTGCTTGACATGCACACTCCAATTATGCAAAATCGTTAAGAAAACGTAAAACTGATGGTGTTCCACTCATAGAGATCAATCTCTATGGCTCCACTTCATTACGGCAACATTGCACGTTATTACAGCAAGACAGTGGCAACAACAAGCATCAACCGCCATGTTTTGGTTAATAATACAGCTTAAATTGTTTTGTACATAGACAATACAACCTTAAGTGTTTTATGTTATGTTTGTCACTTTGACCATAGTATATCATTCTAGCTTTGACCGTTTACTTAGTTCATTTTATAATCCATGACTGTTCACGTGCACAGATTACATTGTTCTTGTGTACATTATTACATTTATGTTTTATGCGTCCTTTTTCGAGGAAAGTTATGTAGGGTGATAGTTTTGAATTAATAAGTGCAGGATTATTGATTTTGAAGTCTTTGTTTCTCTGGTATGTATTAATTCACATTATCACATTTAGTCAACATGTCAAAACTCAAGCACCCAATACCTCTAAGATACAAGACATATAACAACTTGAATAAGTTGCATTATTTACCAAAACATGGCGAAACCAATTAAAAAGCATACAACTGTTATCGCCACTGTATTTATTAGTCACTCTAATCAAAAGAATTATGCTGCCCTATCTGATGGAAATTATTCGAAGCAGTCTTTAAGCGATCACTACCGATCGCAATTTCTAAATTTTTATTGTGCAAAATATGCCATATTCATATTATGAGAGATCATAGAACTGTTGTGTACGATTCTTACTAACAAATAAGTCTCAAGGTGCATAAAATGGAGATGCTTGTATATTTTTGGTACAAAATTACTTACGAATTCTATCAGCTTCAACTGAAATCCCCGATGGTGTAAAAGTTCCTTGATATCATTCATTCTGATACCTTCTTCCTATATTCTAATGGAGTGATTGTATAGTTATATAAGATACTAATATTCCTGCTCATCATTTGTCATGGAAAGCGGATGTCTTATTAATTTGGTCATTGATAAAATGATTTCATGTAATTAAAACAACTACGACTTAATTTCCACAACGTTTCTCTATCACTTTCTTTCTTCCAAAACATAAAACCTATCGTCGTAATTTCTATTGGTATGATATATTTACTGAACGTGTCATTTTCTTCCATTTTTCAGTTGTCAGGTGTCTGTGTCATTGAAGTCTCAAGAAGTCTAGACTTCTTTATCACAATTATATTCGATAAGATTACGGAGATTGTGCTACTACCAACACAGCAACACTAAATGAATACACTCAAACAAAGTGTAAATGTAACCAAGTATTTAGGCAAGTAAGTTGTAATCTTCAGTAGATTAATATTATTCTTACATGCCTTAATACATATTTAGATAATCTTTTCAATTGTTGAAATACTAATTTTATTCATTTAAGTAGATTATTATATTTCAATTTTCGGGAAATAGGTCACACTAACACATATGCTTATGATTTTCGTCTTTACGTACGTTTCGGTTTCGCTCTGAAAAAAAAGGAAAATAAAAAGCATATGTGTTAGTGTGAACTATTCCCGAATAATTTGTATATAATTAATACCTGGTTCAAGAATCATTATTAATTTAAGTAGATTTAGTGAAAAGTTTTCTAACTATTGATGATTTGGGGAAATTACCTTATAATTATGCCTTATACAATGTTCCGATGGTTACTACAATGAAAATAAAGAGTTGATTGAATTCATTTGCTGCGCAAATAATTAACAAAGTATAGTTTGAAAGATTAAGTGAAGTTTTATACCATACTGTGAAAATGTATGTGGTTATTTTAGTTCTTAGGTATTTAGTAAGGCAGTGTTAAATGTTAGACCTCATGTGCATTTTACGACATACATCTTTAGTAGGTACATCTACAAACTAATTGAAAAAGTACAAAAGATTGTTTTTACGTGTTTTTAGTGTTGAAAACTCTTATAGATAGATACACGTTAGAAAACACATAGTACATGGGATGAAAACGTCAAATAATATAGCTGTACCATAGACCTATTATCCTAAGGAGACCGCTGTATATTACAAGTATGGTCTTATGAAATGTGCTGTTGCCGGATTAGTTGTTCTGTGTGACGGATTGAGATTTGTAATTATTATAAAAACGTCCATAGCATTATTTATTTGTTATATTAGAAGCAATACTGTTGAAATGTCGTTTTCTCTGAAAAATATTTCATAATTTATGGTAACCTGGAATATGCAATCGAATTATAGAATATTTAAATTTTTAAATATAGAACTATTCCATTCCATTGCATCATTTGTTCAGAAGGCGACAACGCCGCGCACCTTTTATGAATCGGGACTTTGTTCTGTACTACGCAATTTGACAGCTTCCGTATTTCTCGTAGCTGTTTCGAAGCGGTGTTGCCTTACAAATGGTACCAAGTTTTCAATCATAGTTACAGCGTTGCCAATAAGGAGTAATTATGACTCGAAGGCAAAGAGGTCCGTTGGTTTTCTTTGTCATACTTCAAGTAATCATTGGGACAAGTCAAATGGAGTTTTATGAATGAGATGTTTCGTCTCCTCAGGATAATAGGTCTATGAGCTGGACCTAAGGAATACCTACCTAATGTTTGAATAGTATATAATTATATAAATGTACAATAGGTAGAATAATACGAATATCAGTAATACATTTGAAAACATACCATTTAAAATATTGTCAGATTTAATTACCTATAAACAAAAATCGTTCATAAATTCTTACGCTCTTTAGTAGCATTTTGATGCCCGAAGCGATATTAATTCTATTCGGAACTAATTGTATTTTAGCTGTTTCATAGATTCTTGTAGACTATTACCTAAATAATTTGATATCGTCGTCGTATTGTTTGGTAAATTACGTAACATTATAGGACCCTAATTCACCAAGGTTGGAGAGACACCGCCGAGCGATCACAGTCACGTGACAAGGAAGGGCCAGTTGGAACCGGGGCAGGGAGCATTCCCAATACCATCTTTAGTTCAAGGCGTGAACGCTTGATCGTGACGTTACAGCACAATGCTGCAGCATCGACAGGTAAACAAAAGTTTTGTTTATTCTTTAGGACATATATGAGGACTTCCTGTTTGAAGGAGTTGCCAGACATGAACTGAGTCCTTAGTTGCACCCCATTTGATTTAATTAATGCAAAACACTTTTCTTCTTATGATTCTGTTTGACATTTTCCTAACAATATGTTATTTAAATTAAGCTCATTGAAACAATACGAAATTATTTGTAAATCTCTCTAAACTGTGTGTGACCAAGCATTATGTATCGGCCCATTGTTTCCGTAGTTAACTTTAGGGAAACTAAACATTTGGACTTATGGCCCATTGTTGTAATTTCCCTTGCAATCAGGAGCAAAA
Source organism: Endomychus coccineus (assembly GCA_958510875.1). NCBI lineage: Eukaryota > Metazoa > Arthropoda > Insecta > Coleoptera > Endomychidae > Endomychus > Endomychus coccineus. The sequence continues at coordinate 126,986,297 of OY294070.1, read as the reverse complement.
CATTCATTCGGCATAAGCACTTTATTCAGTCATAACTCTCTTACACACACTTATTTACAGGTGAAAATACGTTCCAATAACACACAAGAATTGAAACTCTGTTTAATTCTAATATTTATCACCTGTCACACTCAAGACCTGCTTCGCGCCATTAAGACTAAACGATACTGTCGTATGATTCATAGCTGCGTCTCTTTCCCAAGCCTCTTGTTGATGAGGTCACACTGACTTTTATACTTAGCCTTATACACGGTCGTACATACAGGTCTGGGAAGTGTATTGTTTGACATGAGTTTTACATGCCGCCAAACTCGTAGTCCCGCGCTCAGCCACCAGCTAGCGCTTGAATCGAAGTATGGCAAAAATCACATTATTAAGTAAAATAATTTTTCTCGTTACGCAATATTTACTATTCTGATTTGAGAGAGGAATAGAACTGTTACTCTTGTCAAAATGTATTACTCACCTTAAAAATAACTTTCCCTTTTTCGCACTCATAAAAGACCTCGTTAAAACGATTTCTTTCCGGAATCGCAAGCATCCACTTTTTTCGAATTACCGTATCTTTCGGCCCTTTAAAAACAGAAGTTTTTAAGCTATTGCATATAGCTTTTATCGCGGGCTTTGAGCGCGGCGACCGAATCAAGAAAAAAAAACAAAAGATTTAGATTTCCGTAACGGAAATCTAAAAAAACAAAAAGAAATACTGTAACGAAATATCCTGACACCCACCATTCCGCCTACCATGTAGCTCGGCCGAGCTTAAAATTGTCGAAATGTTTCGAAATGTTAACTTTGAACCTTTTAAAAGGTCGTGATAGCCCCAAACTGGGACGAAAACTGTTTTGAATTGGTTAATTTTCGATAAATCGAATGACGTTCACGTGAGAAGCGCGTAGCTCGCGAGTTAGAAAAAGTGCAAATTTACGGTACATAGAACGTCTTAACGAAGACTTTTCGCTCCATGTCGTTAGTTTATAAACGGAGCCAACTAAATAGCATAGTCTCGGGCCCCAAAATGTCGATTAAATAGGAAAATTTAATTAAAACAGTTTTTGGTATTCTCAGCTGTTACCTACTAGCAACTGACGTGCCACGTACGAAAGGGAATTTTCTAGCTACCTAAATATACCGAAAGCGGGTAAAAGCTGGCGGTCCATAGCCCAAAATACTTTATTACAACTGGCGCCGGCCGCACGGGGTTCGAAACGGCCCCAAATTAATAAAATAGAGGTAAAATGTATAAACTCTAACTTACGTGCAGCGAGCTCCTGGAGGCTTATGTCAAAATGTTTGCGTTCGTAGCTAATTACATAAGACGTCTGGCGTTCATGCAATTGTGTTTTTATACAATTCGAACCTTCTAATTTCGATAGGCCACGTGAAAATCCCGAAGCCGGAAGCGTTATCGAGATCTGAACGTTGAGACTTTCGTATAAAATTGTGTTTGCAAGTAACTGTCACCATAGATAACTCTACTACCGGTAGTAGAGTTATCTATGCTTGTCACAGAATACTCTTCACAGAGATCAAGATGATACTCTTACGTGAAGCCTTTTATGTTTCCCCTACGTGGCGTCTTTTGGTACTACACTATATGTTCAACAGTCGATAGAAAATTTGATTTTGAGGAAAAAAGTTCGTATTAACATATATGCAGACGCTTAGTTTTTGAGATACAGGGTGTTGAAATTGAAACAAAAATTTCGTTTTTTGCAAATATCTCCGGAACTGTTTATCGTACTGTCCTACGCGATCAAAAAAATTTTTTACTCATAATTCGTGAAGATTTTGAAGGGGTAGTGGATGTTTTTCTGCCCAACTTTTTCCAGTGGCGTAGTGCTATGCAATAGCTTTACCGCTGCAGTCCCCGAGTGCCACACGTTTCATTTTTTGCTTTACACTGTTGTACCCCGTTTTGCATTTCGGCACAATGCACGGTTTCCTAATTTTTTTCTAAAAACACCGTTATTCCTTGTGTTTACAAGTCAACAATGACAGTTGCCAGAGAACACGGTCATATACGTGTCAAAGATCATTCTTCGACTACTGCGCCACCCTTTTGGTACTACGCGACAGTTGACGCCTTGCAGACTCACTTCTCACATAGGAAACAGCCTCGAGTTCCCAGACCTGTATGTACGAACGTGGCCTTATACTATTGAGGGTATTGCTATTGCAAGGTTGTAATAATGGATTCCCGATGGGTATTCCGCATAGTAAGAGTATGCATCCTATACAAAATTGCAAACAAAACCACTTATTCTGATAATACATGATTTATTGTTGAGTTGGGATATATTAGGAATATTATGGAATCTTTAAGATTCGACTATACACCATACGTAGATTAGAGAATTAGAGTAAAAGTAAAAACGGGTGTAATAAAATCGGTGTACAAATACTGAGAAATGCAACCTTAGAATTACTATATCATAGATAGGATACTCTCCATCACAGGCGTCACAGAGTTAGATCTATACCACATGTATCTTGTTCTGTGTATTCTCTAGTTATTTGGTCCGGCTTAAAAAGTGTTCAAAGTGGATGTTTTCTAAAAAAACAGTTTCTACCTCCTTTCATTTTTTGGTATCGTCGACGAGATACAGAGAACTAAGGCCAGCCCAGTTTTATAAAATAATCTCGAGTTACTCCGAGGGTTGAAACTCGGGTCAACATGCAAAGACCACAGTGAAAATCTGAAGAAAACGAAAAGAAGAGATATCATATATCTATGACTGAGACAGTAACATAACCATAAACTTTGTATGTATATAATTATTAGTTATTCAATATAAAATTAGAATATTTGATTTCAAAATGAAAAATCGTTCTTGACAACATATAACATAACCTTCACTTAATTTTATCACAATTTGTGCATTCTATGCATGACAATCTATTAACTCTTCGAGTTACCACGAGCTGAATGGCGGGGCAGAGTTAACCTTAATTCATACTCTGGTTTATAAAACGATGCATAGGCATACTGCGCTTGTCACCGGATTAACTCACGGGGCAGTGGTAACACGACCTTATAAAACCGAGCCTAACAAAAACTCTTATCCGAGGTACACCAAACTTTCCGGTTGGTTTGCCTATCATGAGAATTTAATTGAAGATGCCTCGACGTGGTGAATTCCTTGTAATTTTTTATAAATAAATATTCATCATAAATAAGGCAAATGCGTATGTATATTGATGTTCTTTCCTTTCAAAGCTTATTAAATCACAGAATCGGTAAGGAATAAGGATGTTCTTTATTTCAAAGCTCATTAAATCACAGAATCAGTAAGGAAGCATGTCTTTATTTCAAAGCTCATTAAATCACAGAATCAGTAAGAAGTTCTTTATTTTTCTCATTCATATTACATGTTTATTGATATATTCCAGTTTTAATTTACACAACAAACGAAATAAAGCCCAATTTTTATTCTTTCGGGCAGAAACACATACATGGAAATATATTATATTTATTGTTTCAATGACAACTACTTTTCATAATATAATAAAAATGAAAACAATTTAGTGGAAATCTACTATACAATCCGTTATGTAGCGGTGTACATAGGGTTGCCAACCATAAGCCATACTCTGTAATAAGGAACCTTTTTTTTGTGTAAATGAAGTATTCTTATATCTCAGTACTGCGTAATTGAGAACAGCATTGCTATGTAAAGGCTATAGTTTACATAAATAAGACTTATTCAAGTACCTAATGTTATTTGAAAGTATATAAATTCAAAGTTTTTCCTTAAACTGTGATCATATGACAAGATTTGAGACCTGTAATACCTGTAATAAAATAATTATTTAGATTAGATTATTGTTCAATAGTAATAATGCATTCTCATTGAGAAAGTTTTATAATATTCTGTTATTGAGCATCATTGGTCTGATATTACTTTTAATACAATCAGTATATAGACAAAATAAAGTTATTTTCTTAGCTTGATACAATTTCGCGTTCCTTTTACGAGTCTTCTTCAAGTTATGTATTTGAGGTGGTAAAAATAGAAATTTCAAGCAAACTTTATTAGTTTGATGCTGCACAATGTATAATATGTCTCCTTGTTTTCCATTTTTAAAATATCTTCTCCATGACAGATTTCGTATTAGCTGATACAAAATTAACGTCTACTTTGCTACTCGATACAATTTTTTCACTCCATCTAAATCTCTTTCTAATATAAATTTCATTATAACTCACCTATTTACCTTTGTTTTCTAAAATATCAGTTGTTTAGTTTAATCATTGATTAATGTACATTAATCAATGGTTTAACGTTAAACCTACACCTACATATTGTTCGTACGTAGAAAGCTGCGTAAATAAATGGTTACATGGTTTGCAGCGACACCTACATTTTGTTAACATAAGCATAATTAGATATATATGATCAATCCTGGTAGAAGGGATTATAAATTTGACCAAATAATAAATATGCTAACTGATAATTCTGCTTTCTAACAGAGGGCGCTGTCTAATCAACACCATTATCAAATAAGAATTGATAATAACATAATGCACAATGCTCATTAACATGAATAATTCACTTAATGTTAAATTGATAGTAGGTATATGTTCCAGATCAATTGAACAAGGTACAGTGGATATCATAAAATTTTAAAGTTTTATTCTCTTGGGGAATTATTAGAAGAGATTGTTACGTTGTAACTCTCTCTGTCATAACGAAATGAAATTGATTATATTTTATTGAAAACTTATTACATTTACTCTGGTCTTCCTTCAGTTTGCGAATAAATCTTTCGCCTTTTACTAAAGATTTCCGTGGGGGAGGACAACTCAAATGAGTCTATAAACAATTTTTGAGAGCCCCGCCGTCATGGTGGGGCCGTAAATTAATAAAACACAATTAGTATACTTGACTAGAGTGCCAGTAATAAATAATTTATAAATGATTAATTTACTACTAAATCTACTAAAAGTATAGGAGAATGCGCCACTGTATAATATTAGCGAGCCGCTGGTAGGTTACTATTTTGGTATTTCTTCCTTATTCATTCTTCAAAAACAGATACAGGACCTTGAATAAATAAAAAACATGTCGTCTCGTTTATTCATTTATTTTCATTCATTGTTACATTGTAACTCTCTCTGTCATAACGGAATCGAATTCATCACATTTCTTTGAATATTTGTAACATTTACTCTGGTCTTCCTTCAGTTGCGAATAAATCTTTCGCCTTTTACTAAAGATTTCCGTGGAGGAGGACACCCAAATGAGTCTATAAGCAATTTTTGAGAGCCCCGCTGTTATGGTGGGGCCATAAATTAATGAAACACAGTTTAATTTAAAGGTTCTTATGATATTGACAATTCTTGAGAATTATGGTGGAAATTAATAAACACAATTAGTTGTTAGAGGTGTTGTCAGTGAGAAATTTATATTGATTAATGATTATTAATTATCAGTAGTAATATCCCTAGGACTTTGTTAATAGACGAGATAATTTTATGACAATCGAAAGCTCGTTCCTTGGTAACAGCCCGAAGTCGAAGGCTGAGGGCTGTTACCATAGATTAGATATTATATATAAGATGGGTTTTCGTTAAATATCCTTGCAGCCGCTCGGGCATAATTTTGATTTTGGTAATAAAGGCTAACCAGCTCAACACGTTCTTGCAATGTGTACATCATATTTTTTGAAATTTTAAACAAATCAGCAAAGTAGTAACTCAACAGATTGATTAAAATCATGAAATGATCGAAGAAACGTTAAAACCAGATAAACACCTTCTAAGAACAAAAAATGAAGCTAACATAAGGAAATGTTTTGCTGTTTTTTTATTTATTAATTTGAGAGAATGTATTATTGTATGGAAGTCAATGGAGGACAATTTGAACATTTCATTTAAACCCGCAGATTTAATTTTTTTCATTGTAAGCATGACAACACAATTCAATTTTTTTAAGAATGTGATTTTTTGAAGATTGTTTAAGTTTGTGGAAAAGGCTTAATAAAAATGAGCTTGTACATTGTACAAATAACCAAAATATTCAAGGTTCATCAAATTTACGTTTTTCATACACCGTTGTAAAGAGGCTTCCAAGACCTTTCAAATGACGTATCACTCAACCCCTCTCCCCTATTCAATTTTGAGGGGTTGAAGCGCCCTCTATTAGGGGGTTGCTCGTTCAAGCCTCAAATATACGTCAAAAGATGTCCCCCAAACAAAATCATTCGACGTGTTTCGGGAGATTTTTCCACTCACTATGGGATAAGAAATATACGGGGTGGCTCGTCTGAGATGGAACATCCTGTAGTTGGGATATTTACTGCTCAAACTGGCAAACTCACAATTGTCACGAATATGGTGTATACAGTTCTCGTCAAATAACTTGGCACCTGTATGAAATAATATCGGCACATTATAAATTGTCTATCTTCTTCTAATACTCATGATTTAGATAAAGAAACAATGTAACGTATAATTTCTAAGAAAACCACATACGTCAATGGCATTGTCATGATCTAGAAAGAGACAAAACATCCCCGTCCTATCGTATTTGAATCACGTTATTTTTGTCAAGTTGCGGGCCTGTCTTGTCTTTTGTCTTGTCAATTGTCAAATCTTATGTCTGACACCTGACTCGGACTCCTATTATCGCGAATCTAAGTGTGAACAATTTCAATTCATCATTTACTTCCGTTATTCTTTACAAAATCTGTTCTTATAAGAACAAAAATTGTCACACAATAAAGTTCTTCATCGACAAGCGCGAGTTCATCAGTTCACTTATTGAATATTCCGAATGAGAAAAACACAACGGAGGCCCTTTTAACACCAATTTCGTCAGTTCGAGAGGTATATTATTACACACCAATACATTATTAACGATCATCTAATAAATACGATTTTCCAGAGGGTAGCAGAGGCATTGCATATTTCTGTAAGGACTGTTACCAGAATTAAACATGAAATGGTCACTCAGCCAATATTGGAATCTCCAGGCAAGAAACGTACGTCTAGAAGGAAGAAGACAGAAAACTTACCAGAGACAACAAAAATGGAAATAAGAAATTCTTTGTATGAGATGTATTCTCAACGTAAGTTCAAGTTAATGCTTTCTCCTACTGTGTGCACAGTAATAATTTGAAAAAACATATAGAATACTGAACTGAAACAGAAATTTAAATGATCTACAAAGGTCAATTGCTTGGGTACAATTATTGTTTTCATCAGTTGATAGCTCGCTTTGAAAATGTCCCTGTGTGTTATAAACAATTAAACTTGCAGTTCATGTAAATTTGAATTTGTGTTTGATTTCAATATGGTACATAGTTTTTGAAATGAATTTACATCAAGTAAACCCTGAATCTATAGATTGATAATTTTACTATTTTTTAGGTAAACATGTGACCACAGCTTCGCTCAATAAATAAATCAAACGTAAAGCTATTGAAATAAGTGACTCCAGCCTCGGACCTGTTCTGCATTCAATTGGTTTTAAGTATCAAAAAGATAACCCTAACAATAACATTGTATGTTTAAGACAGCAATTTTTAAGAGAATACGTGAAAAATGTATCTTCACCTTTGCGAAGAGATGTTATCTTTTTGGACGAAACTTGGATTTTTTCAAAAGGAACTACTATTACTTCTTGGCAAGATAGCAGTATTAAAAGTGTGTGAAAAACTCAATTTCAAGGAAGACGATACATTTCATAGTTATGAAAGTGTGTGCCTTATTACTTACCTAGAAATTTTATTGAAATAACTCGATACATACCTGGCAAAGTATTGAATGACATTATCAAATAATTATATTATATACTTTCACATGTTGCATTATTTTTCTACATAGAAATCCCCATAGCACATATATAAATGCAGAAGTGCATGATGTGAGGTCTTAAAAAAATTGTAAATGAAAAGAACACCTATTTATTCATTATATTTATTAAATGAAGATATAAAAATGAAACATTGAATTAATATATATTTCTCTTATAGGAAGAACTAGTATTATTGGTGGAGAATTATATTACATTGTTTGACAATAGTTTCAGAACTGCAGTTTTTGTTAATCGATATTTTCACGGGAGAAAAAGACGACAACACTGAAGCCTCTTTGCTTGAGAATTTTAATTCACAATGTATACTTCATTTATGTGAGATGTAGCTGCAGTTTATTACCACAATATTGAAGTTAGGCCCCTTGAGCATCAGCAAATTGAAAATCTATTCTGAAAGCGTTTCTACATAGATTGTATTTACATGTTTTGCTGGGGAAACAGTCACAGAAATAGTGAAAGTAGATTTATAGGTAGGTACTGTCATGTTCTCATGAAATAGTAACATCATGGTAATGTGGTTCTTCACCATGTCCTGATGCAATTGTATTCAAATGCCGTTGCTGCCTGATTCCTTCATTCACAGGGGACCTAACACAATTTCTGCTGCTTAAAAGTGTAATCCGTTCTAATACACGACAATACATTAAAAGTATTGAAACTAATATTCACTCTAAAAAGATAATCTGAGCAAACAATGTAAACTAACGAATGTTATAGGTTATAACAGCTGCAAATATTTATATACAAACATGATAAGCTCGGAATGACGAACATTATAAGAAACTTGAAAATGCTAACCGACTAGGTACGAATTCAACCGATAAAGTTGATTCTGCAGCGTGTGGCTTACGGAAATTTCTGTTCCATAACTACCAACTATATAAAAAATTCTCGGGAATTAGGTCACATTAACACTCTGTTATAAATGTTCGTCTTTACGTACGTTTCGGTCTCACGACCATCATCAGAAGACTTATTTTGTTAAAAAGGGGTTAACTAAAACTAATTAGCACAAGCGTCCATATCGCACAATCTTCAATCAAAAAGCTCACGCCGTCGAAACGAACAGAACCAGGAATAATCGAAAATTGTATCGTTAATATTAAAGTATAGATTTTTTTGTAACAAGAAACCACTGTTAAGTAATATTCTCATAATGTACAAACGCATATTGCTATGGTCTCAAAGCAACTGAAGTTCTAAGCTATTTGTTTGTAATAACACGACCCAGATGTAGATTTATGACGTACTTGAAAAGGTTTTAGACCTGCATTGGATTTTAGTTTACTTTAAGCGTTCTTCCTAAAATATACTTTTAACATTATAAAGACGTATGTAAGAATTTGCAAGAGTTTTAATTAATCAAGTTAGTATAAATCTGACTCAATCCTTGAATATCATTCCTATGATTTACAGAATTTGAATCCCTTTTTATGTGAATCATCTCCAGGATAAATCTTTTATAATAATTGGTTTCTTTAGTTAAAATATTAACATTTTTGTAATCAAATTGATGGTTATAATCAAAACAGTGCTTAGCAAGGGCGGTGGAATTTTCTAAGTTATTATTTCTTGTGCTATACTTATGGCCGTACATTCTTTTTTGTTTTGTAAATATTGTTTAGAGATTCCAGTATAAGTTCCATCACAATCTAAACAATTCAATTTATATACTGTGTGGGTTTGTTTATCTTTAGGTATTACAGGTTTTAGATTTGAGAAATATTTCCCAACACAGTTAGTAGGTTTATGCGCAACATTTATATCGTACTTTTTCAAACATTTCTTAATTTTTTCTGAGGTCTCCGGAATGTATGGTAAAGTTATATAATTGTCTGTATTACCTGTTATGTTATTTTTATAAGAAGAACCATTATAGATTTTGTTTATTCTCTCTTTAATGATAGGATTGTAGAAAGTTTTTGGGTAGCCATTCATTTCCAATGCATTACGAACAATTTTTAAATTTTTGGGACGGTCCTCTGCGTGGGATAATTTTACCGCGCGGTCTGTGAGGCTGTTTATGACACTTTTTTTATAACAAGCTGGTGCAACGGAATTGAAATGAAGATAACGTTGAGACCAGACTTCTTTAGTAAACCAAGAAGTTTTTATTTTTCCATCTGCATCAAGCCTAATGGTCATATCTAGAAAATTAATGTTATTGTTTATTTCTATTTCACAAGTGAATTGAAGTTTACAATGGAAATTGTTAAATTTATTAATCACATATTGAATTTTATCGTTGGGAACACACATAAGGCAATCATCTACATACCGTTTAAAGAATACAGGCTGAAAATCTAATGATTTTATAACAGATTCCTCTAGGCATTCCATAACGAGGTTAGCAATGGTAGCTGAAATAGGAGATCCCATTGCTGTGCCGAAAATTTGTCCAAAATATTGCTCACCGTACTGAAAATAAGTGCATTCTAAACAAAACTTTACCGCATTTATAAAATCCGATTGATCAAGAGGTGTGTGGTTTTTAATCTCTAGCCAACGTTTTTTGATGCAATTTAATGCCAAAACGACAGGTATATTTGTAAATAAAGAAACAACATCCAAGGAAATTAGTTGATGGTTTACTGGTACGGATTGATTTTTTATAAATTCATTAAAATGCCATGAGTCTTTCACATAAAATTCATTTTTTCCTACTATACTATTGATAGATTTTGATAGAAATTTTGATAAATTGTAAGTAGGCGCTCCAATATTACTTACAATGGGTCTTAGAGGTATATCGTTTTTATGTAATTTAGGAAGCCCATAGATATAAGGTGCAAGCCCATTATGGCAAATTAATTTATTTTTTAATTCAATAGGGATTATCTTATTTTTATGCCATTTATTTATCAATTTATTCATGTTATTTTGTACTGATGAAGTAGGGTCAGATTTTAATTTTTTATAAGTTGTTTCATCATTTAAAAGGTTTCCCATTTTGTTTTCATAGTCATTTTTATGCATTATGACGGTTTTATTACATTTATCCGCGTTCAAAACTAAAATTTGAGGGTTAGCATCTAAGAACTCTTTTGTTATTTTTGTATGATGTTAAAACGATTCTTTGCAATACCAATTTCTGCTTTCTGTTTGTTCTTTTTGTTTGTCAAGATGTTACAAACTTTGTTTCTAATTTCATTTTTTTCTTCTAAATTTTTATTCCTGATTCCGCATTCTAAATTTGCAATAATATTGTCAATAGGCAGTTTTTTATTATTATTAGGCAATGCAAACTTCGGACCTAAGCTTAACGTGTGTTGCACCTCATTCGGAATTTTTGTGTCAGTTAGATTTTCCAACCATTGTTCATTGATATTTTGTTCTTCATAAGCTACACCTTTCATCAAATTATTTATCTTTTTAGATTGAATGGCTTTGATTTTGTTGAAATTTTTTTCGAAATTGTTTTGCTGATTTTGAAAAAATTGCGATATAAAGTTGTTATCATAATTTTGGTAACAGGTTTGTTTAACGAGTTTAATTTTGTTTTCAACCTCTGCTAGATTTGCACATGCTTCTTTAATGCACAAGTTCAAACAATTTTTATGCAGAGAATTTAATAATTTTGCATACGCCTTCTTATTTTGCACCTTGCTAAACATATTCTCCTTTGATTTAGATATAATGAAATTTGGAAAAACTTGCAAGTTCCTACATCTTACCAGATAAATTCTACGATTCTTCTCTCTTGCCAATATCCGTTGCACCAGCTTGTTATAAAAAAAGTGTCATAAACAGCCTCACAGACCGCGCGGTAAAATTATCCCACGCAGAGGACCGTCCCAAAAATTTAAAAATTGTTCGTAATGCATTGGAAATGAATGGCTACCCAAAAACTTTCTACAATCCTATCATTAAAGAGAGAATAAACAAAATCTATAATGGTTCTTCTTATAAAAATAACATAACAGGTAATACAGACAATTATATAACTTTACCATACATTCCGGAGACCTCAGAAAAAATTAAGAAATGTTTGAAAAAGTACGATATAAATGTTGCGCATAAACCTACTAACTGTGTTGGGAAATATTTCTCAAATCTAAAACCTGTAATACCTAAAGATAAACAAACCCACACAGTATATAAATTGAATTGTTTAGATTGTGATGGAACTTATACTGGAATCTCTAAACAATATTTACAAAACAAAAAAGAATGTACGGCCATAAGTATAGCACAAGAAATAATAACTTAGAAAATTCCACCGCCCTTGCTAAGCACTGTTTTGATTATAACCATCAATTTGATTACAAAAATGTTAATATTTTAACTAAAGAAACCAATTATTATAAAAGATCTATCCTGGAGATGATTCACATAAAAAGGGATTCAAATTCTGTAAATCATAGGAATGATATTCAAGGATTGAGTCAGATTTATACTAACTTGATTAATTAAAACTCTTGCAAATTCCTACATACGTCTTTATAATGTTAAAAGTATATTTTAGGAAGAACGCTTAAAGTAAACTAAAATCCAATGCAGGTCTAAAACCTTTTCAAGTACGTCATAAATCTACATCTGGGTCGTGTTATTACAAACAAATAGCTTAGAACTTCAGTTGCTTTGAGACCATAGCAATATGCGTTTGTACATTATGAGAATATTACTTAACAGTGGTTTCTTGTTACAAAAAAAATCTATACTTTAATATTAACGATACAATTTTCGATTATTCGTGGTTCTGTTCGTTTCGACGGCGTGAGCTTTTTGATTGAAGATTGTGCGATATGGACGCTTGTGCTAATTAGTTTTAGTTAACCCCTTTTTAACAAAATAAGTCTTCTGATGATGGTCGTGAGACCGAAACGTACGTAAAGACGAACATTTATAACAGAGTGTTAATGTGACCTAATTCCCGAGAATTTTTTATATAATTCATACTGGGTCAAGAATCTTATTATATTAATAACTACCAACTTAACAATATAACACGTGTGAATCAAGAAGCTTTCATAATCAGATACGCCCATTGATGACGTACGGGCCTAGTTATTTGACGAGAACTGTATTATGTTCGATAATATGATATCTGCTGAATACATTAAACACCAAACAAACATAATGGGTTTGTAGAGTTGAATATAGTCCAATCTGAAGAAACATTTATTAGATACATTTCCAGATTACACATACATACTGATTTTATTATTATCCCGAATAAAATAGATCAAACGCAAAAACAACTACTAACACTAAGCCCAATATTCCGAGCGTTAAACCAAAACCATTTGAATATCCTCTGGCATGCTCAATTATCATCCATATTCCAGTGCTCAAATGAATCAGAGCTCCACTCCCCAATGACAGAGCTTCTATAAATTCATCTTTCGCATCGGCGAGGTAACCAACTATTAGGATCAAAATCAATAGCTCATATCCTGGCCAAGCTACTATTACAAAGTTGTAACAATGTATGGATAGGTATTCCGCAAAGTTGAAAAGAATGCACCCTATTAATAATATCACCTGCAAATAATGGAATAGAATGAATTACCAACAAAGTCACTTATTCTAATGGTAACAATTTCTTGAGCAGGAATATATTTGGAATCTTGCGAACTCTTATTGAGATTCGAATTATTGGAACAATTATGTTATAAAGTATTTATTTATAAACAGGTATAGGCTTTATTAAAGGAAACGATCACCCCTTTTCACTAAAATACTGTTATGATTTCATTTTCTAAACAATAAAAATGATAAAAATTAGAACTTACCGAACATTGAAAATCAGAAAAGATTAATAAAAAGATATTATATGGAATTAAAAACAATATTAAAAGTTAAATAATAGTTAGTATAATATAATAAACAATGTAAAGCATAATAAACAACAATGTAATTAGAATTAGAAGTGTAAAACAAGAACTTCAGTGAAAGTGAATAAACGTACAGTGTTACGAAGGCAGAAATCATAATTAAAATGATTACAAAAACTATCAAGAGATAGCACAAAGTATTGAAAAATGTTATAGAAATAAGTTAGGATTAGTAAATTTGAGTTATATAATGTTAAAGAAATGTTATTGATATATTATATTATGTATTAGTTTTTAAGAATGACAACTGTCAAATTTATAATCATTATTGGAATAATCATATTAATAATAACCTGATCATAGGTTATCTTATACCAAAGTGTGTGGAAAAATGTAGGCAATATTAATTTAAAAAGGAGGAATCATCATCATTTAAAATAAGTTGAAAATCTCCAATAATTCAAAATTTATAGAATACTAAATTCTGATTGGTCGAGACGGACTAGAAACGTCAAACGGGTAACCATGTAAAACTTATGTCAGTTTGCAACAATCGTCAAAGCATTCTTGATAGGTAAAGAAAGCACCTCATAGGTGGATTATGACATCAAGTAGCGTCGGTTTTGAAGGCCTATAAAAGGCATCTGAAGACAAACCAAGTCAGTTTGCAAATACATCTAGGGAGTGAAGGTACTCCTACAACTCATAAAATGTTCCATTAACCTTAGTTTATTGGATAAACATCGGTGAACCCAAGTGTTCCAATCTTCGGAAAGTTCAAAGTAACCGAAGTTAGTGAATAATTTCTACAAGTCAAGTAGTGTTCCAAGTCTACGAACAAAGTTTAAAGGTTACAATAACCTACAATTCATAAGTATCATCGAACGATATCCAGCCTTCGATAAAGTTCCAATCAATCATTGAAGAGTTCTATATCTTTAATAAAAGAATAAAACTAAGTTAACAATTTTCAACAGTTCCTGATTTCAAAAGAAGTAACCATAGTTTACCTGTGTTTATTGTGTATAGCAGAGAAATTGTGTACGGTTAAAGTGAATTATCAAATCAATAAGAAAATCAAGCCAATTGAACATTGCCTACATTTTTAAAACATATTCTTGGATATAAACTAAACGTAAGTTTGTTTATTATTTCTCCATTGTATTATTATCTGTCTGTAAATCTGAAAGAAAGATTGTAGATTATAACTTTGTAAACAAAGATTAATAGTAAATAATTTTGAGGTTAGATCATAGATCTATTTGAACATAACATTGTAAAAATTGATACCCGAGATAAATTAGAGTCATAGAAATTTAAATATTAAAAGTTTTAACATTCAAAGAACATTGTGTTTAATTCCATATATAATTCCATATAAAATAAAAAGGTAAAATTTCATTATTCAATTCAAAACAAACATAAGATTCAAAATACAACAAGAAAGCTAGCCGGTAGAATTAAATTAAACAAATAATACAAAATAAATAAAAACTCAAAAGAGTTCATAACAATACTGTTAAGTACTGAGGACCTTCCAGTTACCAAGTAGCCATCTTGAAAATTATTGGCTTCCCGATGGATTCCGCGTCACAATAGCACAACTTGATGCCTACGTTTCGCCAACCATCTGATTCTTCTGGTTTCTTTAGCTGTATTTATTGTGGGAAAAAACGTTCCCTACACAGTTCACTGCTTTTTTTCCGGTAGTTACCTGAGCCTGCCATGTGTGATCCAGTGGCGGCTCCTCGAAGGAGGCTAAGGAGGCTCAGCTCCTAAAATTCGATCTGTTATATTTTCAAAATATGGAAGATAGGCAGTGAATGAATGAGGGGGGTCCGGTGGCTCAGGTTTGAAATTTTAGACGAAGTATATTTCTTTATGGCTTTTTGAATGTTATAAATGGTAGAAATTATTTGATAATAAGACTGACGAAAGGTGTTTTAATTCTGATTTCAAGGATTGGGGTTGGAATAAGTTGACTGAAAGGCCATTGAGGTATCTGTGTGATTGGGTTCTCGATACACAGAATGTCCCGCCAGTCTGTCAACTAACTAATACATGGTTTGGGATGTAATGATTATTAAAAATATAACAGATCGAATTCCCAAAATCTTTAAGAAGCTTAATATGGTATAAAGATTAGAGAATTCTGTAGATCTTATTTCAAAAAATTTAACTTATTAGCTTTCTTTCCCACCTATGCTCATGAATTGTGTTGTTCTATTCATAACAATTAAACACTATTTTCTAGGAACTGTGTAGTTCATAATTATGACACACGCAATAATTCTAATTTCATTCCTGATCAGCATACAACTGCCTTATATCAAAACAACTTCTTTTATAATGGTTGTAAATACTATACTAGTCTTCCACAGTATATAACAGAGCTAAAGAAATTTTATGAAATTAAAAAACATTTGCAAAAATATTTATTGGACAAAAACTCATATTATGCTGATGAATTCCTTTTGGAATAGTGAATTAAATTTTGTATTTCATTTCATTCTATCGTGACACATTTGCCAACTACAATGTACAATTTCATAATTCCATTGGTTGTTTGTAAATAAAGTTTATTCTATTCTATTTCCACTCGTTTTTCCACACTAACAGTTTTACAAGCCTATCAAAGATCCCATTCCTTCTCTCCATTTAGAAGGTGCTTATTGCATTCCCTGTTCTTGCGGTAAAGTCTACATTGGTGAAACAGGTCGTACAGTAGCTACTCGTGTGAAAGAACATGTGCGCTGTACAACGCTTCGTGGCACCGGTTGATCTGCACTTACGGAACACAAGTTTGACACTAATCATCAAAACCTTTTCGAAAATACTAAAATCGTAGCACGAGCCCCAAACTTCTGTCAGCGAAAAATTCTTGAGGCGATAGAAATCCTAGGACATTCGAATAATATAAACCGTGACTTAGGATATTACCTTCCCAACATATGTGGAAACCCATCTTCGAAAATTCCACTTCGCACATGATCACACAACGGCAGGGTCAGGTGCCAACCACCGGAATAAAAGCAGTGAACTATGTAGCGTGAAGGTTTTTCTTCACAGTAAATACCGCCACAGAAACCAGAATAATCAGTTTCAGTTCAAGCCTCAAGCCTGCCATGAAGATGCCAGCTTGTAACATTTGGCGAAACTTCGGCATTAAGTCGTGCTATTGTGACGCGGAAACCATCCGGAAGCTAAGAATTTTCAAGATTAGCAATCCGCGAAAGTCTACTATTGAAGAAAAGTAGTTATCGTTTTCTCTAATGTTTTCTACTTGGTGGCCCTCAGTGTTTTTGACGGGCAACTGTGATTTTTTTCTATAGTGTTATAGTGTATCTACAGGGTGAACTCTTGTGATGGCATAAAGAATAAAAGACTCAATAGCCTCCACCTAATTTCGAATGGTTTGACCGTTATGGGGTATATATTTTTATTAGTGTCTTAGTGGTTTCGATAGTACCCAAAACACTGCAGCCCAAAGGACCTACTACGCTTATCCCATATGACAATTGGTTTTCGGTTATCAGTCTTGTCTCTGTGAGGAGTTACCATCAGTTGGTGAAACATTGTCAGCATTAATTCTAAATTAAATGCTACATGTTTTGTATAAATTTGAGTTTAATTCTTCAACTCCCGAAAGTTAAAATGATTTTACATTACGTAAACGCCGAATCCATAGATATATAACTATTGTATTGTTTTTTGACGCTGTATGCCCGTTTCTAGTGGTATTTTGACCTCCATCTTCAGTTGTTCCAAATGGAATTATAGTATTTTATCGAAACACGATGACAACAGTGTTTTTCTAGCTATAAATATATCACACGGATATAATTAATCAGCAGAAGTGTTCGAAATGATCATTACAAGTTTCAAGTGACGCAATCGATGTGACGTCGCAGTCTAGTTATTTTATTACTCTGTGGTAAATTTTGATAGTTCATGTGACAACGGGTGTATAAAACATAGAGTTGTAAAATGCAGTATGTAGACAATTTGAATATAATTTCAATGTACCTAACATAGAGTACGATGTAATAGTTTCTAAATCATTTCCTATATATTTTCCGTTGCTACAATCATAAATTCGACCAGCAGTAGTGTCCTAAAGCTATTTTGATAAGAACAGTGGAGGAAGTCAGTGATAGATCGATCACAGATTGCTCCGTTTCAATCACATTATTGTTACAGCATTTCAAAGTTCATTTATTTGTATATTTCCATGATTAAGATTTCCCATATTATATTAATAATAACAATCTGAACGGCGATTGGAGTTTTATGGCCATGTTTACCGACAACTACTATGGAAATTCCGATGAGAAATGAGAAACCCGTTACGATTTAAAGCGAGGTTCAGTTCACCTTTGCAAATCACTTACATTGGCACTTTGACAATATGGCGATTGGTTGCCACGAATACATGAGGGTTCACTGTGTTTTACATATCTCTGAGATTTCAAACTTACCACAGGTAAAGTTAGATTTTAATCTAATTCTGTGTTACTAACATAGTATATGCAAATAATCAGTACTTCGATATATTTGTATCGCCACTTCGTTTAGCAGCTTCTTCTGTGTTCTGTGTCTAGCATCGCGGTCTGTAGTACCTAACTAAATTCGTTCATCTACAGAAGTATAGATTTAGATTGATTTTCGGAATGTATTTTAATAAATGCTATAGAATAAATAATACCGAGTGAGTTTTTTCGGATATGTACGAGACATGCAAAGGTAGGGCTATCTTATTTTCAAATTGTCAAATTTTAATAATCATTAGATATTCACAAAGATTAAAGTGGTGAAATGTGAAACAAATAACTATCGGTAGTTGGAACATTTACTCGTGATACTTCATAATTTATGAAATCTTTCTATTCTATCTCTCACAACTTTATTATAACAATCGTAACCACAATCTTGTAATTTTCGAACGATTCATTACATACGCATCAAAGACTAATTATTTCATTTCATGATAATTCACAAGACTTTAAATATTTGTAATCAAAAATCACAAGTTATGACGGAAAATGTGTTTGAAAGTCATAGACCTATTTTAGGGCATGTTTGCGATATTTCGTTATGAAAATAAGTAGACATTACATTGTTGCAAGCAGATTATCGTTTCGCAGCAGCATTATGTGTTATATTATACTATTATTTTATTATTAATCCTTTATACTAGGGCGGACCAGTGACATCTCGTGGTGTATTGACTATTTACGGAACCATTTGCCAATCTTCTTTGCTGAGAGAGCATTTTTCGCTTGTCATTTTGGAATATTGTGTGTATACAGAGTCTGCCAAACTTCATCAATCGATAGTACATCGAAAAGTAAGTCGAACTTTGTCATATAATTTTCTTCACAAACGCTTCCTGAGCGAGAAACAGCCTTTCAAAATTCGGTGTGAAATATGGTTTTTTTTTATCGTAACTCTTTGACCGCTGCAGCGATTTTGACCAAATTTGATTCAAGTATTCCTAAAATAGATAACACAAGGAATAGTCTCCCAAATTGCTCTGTGGCGTAGCCAAGGCATAGCTATAGGAGAGTTGTACCCCTGCGTTCACCCTATTTCTATACCACTGCCCTATGAAATTGTCCATTCTGTTGGCAATTTTGTCGAACCTCCAGGATATTTATGATCCGAAAATTGAGTAGTCGACTTTACATTAAAGTTCAAATATCGTGTAAACGGTGCCTCTAATCAAAATTTTGCAAGAACACCTTGTTCCAAATGGAATGAGGAACTGAATGGGCAATTTTTCGAGAATATGCAGTAGTGTAGAAAATACGGTGACAACTCCGCTATAGCAACGCCACTGAACAATTTCTGGTGTCGAATAAAAAGTATCTATTTTAGGACTATTTGAACCAAACTTGATCAAAATCGCTGTATCTCCTTTAGGAAGCGTTTCCGAAGAAAATTATACCATACGTGTCAACTTATTTGCCGATGTACTATCGAATGCTGAGGTTTCGCAGATTGCAACTGGGACCACCTGCATTTTGACCTTGTTTCATTTCCCATTTTCAGTTCTCAGATAACAACTAAGAAGGTGTCTGACAGAACGGTTAGCGTCTTTAAGCGACGAACTTCCTTGCTCACTCTGTTCTCTTGTCTCGGCACCCACATCAACGCGACCTTGTTGGTGTTCCCAAAACAAATAGGACCTAGTATAATTTGAACGAATTTAATATAGAAGGGATATTCAACTGTGTACCAGTGACATGAATTAAGTAGAATAGAATAGAAGAGAATAGAAAAATTTATTGTCTATAGTACAATCTTACGTAATATTTATTAAATAGTTTTTTTGAAACGGTCTCAATCTGACGAAGAACCGGAATAAACTGCATCGAAAAAGAAAATACACGCAAGTACTAGGGCTATTATGCCCAGGGCTAAGCCATAGCCATTAGAATAGTCCCCAGCATAATCAATTATCAGCCATATTCCAACCACTAAATGTATTATGGCTCCACTAATCAGAATTATAAGTTCCATTAATTCATCTGGAGAATCGTTACAGTAGGCAATTATTAATATCAAAATGATCAACATGTATCCTGCAAAAGCAACAACTCCAAGGTTGTACACATGCCTTCCCGATGCCCAAATTACAAAGTCTAGGAGTATGCACCCTACCAACAAAAGCACCTGCAAATAAATATCTGATATCAGAGGTTTACTTCGAGACTGTTTACTTTGAAACGTATAACCATGGTCTAGATCAGGGGTCTCCAAACTAGGGCCCGCGGGCGAATTCCAGCCCGCCTGTGTCATCAATCCGGCCCGCGACAGTTTAAAGCTTATTGTTGTTATTGTTGTTGAGATAAGTTGGATAAAAAGACACAGAATGATAACAACTTTGTTTTATTTACTTGCTAGGTAAAGCTTAATGACAAGTACCGGGATATCAAAAATTATCTTGGTCAAGGGTGGTTGTGGAATCTAAAACATGTGTCTTACTTTACGTTTGGAATAATTATGTCACTGTCACATTGACATCATCAATAACCTACAAATTTCATACCTATTTATTTCAGTTGTAAAACAATAATGAACTACAAATTATGAAATAATTATGTGAACTTTGAATCTTTTCAGAGGTCATGATAGCCACAATCCGGGTCAAAAACTGTTTTGAAATAGTTAATTTTCCGTGAATCGAATGACGTTCACGTGAGAAGCCCGTAGCACGCGAGTTAGAAAAGTGCAAACTGGTTGTACCTAATACGGCTTTAGGACGACTTTTCGCGTGCCGTTTTCGCTCCATGTTTAGATTCAGTATCGAACCGTGCCCGACGGCCCTTCTTTTTCCGATAAATGTCCATTAAATAGGAAAATTTAATTAAATCAATTGAGCTATTCTCAGATCTCAGCTACGAGCGTCTAACGTGCGACGTATCAAAGGGAATTTTCTTGTCACTAAAATATACACGAAGCGGGTAAAAGCTAGCGGCCCATAGCCAGCTCCTCGAGGCATATGTCGAAATGCTTTCGTTCGTAGCTAATTACATAGGACGTCTGGCGTTCATGCAATTATGTTTTTAGATAATTCGAACCTTCTAATTTCGATAGGCTACGTGAAAATCCCTGAGTCCAAAGCGCTAAAGACTTCTGAGTGTTACAATACTCGTATAAAATTGCGAAATTTAGCACTTCTAGAAACTTCAAATTAATTATGACATAATTATTTCAAACGTAAAGTAAGACACGTTTTAGATTCCACAACCACCCTTGACCAAGATAATTTTTGATATCCCGGTTTAATACGCAGATAATTTAACTTAAGCATAATAACTAACAAATAATACAAATGAATCCCACTAACATTATAAACATTATAACATATGAACACATAAACATATAACATATAAACATTATAACACATAAAATACTAATGAGATTT
The DNA here is from genome assembly GCA_958510875.1 of Endomychus coccineus. Classification (NCBI taxonomy): domain Eukaryota; kingdom Metazoa; phylum Arthropoda; class Insecta; order Coleoptera; family Endomychidae; genus Endomychus; species Endomychus coccineus. The sequence continues at coordinate 126,964,767 of OY294070.1, read as the reverse complement.
ATGTAATTGTGATTTTCTACTGACAATAGTTTGTAGTTGTAGGCCAATTTTACTTGTACCAGTTATTGAAAGAGACTTAGATCTGTAAACATTCTTTGTGTACTTCATTTTGGAGAATGTTTTCTCACGCAAGTAATTAGTACCGAAAACAGAAAACAGCCCATGAGTAAATTTATGCAAATTATCAAATTGTACCAGTGGAAGACTCTTATAAAATTCCAACAAAGATGAGTTTTGATATTTGTTCTTAATTATATCACAGCACTGTAAATCAATAGTTTCCATTTGAAGTTTCGGGGCTATGGTTTCAATGTCAGTATCCAAAGGATTTTGAACAGTCTCAATTTCATTCGCAATGACATCAAACTCTGAGACACGGGTATCAAAATTTATCTTCAAAGCACTCGAAGCTTCGATTGCAAAATCGACGGGAAACTCAGTCTCAGTGGTGTGGCTGAATATATCACATGTTTTAAAATGTGTGAAACATTTTTTATGTAATTGTGATAGAGACAGTATTATTTTCTGCAGGAACGATTTGATATTAGTGTATAAATCAGGAAGAAGCTGGTTTTCTCCTTGCAATTTCAAATTCAGTTCGTTCAAATGTTTTGTCAAATCAACATAGAATGCTAACTTCCACAGACATTCGCTAAGAGAGCGATGCTTTTCATTCAAAAAATTTCTCTGGTACGTTTCACACTGTACGTGTTAGGTGAAAGTTTGAGGGAACTCCGCCAGATGGCGTTCACTCACTTTCTGTAATGAATTGATACAACATATCAGCAGATGGCGCTCACTAAGTTACTATAGTCAATCTGTAAAGAATGTTTGATAAGCGGTGCTCGGTTTGTTCACTGCTGCGAATTTGTATTGCACTCAAATAGATGTCGCTCAGTATGTTATAACAATGAACTTGTATGATTATTCGACAGGTGGCACTCACCCATTTACTATGGTTAAATTGAATTACATTCCAATAGATGGCGTTCGATTAGTTACTGTGACAATCAAGAATTAGAAAAACACTAATAAATATAAATTATTAAATCAATTTATTCAGATCAATCTATACATTATGGGTATCGCACATCCAAGTAAATTTTCGGACTTTTGTTATGTCGCATTAGGAACTCGTCTATCTTGTCCAACAGCCGCTGATACTTCATAAGAATATGGGAACACATACATGTTTCCGGGCCTGTAAGCACTCTGGGGTTGCTCCATACACATTGCACATAACGTTTATTTTTCATTTTCACAAAACGGAGACTGTAGTCATACAGAAGCCGGATCAGAAAATCTATATCTCGTATCTGTTTGACATGTTTTGGATTTAGATCGTTGTTCACCAAACCCGAATGTGTAAATTTTCTTCTCTCTTGAAGGAACAATTTATAAGTATCCTTTTCGATGAGATCGTTTACCGAATTTATGTTACTGTCGATGTCGTACAAACTACGATTGCGAACTGAAATTACGAATACGACGTTTTCAATTGAACGATAGGAAAGTAACTGACAAATTGACATTCCCGGTCGCTACGCTCGCATTATATACCGATTGGAAACAGGGCCGGAATTAAGGTGGTGGAGGCCCCTGGGCCCAAGTTCGGCGGGGGCCCCTTTATGTCGGAGACTAACATTTTTTTCTTATTCAGTATACACCGACTGTATACGACGAGGCTCAGGGAATGTGCAGCACAAGGAATTCAATCAGCCAATCCGTTGTACGCCTTCACAAGAGCTTGAAGACCGCTGTATTTCCCACTCATGGCAGACGCGCTGTCCTAAGAAATCTGTACATGCAAATGTTGCACTAAATGACGCAAAAAGACGATATTATTCATTATTGATTACCAATATTCACATCAATACTATTGATAACGATACTATTGATTACTATATTAAATAATTGTCATTTGATTTCTGTATTAAGCAAATTTGTTTCCTTCACTTGATCTTTGGTGGGGGCCCTTAGGTGGTGGAGGCCTCTGGGCCATGAACCACCCGGCCCACCCCTAAATCCGGCTCTGATTGGAAACTCATCGAAATGATACCCATAAATATAGGATGGTCTCACATATGTAATATCTTGTATTGTTAGATCTAAATTTTCATCTGGATAATTATAAGAGTTTTGTACGTGTTTCGTATCTCATGACGGTCACGTTGGCTGAAAATGGATAGTCGTGCGTATCAAACATCAGTCGATTGATGCTGTAGCGCGTTCAACATATACGGCTGTGTCAATTTCAGTCAACATGCCGTGTAAAACGTGCGGCAGTTTGGATCAAAGACGTACTTCTTCGAAAAAATGTGTACAACGAGTGTTCAGGAAAAAAAGCGCCGAAAGATTTTTCCGCAACTAAGCCAGCGTATGGCACAGTATGATATGGTATGTCATTTTCTCCAATCTCTTCAATAAACTCGCAGAATTGTCGGTGATTCAGCGCAGTGGATCTGATGAAATTAACAACTGATATGACTGGTTTTAGAATTTCAGATATATCCAAACATTTCCCGCACAAGGACTGTTGATGAATGATACAATGTAAGACTAATGGTTTTGAACCACCATCATTTTCTACAGCCTTTGACACAAGAGCAACCACTCGTTTATTTTTGCCTCCATCAGTAGTAATAGATTTCAAATTTTTCCATCGAAGGCTCTTTTTATTAATGGCATTTTCAACTCCCTTGAAAATATCTTCCTACAGGTAGTCGTAGTAGTCATAATGACGTTTAATGTTATATTCTTTAAGAACGGCTATGGTTTCATTGCAAATCAAACATGGTGCCTTCGTACTGGACTCAACTACGAAATATTGATAGTTCCATTGTTCTTTAAATGTTCCGCATTCACTGTCTACTTTTTCCAATTAGTAAATCACACACAAAAACAACAAGTCAAATCAAAATACTGTTACGAAGATGTCTTTTAAACACATTTACTTGATTTCACAACTGACAGTTTCGCTTCCTTTGCCTTCCCTAGGCGAACTGACTCGCGATCGCGCCTCTAGCCGTTTTATACTTCAATTACTGCCATCTAGAAGTGAGTAGAATACACCAGAACTTTCTCGAAACAACGAGATTATTCGCGTTAATTGTTACTGCGCTTTCGAAAGTACTACTAGTGCTATCTGTTGGCGATAAAGGGTACTACCACTACCTTATTTCCGTGTGTGACCACCAGGTTTCGTCATGTGTCGCGGTCCTGAATTAAGTAAAGACAGTTAGTACACAATAGTTATTGAACTAGCAAATTTAGCAAACTATGCTCGCTCAGGGCGCGTGCTCGACCTCTAGGCTAGAAATTATAGGTAATGGCAGGAAAATTGAAACGGTTTTGGCCCTTGGAACTTACTGGAGTAAACAGTATGGCCCTAAGGCTGGAACATTTGGAGACCGCTGGTCTAGATCTTCTATTGTTTTCTCCCTTAGTTAGTTATGAGTTAGACTTATTACAAGAAGAAACAATAATTCTTGGACGTGATTACTTACATTGATGATATCAAACTAGGATGAGGTAAAACTTCACGATAATGAAATCGTCGTACTTTTGGAAACTTTAATTCACGTTGAGGATGTACGAGCTCTGTTCAAAAAGTAACCAAACCTTTTCTATTTTATTTTATGGTAACCTATTGGTATTGGAAATCTCCCAACACCGTTTTTGGGTCTTTCAGAGGCTGTGCCAAATTCGTTTTGTAGATTCTGATGAATTTCGTCTATTGCTGTTGATGGTGGATTATTATCAATCGATTTACGACAATTTTGAACAACTCAACATTGCATAAATTTCCGTTGCTTTCCTAATTTTGACTAAATGAAGAACACAATGAGCCAAGAGCTAACCCAATGAAGCAAATAATTCAAAATGCAAGTTATTTGATTATTATGGACGTAGTTGTGCAAGTCGCAGGTCTTTAGGTCTCCCCGTTGCAGGTGGAGTGAGAAAATTCGGTTTCTTTTTGAACATATCCCGTTGTTTTAGAAAATTGATAACCTCAAATCTATTGCGTAAAATTCTGTAAGGATTGGATCCAAACCGGAGTTGACGTTCACAACGTACATTCCTGATTGTTGAAGATATCAACTAGAACTTTGCAATAATATTTCAATTGATAAAATACTCACCGCTTCTATTATTTTCAATATAAATTCTATATCCTTAAACAATGCGCCTATGTCACCCATTTTAGTTTTTTAGTTTTGACGTCTCAATAGAACGAGCAGAAATGATCAACTTTGAAGAACTGTTATCAATGACAGTCCAAACTTGTCATTTTGAGCTTCATGAACTTTGTTATTGTAGGTAATTGGCGGTAAAATGTGCAGAAGCAAGTAGTCAGCAGCAAAGTATTCATCAATTTGCTAATGCACGAGGGATATTAGGAAAACTATCTTATCAATACCCTATAACACGTAAAAAATATAAATTTTTGTTTGAATTTTTTATTAGAAAGATAATTCAAATTTCATATGACGTTGCTAGTGACGATTGAATTGATTGAATTGGTTGCAAAAATGCTTCAGATGAGGTGTTACCATAGTTAAAGTATACCAGGTCTGCCGGAGCCTCCCTTCCATCGTTTCTCGAGCTGGGTGACGTCACCCAGTTCCTCCAATCACAGCCTTGTTCTCATCAGCTCGTCGCCGGCACGTAACAACATCATATTATGTCCTCGTCTATGACATTAAATAAACGAACTAAACGACCAATCAGATTGCACTAAACTTTTAAAAAGAGTAGAAGGGAGGCTCCGGCAGACCTGGTATACTTTGACTATGAGGTGTTACCTCGGGTGTTACACAGAGTATAATATAATAAAATATTTTCTATGAATGGTCCTTTTTAGGAGACACTAAATGATCCTACCCGGCGTTGCCAGGGCATCCATATAATAAAAAGGCACTAATCACGGAATATCCGACAGTATAAAGCCGGTCGGTCGGCTTGAAACTTGGCAGATATTCCTTATAAACGTAGTATTTTCTGAGACAGTTCCATAGATTGAAAGATCAAATAAACTTTCACATAACATAGAGTATAATTTAAGTCTTCTCACGCTTTAAGTTGTTTCTATTAATTTGAAATATGCATATTAAGTTTTGAAACATGGGGATTCACAATCACATCGTGGTGGTCGTAGCGGAATCCTTCTTCTCCGGGTATTAGTTGTTCCTGCGAGTGTACATCGCGGACAACAGCTAGTATCAATAAGATGGAGTGAGCGTAGCGAACCTAGTCGTCCCTTGAAATGGACTATATGGCACAATGTATGTCTTCGTGTAGGGGACGAATGGCAAATACAATCCACAAAGTAGCTTGAAATTTACTGACATAAATTTTAAGTTCGTACCTTAAGCCGTTTTCGAGTTATTCGGCAAGCGGTCGACAAAATACTTGACGCTATTCGCCTTGTTAGCGCGACCGTGTGACAACTTCAAAGGAGTGTTTGGCGATGTTCAACTGCGATGACGACTTTTTGCACCGTTTCGTAACCGTGGACGAAACATGGATCTTAGGCTGTGCCAAACTAAATCGATATTTTTTTATTTCGCTCTTCTTCGAGTATATAGTTCCCCGTTAAAATTCATTCAGGTCCCCCAAATTTGAAACAAATCGGTTAACATTTAGAAGTGCATCAAGCCCAAAACGTGTGTTTTGAAGTTTTTCCTCAATTTTTGAGAGGTTTCTTAACACTGTTCTACAATAACGGGATGTTTGACACTTGGGAGACATTATTACATTCAAACACAAAGAATTTAATGCATTTCACATCCACTTTCCGACAGATATATTGGCGAAAACAAAACATTTTTTAAGCCCTAAAAACTGTAATTTCAACTTTCAACTTCAATAACTTCATATTTTTAGGTTCGTGATGCATCATATGCTCTTTTAACGTAGTCTAGTATCACGTAGCATTAATTGAATTGATAATTCTAGAGAGCTCATCTACACTCGAGTGGAAAAACGCACCACAAGAAAATGCACCAAAAATGGCAACAATTCAGACTGCCTTAACTCGGTTGCATTTAGTCGAAAATGGATGAATCTTTGAGTTCTGAAAAGGTTAGAACCTTCCCTTTAATGTGATGCTAGTTAATGTGATACCAAAACCATTCCACCCCCTCCCATCCCGCTAAGAAAAATATGTTCCTGGTGCCAAAAAATGTCTCACTTTAGACAGCTCTAAGAAGAGCGAAATAACAATATACCGTTTTTTTTTGGCACAGCCTAATGGATCTATCACATCACACCAGAGACCAAAGGACAGTCGAAACAGTGGACTTGTCCTAGTGAATCGAAGCCGAAAAAGGCCAAAGTGGGTTTATCGGCCAATAAAGTCATGGCAACAGTTTTTTGGGATGCTCACGGTATCGTCCACATCGATTACGTTGAAATGGGGCGAAACGATCACCGGCGTATATTATGCAGAGCTGTTGGATCGATCCGACGCCAATTTAAAGCGAAAGCGGCCGCATTGGCAAAAAAAGTGCTCTTTCACCAGGATAACGCACTCACGCGCAGTTCCGCAGTCGCCATTGCAAGATTACATGAATTGCGCTACGAATTGGTTCGTTATCCACCATATTCTCCAGATTTGGCTCCCTGCGATTCTTATGTACTTCTAAACTTGAAGAAATGGCTCTGCGGAAAAAGATTTGGCTCCAACGATGAGGTCATCGCTGAAGCAAACGCCTATTTTGGAGGATTGTCGAAATCATATTATTTGGAAGGGATCGAAAAATTAGAAAAACGTTGGAGGAAGGGTATTGGGAAACAAGGAGAGTATGTTGAGAAATAAAATAAGTTTTCACTAAATAAATCATTTCTTGTTGTATTTTTCACTTTTCACCTTGAATAGAACGTGATTATAATTGGAATTTTTTTACTTTAATTACATAAATTACTTAGAATAAACTATATCGAAAAAAAATACACATGCTTCTACTAAGGCCAATATTCCCAGCGCTAATTCAAAGTCTTCGGAATCATCATCGGTATCAACAGCATAATCAACTATCAGCCATATTCCAACCACCAAATGGATTATGGCTCCAGTAATTAGTATCACGAGTTCTAAAACATCATTTGCGGATTCATGGATGTAGGCAACTATTACTATCAGAATCATGATCAAGTATTCTGCGAAAGCAATAACTGTAAGGTTGAAACAATGCGTTCCCGTCGAAACCCATATGTATTGTATAAGCACACATCCTACCAATAATATGACCTGTAAATAATATTTATCATCAGTTCCTGCTGTTATTATTCAATTGATTGGGTCGTTTATCTCTATTATTTGGCCATTTCATTTTAAGTCTTTTCACACGGATCCAAAATATTGAAATAATTAACTAAAATAATAATAATAATAATCTAAAATCCATAATTAATATGATACATCATCTATACCAATGGAATATCTTAACCGCGAGGGTTTAAAATCGTTTCAAACAGGGCCGTTTATTGCCATAGAAATGAAAAATTGAGTTCTTGAAGGTGATATTTTTTGACCCCATCTAAGTAATTTGAAGAGAGGCTATCTCTTTCTAAGCGACAGACTTCTTAGATCGGATCTTTTTGTAAAGCATTGCGCTTAAGGAAGCTTAAGCTCAAAGGACAATTACTATGTTTTTATACCACTTTTAATAACAGCATCAAAACTTTACTATAGTTTTAACAGCGGTGCGCCAATATCAAACAGATGTTTAAGCCATTGCATATAGCTTTTATCGCGGGCTTTGAGCGCGGCGACCGAATCAAGAAAAACAGACAAATACCGTAACGAAAATCTAAAAAAACAAAAAACAAATACCGTAACGAAATATCCTGACACCCACCACTCCGCCTACCATGTAGTTCGGCCGAGCTTAAAATTGTCGAAATGTTAACTTTGAACCTTTTAAAAGGTCGTGATAGCCCAAACTGGGTCGAAAACTGTTTTGAATTAGTTAATTTTCGATAAATCTAATGACGTTCACGTGAGAAGCGCGTAGGTCGCGAGTTAGAAAAGTGCAAATTTACGGCACATAGAACGTCTTAACGAGGACTTTTCGCATGCGGTTTTCGCTCCATGTCGTTAGTTTATGAACGGGGCCAACTAAATAGCATAGTCTCGGGCCCCAAAATGTCGATTAAATAGGGAAATTTAATTAAAACAGTTTGAGGTATTCTCAGCTGTCACCTACTAGCATCTGACGTGCGACGTACGAAAGGGAATTTTCTAGCTACTTAAATATACCGAAAGCGGGTAAAAGCCAGCGGCTCATAGACCAAAATACTTTATTACAACTGGCGCCGGCCGCACGGGGTTCGAAACAGCCCCAAATTAACAAAATAGAGGTAAAATGTAGAAACTCTTACTTACGCGCAGCGAGCTCCTCGAGGATATGTCTAAATGATTACGTTCGTAGCTAATTACATAAGTCGTCTGGCGTTCATGCAATTGTGTTTTTATACAATTCGAACCTTCTGATTTAGATAGGCCACGTGAAAATCCCGGAGCCGGAAGCGCTATCGAGATCTGAACGTTTAAACTTTCGTATAAAAATGTGTTTACAAGTCAAGTGACACTTGTCACCATAGATAACTCTACTACCGGTAGTAGAGTTATCTATGCACTTGTCACAGAATACTCTTCATAGAGATCAAGATGATACTCTTTTTTACTTATAATTCGTGAAGATTTTGAAGGGGTAGTGGATGTTTTTCTGCCCAACTTTTTCCAGTGGCGTAGTGCTATGCAATAGCTTTACCGCGGCAGTCCCCGAGTGCCACACGTTTTATTTTTTTTTTCAATACTTTGACTCGACGAGAAGGGAAAGACCTCAATAGGTAAAGAGTTTCACAACTCCGCCGTTTCATAAAAAAATTAGGTTCAGTAGAAAGAAGTTCGACAGGCCTCGAGCTTGACAACGAAGAGGTGACTAATTTACGCTCGTCTAGTCCGCCTATCTGGAATCTCTCAAGGTGGAACAACAGACGAGAGGTTTGATGAAGACCGACAATGGAAATATCTATAGAAAAGGGAGAGATACCTTTCAATGGTGTTCTAGAGAGGTCAATGAACTCGTAAGTGTAACATCATCAATCAGACGAATAGCTCTATTCTGGATAGAATCCAAGAGCTTCAGGAAATGTCGAATCTATGCTTTTTGGATCATGAGGAGCTGGTGGGATGTAAAGTGGCTGTTGGCTCGGAATAGACAATTTTTGTCAAGCGGTTTTTGCAATGGATTACACATGATGATCCCATGAGAGGGTGGTGTTGGTGGTGACCCGAACATGGATATGAAATACTTCATAGGAATAGACCTGACATCATGATATTAGGAATTGTGGGATCCGCCTGAAGAAGGCGCTTCGGAGTTAAAACTGTAGTAACGTTTTCATGTTATTATTAAAAGTGGTATAAAAAACGAGTCTCTAAAATAGTCCAGATGGATACGGGAAGGCTCAAAACGGGTATCCAGAAAAGTATTTTAGGCCGATTACAATACTTCCCCTAAACTACGTATAGTGAGGGAAGTAAAAATTATGAGACATGGATCGCCGGACATTTTAACCAGAGACCAAAGAACAGTCGAAACAGTGGACTTGTCCTGGTGAATCGAAGCCGAAAAAGGCCAAAGTGGGTTTATCGGCCAATAAAGTTATGGCAACAGAGCTGTTGGATCGATCCGACGCCGATTTAAAGCGAAAGCGGCCGCATTGGCAAAAAAAGTGATCTTTCACCAGGATAACGCACTCACGCGCAGTTCCGCAGTCGCCATTGCAAAATTACATGAATTGCGCTACGAATTGGTTCGTTATCCACCATATTCTCCAGATTTGGCTCCCTGCGATTCTTATGTACTTCTAAACTTTGGCTCCAACGATGAGGTCATCGCTGAAGCAAACGCCTATTTTGGAGGATTGTCGAAATCATATTATTTAGAAGGATCGAAAAATTAGAAAAACGTTGGAGGAAGGGTATTGGGATACAAGGAGAGTATGTTGAGAAATAAAATAAGTTTTCACTAAATAAATCATTTCTTGTTGTATTTTTCACTTTTCACCTTGAATAGAACGTGATTATAATTGGAATTTTTTTTACTTTAATTACATAAATTACTTAGAATAAACTATATCGAAGAAAAATACACATGCTTCTACTAAGGCCAATATTCCCAGCGCTAATTCAAAGTCATTGGACTCATCATCAACAGCATATTCAACTATCAGCCATATTCCAACCACCAAATGTATTATAGCTCCAGTAATTAGTATCAAGAGTTCTAAAACATCATCTGCAGATTCATGGATGTAGGCAACTATTAGTATCAGAATCATGAGCAAGTATTGTGCGAAAGCAACAACTGTAAGGTTGTAACAATGGTTGAAAGACGAATACCACATATAATGTATAAGCACACATCCTACCAATAATATGACCTGTAAATAATATTTATTATCAGTTCCTGCTGTTATTATTCAATTGATTGGGTCGTTTATCTCTATTATTTGGCCATTTCATTTTAAGTCATTTCACACGGATCAAAAATATTGAAATAATTAACTAAAATAATAATAATAATAATCTAAAATCCATAATTAATATGATACATCATCTGTACCTATGGAATATCTTAACCGCGAGGGTTTAAAATCGTTTCTAACAGGGCCGTTTATTGCCATAGAAATGAAGAATTGAGTTCTTGAAGACGATATTTTTTGACCCAATCTAAGTAATTTGAAGAGAGGCTATCTCTTTCTAAGCGACAGACTTCTTAGATAGGATATTTTCGTAAAGCATTGCGCTTAAGGAAGCTTAAGCTTAAAGAACTATTACTATGTTTTTATACCACTTTTAATAACAGCATCAAAACTTTACTATAGTTTCAACAGCGGAGTGCCAATATCAAACAGATTTTTAAGCTATTCCATATAGCTTTTATCGCGGGCTTTGAGCGCGGCGCGGCGACCGAATCAAGAGATACCGTAACGAAAATCTAAAAAACAAAAAAAATTAAACGTGTGGCACTCGGGGACTGCCGCGGTAAAGCTATTGCATAGCACTACGCCACTGTAAAAAGTTGGGCAGAAAAACATCCACTACCCCTTCAAAATCTTCACGAATTATGAGTAAAAAAGAGTATCATCTTGATCTCTATGAAGAGTATTCTGTGACAAGTGCATAGATAACTCTACTACCGGTAGTAGAGTTATCTATGGTGACAAGTGTCAGTTGACTTGTAAACACAATTTTATACGAAAGTTTTAACGTTCAGATCTCGATAGCGCTTCCGGCTCCGGGATTTTCACGTGGCCTATCGAAATTAGAAGGTTCGAATTGTATAAAAACACAATTGCATGAACGCCAGACGACTTATGTAATTAGCTACGATCGTAATCATTTTGACATATTCTCGAGGAGCTCGCTGCGCGTGAGTTAGAGTTTATACATTTTACCTCTATCTTGTTAATTTGGGGCCGTTTCGAACCCCGTGCGACCGCCGCGTATTTTGGGCTATGGGCTGCTAGCTTTTACTCGCTTTCAGTATATTTAAGTAGCTAGAAAATTCCCTTTCGTACGTCGCACGTCATATGCTAGTAGGTGACAGCTGAGAATACCTCAAACTGTTTTAATTGAATTTTCCTATTTAATCGACATTTTGAGGCCCGAGACTATGCTATTTAGTTGGCCCCGTTCATAAACTAACGACATGACCTACGCGCTTCTCACGTGAACGTCATTCGATTCATCGAAAATTAACCAATTCAAAACAGTTTTCGACCCAGTTCGGGGCTATCACGACCTTTTAAAAGGTTCAAAGTTAACATTTCGACAATTTTAAGCTCGGCCGAGCTACATGGTAGGCGGAGTGGTGGGTGTCAGGATATTTCGTTACAATATTTGTAACGAAATATCCTGACGTAACGAAATATCCTGACACCCACCATTCCGCCTACCATGTAGCTCGTCCGAGCTTAAAATTGTCGAAATGTTTCGAAATGTTAACTTTGAACCTTTTAAAAGGTCGTGATAGCCCCAAACTGGGTCGAAAACTGTTTTGAATTGGTTAATTTTCGATAAATCGAATGACGTTCACGTGAGAAGCGCGTAGCTCGCGAGTTAGAAAATTGCAAATTTACGGTACATAGAACGTCTTAACGAGGACTTTTTACATGCGGTTCTCGCTCCATGCCGTTAGTTTATGAACGGGGTCAACTAAATAGCATAGTCTCGGGCCCCAAAATGTCGATTAAATAGGAAAATTTAATTAAAACAGTTTGAGCTGTCCGCTACTAACGTTTAGACGTGCGACGTACGAAAGGGAATTTTCTAGCTACTTAAATATACCGAAAGCGCAAAATACTTTATTACAACTGGCGCCGGCGGCACGGGGTTCGAAACGGCGCCAAATTAACAAAATAGAGGTAAAATGTATAAACTCTAACTTACGCGCAGCGAGCTCCTCGAGGATATGTCAAAATGATCACGTTCGTAGCTAATTACATAAGTCGTCTGGCGTTCATGCAATTGTGTTTTTATACAATTTGAACCTTCTAATTTAGATAGGCCACGTGAAAATCCCGGAGCCGGAAGCGCTATCGAGATCTGAACGTTAAAACTTTCGTATAAAATTGTGTTTACAAGTCAACTGACACTTGTCACCATAGATAACTCTACTACCGGTAGTAGAGTTATCTATGCACTTGTCTCAGAATACTCTTCATAGAGATCAAGATGATACTCTTTTTTACTCATAATTCGTGAAGATTTTGAAGGGGTAGTGGATGTTTTTCTGCCCAACTTTTTCCAGTGGCGTAGTGCTATGCAATAGCTTTACCGCGGCAGTCCCCGAGTGCCACACGTTTCATTTTTTTTTCAATACTTTGACTAGACGAGAAGAAAAAGACCTCAATAGGTAAAGAGTTTCACAACTCCGCCGTTTCATAAAAAAATTAGGTTCAGCAGAAAGAAGTTCGGCAGGCCTCGAGCTTGACAACGAAGAGGTGACTAATTTACGCTCGTCTAGTCCGCCTATCTGGAATCTCTCAAGGTGGAACAGCAGACGAGAGGTTTGATGAAGACCGACGATGGAAATATCTATAGAAAAGGGAGAGATACCTTTCAACGGTGTTCTAGAGTGGTCAATGAACTCGTAAGTGTGACATCATCAATCAGACGAATAGCTCTATTGTGGATAGAATCCAAGAGCTTCAGGAAATGTCGAATCTATGCTTTTTGGATCATGAGGAGCTGGTGGGATGTAAAGTAGCTCTTTGCACGGAATAGAACATTTTTGTCATGCGGTTTTCGCAATGAATTAAACATGATGATCCCATGAGAGGGTGGTGTTGGTGGTGATCCCGAACATGGATATGGAAGACTTCATACGAATAGAGCTGACATCATGATATTAGGGATTGTGGGATCCGCCTGAAGAAGGCGCTTCGGAGTTAAAACTAGTAACGTTTTCATGTTATTATTAAAAGTGGTATAAAAAACGAGTCTCTAAAATAGTCCAGATGGATACGGGAAGGATCAAAACGGGTATCCAGAAAAGTATTTTAGGCCGATTACAATACTTCCCCTAAACTACGTATAGTGAGGGAAGTAAAAATTATGAGACATGGATCGCTGGACATTTTAACGCCTCTTTTAAAAAGGGAGTGAAAATCATAAGCTAAAAGGGAATGGTAATCATGAAATAATATAGTACAGAATTTTGGGAAATATTTATTAGATACTTGTATTGAATTGCCTTTACATAAACTAGGACTTGGGAAAAATTAAATCAAAGAGGAAAAGACATGCCATTATTAAGCCCAGTATACCCAGCGCTAATCCATAATCATTAGTGTAACGATCATTGAAGTCAACTTTAATACCACCTAACCCTTCTATCGAAAGGTCACTGCTAGAACTATGCCTACAATAATCAACTATCAGCCATATGCCAATTGCTAAATGGATTATAGTTCCACTTATCAGAACCAACAGTTCTATGGATTCATCTGCAGATTCCAAGCAGTAGGCAACTATTATTATGAGAATGATTAATAAGAATCCTGCGAAAGCCAATGCTGCAAGGATGAAACAATGCTGTCCCGATCCAAACCACACATAGTGTAGAATCACGCACCCTACTATTAATATAATCTGTAAAAAATAGCCAATTTCAGGCGTCATACCGTTTTCAATTCATTCACACCGATTAAACTCCTATTTTAAGTCCTCCACACTCATCATCATAGGAAGAAACACTAAGAATAATGATTTTGGTAGAAATTATAATATACATTCAACAAAATACCTGATTTCAGGCATCGTATCATTTTTCAATCGATTCGGTCTTATGATGATAATCAATTTTTTGAAGTGTTGGAGACATTAGGATGAAGAGAAATACACTTCTTTCTGATGGTAGAAAGTGTTAAATATTTCAGAATATTTCATTACTTACAGCTTCAATTATTTTTAATATAAATTCTACATCTTTAACCAATGAGCCTATGTCAACCATTTGGAGTTGATGCCCACGATACGGGAATGAATGTTTAACTTCGAAGAACTTTCAATGACAGTCCCAACATGTCATTCTATCTTTCAAAAACTTGCTGTGAAATGAATTAAGTTGACATGACTTTTGAGAGATGTCACTTTGAAATTTTGACTCATCAGTAGCTCAACTGTGAAGTGTCGCCAATAAAAAATATTGGGCCCAATATCACTCTCAAAGATTTCACTCATGATAAGTAACTAATAGAACTATAAAAGAGGTCACACTGTGGATACACTATAGCACTATAAATAAGAAACAAAACCATTATTCAGTAAAAATACTGAGGACTAGTGGAGTAAATCTGGCAAATGGTTGCCGAAATTCTTACGATGCTTAGCGACCCGGTGGAAAATGTTTGTTGTGGTACCAATAACAAGCCCCTGAAATTTCTATTTCCCAAAATGGGTGCAACCCCTTTTTTTGGCCAAAAAGTTTTTTTTAAGGGTAGTTTAGCAAAAAAAAATTAATATATCTGATTGTATTGAAAATTAAGAAACCGAAGTAGAACCCTTTTATTGTCAATGTCCAAGGAACTTCCAGTCCAAATTTTAAGTTGATCCGACCTCCCCCCTCTCCGTAATAGGTATATATATACTCATATATGCAAGGAATCTTACGTAACGGCTAACTCGATCATTTTTCAACCGATTTGGATGAAAATATTGAATAGTTTTCCAGAAATTCAACTTTTAAGTCAATTTTTCAGTTTTTTTTCAAATTAAGATATCTCATGTCATTTACATCCGATCGGGATCTGCTTTGCGTGAAAATGTAGGTATTCGCATATAGTTTTATGTCATGGAACTCAATTTTCGATTATTTTTTTTATTGGCCCCAACATAACAAGACAGAGGTAAAATGTATAAACTCCAACTGACGCGTAGCGAGCTTCTCGAGGGAAATGTCAAAATGATCACGTCCATAGCTAATTACATAGGACGTCTGGCGTTCATGCAATTGTGTTTTTATACAATTTGAACCTTCTAATTTCGATAGGCCACGTGAAAATCCCGGAGCCTAAAGCGCTATCAACTTCTGATCCTCACAATATTCGTATAAAATTGTGAAATTTCGCACTTTTAGAACTTCAAATTAATTAATTTGACACAAGTTTTGGGGATATTAATAGCGAAAATAGCCAATACAGGCCGGAAAAAAAAAATGAAAACTGAGTTCCATGACGTAAAACTATATGCGAATACCTACATTTTTCCGCAAAGCAGATCCAGATCGGATGTAAATGACATAGTTTTGAGAATACAACACATATCTTCAGTTCAAATTTCAACAAAATCGGTTGGAAAATGATCGAGTTAGCCGTTACGCAAGATTCCTTGCATATATGAGTATATATATCTTTTACGGGGAGTGGGGAGGTCGGATCAACTTGAAATTTGGACTGGAAGTTCCTTGAACATTGGGAATAAAAGGGTTCTAGTTTGATTTCTTAATTTTCAATACAACCAGAGATATTAATTTTTTTGGCTAAACTACCCTTAAAAAAGTAAAAAAAAACTTTTTGCCCAAAAAAAGATATTGCACCCACTTTGGGAAATTGAAATTTCAGGGGGTTGTTATTGGTACCCTAATAAACACTTCCCACCGGGTCGCTAAGCATCGTAAAATGTTCGCCAACCTTGCCTTTTTTCTTGCCAGATTTACTTCACTAGACCTGTTATAAAAAGCGAATGACCTGAGAAGATAAAGCTTCATTCAACAAAATCTTGCATACATATTTGACAAAAAATAAACTGACATTGATAAGACTAAGCATAACAATATAAATTAACAACAGGTAAATAAAATATAAACAATATCATAATGGATATCACGACAGGACTGTTTCTTATTTATAATGATAAGTGATATCAATAGAAAAACAAATTGTAAATAAATCTTACTTTGGGAATACATTATATATAAATTCTCGGGAAATAGGTCACGCTAACACTTATGTTCATTTTAGCCTTTCGGCACGTTTCGGCCTCATGACCATCATCAATGTCTAAAACGGAATTTCTCAAAACTAATTGTATCATCACAAAGCGTCCCCATCGCACCAATTTCAACTAAAAACACGAGTAATCGAAATTGCAACACATCAATGTTCCAAGTATATGAATCAAAAATCCACTGCTTAGCAATTTTCGTATAAAATTAGAAGCACCGTTTGAAATACGACTGAAATACAAAAATGTACCTAAAATATACTTTTAACATTATAAAGACGCATATAGGAATTTGCAAGGGTTTTGATTAATTAAATCTGACTTGATGATTGAACGTCTGCTCTATGATTTACAGACTTGCTAGTCACGTTTTATGTGAATCATCTCCAGAATAGATATTTTATAATAATTGGTTCCTTTAGTTAAAATATTAGCGTATTTGTAATCGAATTGATGGTTATAATCAAAACAATGTAAAGCAAGAGCGGGGGAATTTTCTGAGTTTTTGTTTCTTGTACTATACTTATGGCCATACATTCTTTTTTGTAAATATTGTTTAGAGATTCTTGTATAAGTCCCATCGCAATCTAAACAATTTAATTTGTATACTGTGTGGCTTTGTTTATCTTCAACTATTTAAAGCTTTTAGATTTAAAAAATATTTACCAACACAGTTAGTAGATTTATGCGCAACATATTTATATCATACTTTTCAAACATTTCTTAATTTTCTCTCTGAGGTCTCCGGAATGTATGGTAATGTTATAAAATTATTTGTATTTCCGTTTATATTATTTATATACACGACGTTTTGACAGTCCAATTTCTCGAAAACTGTTGATATGACATATATGAAATTTGGCAGATATAAACAGTCGAAACTGATGCTTATATTTATTATAAAATGACTTCCGTTTTTCCTGTCAATTCGAGTCACGTGACCCCAACATAATTTTTTTAAATGGGACAACCGGTATAATATTACACTTTTGGATATATCATTCAAAAACAAATTCAACGATACCACACTTGTCATTGTATTGTGCAGTAATGATGATAAGGGCAATTTAGGTGGCTATGAAACAAACAACTATTGTAGCAACAACATAGGTTGTCATTCAGTATTGTTAGGTGAAGTTTATTCAAGAACTGTAATTAATTATTAGTCATAATCTCGTGAAGACAGTGTAATAATAAGTAAATAATGCCTTCAATTTTTACTTACGATGCTACTTATTTATGGAGAATATGGAAAAATATGACGTTCCATTATAGATTTTATTTATTCTTTCTTTACTGTTCCAGTATATTACGATCAATTTTTAAATTGTTGGGACGCTCCTCTGGATGGGACAATTTAATTGGGATACAAGTAGAGCGTTTTCAATTTCTAACAATCCCATAGGGTATGGGTAGCTTTAACATTAATTTGATGTTCGCCAATGCGCAACTGCACACCTTGTTTTGTTATATCACGCGGTGTCTTCTGCTGCCGGTTGCTGTTTATGGATAGAACTTTACACACTCGTTCTCATTCTTGGTGCCGCGTTTTAATTTATTTTCGTTTTCCGCTAATAGAGAAAGCATTGAAATGGAAGATTTAACCGAACAAATAGATTTCAGTTCACCATACGCCAATTATCGTTCACCTTTAAGTACGAGGTACCCTAGCAAGTTGATGCAATACATTTTCAGTGACCAAAAGAAATTTTCAACTTGGCGTAAGCTATGGATAAATCTAGCGATTGCCGAAAAGGTAGGATTATTTACTTGTGTTCTTATTTCATTTATCTGGTGTGTCGAGAATCTAATTCTGAACTTTCAAACTAGCTTCAAAGTTTCAGGTTAACCGTTGCTATAATTTAGGTATTAAAACTGAACATCTTTATTCACTTTAGTAAATACTAAATACGTTGTTTGAAAGATAATGTTTTAAGTTCAAAATGTTTTCGCAAATCCAACATAACCTTATTTTGTATTATTGGTTCTCACACGGTATCCAGCTACATGTGGAAAGCTTTAATAAAGATTAAAGCTTTCCACACACGTTGACGCATTCCTCTCGTGATGTATTCTCCGTATTTCTAGATTACAAATTCTATATAATGGAATAATGTTCAACTAATCGATAAAAAGTTCAGATTCGGCTTCTTGTCCTTCAGGTATCGTGGTCATTAATGTGAATACTCGAATAATGAATAGACTATTCAGAATCTAGCATTATCCCAAATATGGGAAATAACAAGACGATTTTGGTATATTTTGATATAATATCGGTATCGGCGCGCTGTAAGGCATCTTTAAGTCAAATACTAATTTCGACGCGGACGTGATGTGACCAAATTTCGATAATGCGATGGAAGAAAATAGCGATGATGGAAAAAAATATTCTGAAATTTATAAATCAAAAAAACCAAATAGTTCACAATTTCTAAATAAATAAGTTATTCCCAAAGCCGCTGGTGATTCCAATGAAACGAAAAGGAAATAACAAAATTTGCCGATATCTAGATACGATACCGATGCACCTATATTTATATCGGTATCGGCCGATCACTAACTTCAAGCATTTCGAACCAAATTGCACTTATATCATGACTATAATAATATGTATGGTTTTAACATTGTTATATTCTGTTGGTCTCTAATGTGTTTTTCTCGTTAAAACCATAAAAGTTGAAAATACAAAATGAATTAGGGTGGTCATAAGACCGCAGTAGTAACGTAGTCTTGGGTTTAGCTTTCATTTTGACAACGACCTTAATTGGCCTTCGAGACAAGAAGAAAACCTCTTTGACCTTGGATATTCTCTATTTTCAATACCTATGTTGTTTTAAACGTTAAAACAAAGCGATTGGAACAAAATAAGTTGGGTAATTTTTTTTGGAACAGAAATCATAATTGACTGGGTTATACTCATGTGCCTATTATTTTTCACAGAGTGAGTTGAATCGGAACGTCAGTATTGAAAAAATATTTATCACGATTTACCAGAACTATAAAATTGAATAGGAATCAGCCATCACGTGATGAAAATCCATTCTAAACATAAATGTGACCGACCATCTTAGCCCCTAGATCGTTAGTTATAAACAGTTAAAGTTGTTGTTGAACGGTTTTGTTGTAATTTCGGTGACAGCAGTTTTAAATTAACTTGAACGTACTGTAAGTGTTGAATCGATTCGATGTAAACTTTCCGAACTATGATTGTTTTTTAATTTTCAACCCTTCAGAAAGGGGTGTTTATTACACGATTTCCCTAATAAGCAAAAGGGTTCGTCACCGAGCAGCAAACGATTTTTGTCAAAATTTGAACATGATAGCCTCTTTCGTTATGGACTTTGCTTAACGATTTTAGAAATAGCTTGAATAAATGCAATATACTCTTCCGACTTCGTCGAACAGTGACACAACACGTCTCTCAGTCCCAGGCAGCTGTTTCGATTTTCTCATAAGTTTATCAGTGGAACGACTAGGACGATGAAATCACTATTCAACCATTTCCGCCGGAGGTATAGAAATCTCATTTGGAAATGGTAAAGGACCAAGTGATCCAAACGCCATCTACCAGAGGATAGATGTCCCACTGGAAGAATTATTCACAATGCACTAACGCATTGATTCAAAGTTCTTACGCGTTACATCGAAACGACGGGGATAGTGTTGAACATACAGCCACCAGGTGGCGGTTCCGAAACAATGAATTGGATGACATCATATCTGAATTGTGCGATTAATTTTTATGTTAGAATGGTAATACTATATTACCAACAATAAATTATCATACTTATTCAACATGTATCCCATGTATGGAGCACTTTAACTGAATTGAGTAAGCTGTGATGACAAATCGATGTCCATCCTAGTGGGTGTCGGCTTAAGCCGATAACAAATAATGTGTTTGAGTTAAGGCAAATATGCAAGTGAGGAAATTATCAAATAAATCATAATAAAATCTTGCTCAAAACAGAAATATCTCCATTTACGAGTAAATGATATTATTTATTTAAACGACCTTAGTTGGCCTATCTAAATATAAAGTATGGTACGAGTTGTTATCTGCTAAACACGTTGAAACAATGATTACATAATGATCAATGATGTAACATTTCTAATCTCCTGCTCTTTCTGACAATGCAATAAAGTTGTGGAATGTTTGACAATAATCTATCACATAAATTTTACCGAGCGTTAATTTTACAAACTAGAATAATAAAATGTTCTACTTGATTATCTAATGCTGCTTAGTATCAGATTTGACTTGAACAAATGACACAATACGCCTTAATCGCTGCATAGGCACCTGGACAACTAAATTGCGTCGCGAGATTCTAAGCGGATTCAAAGAGTTCAAACATTCTATAGGAAAATTTACGGCTTCATCATTATTTTAAACAGAGATTTTTATGTAATTTTTTCACTCTCAAAGTTATTGAGGATAACATTTTTTAATTCAACTGCGCTATGATTTTTCGGTGATAAAATCACTTAATAGCTGAAGGTACTGTATGTCGTGACATTGTATGTCATTAACGTTCAACACAACTCTATGTTTATACGAGGATACCGCAGGAAGAAACGTTATTTACCGACAAAAAGTCTTTGTCCTCATCTGTTTTAAAAACTCTTAGATTTCAGAGCGTCTTGGTCGACTCCAAATGTACCCTGTATCTCAGTAAGAAGCCGATTTTTATCCATTGTTGTACAGTGAAATATTATTATTTTTACCTTCTGAACGTACAGAAATTTAGGTTATTACTTATGAATCAGCCTGTAGATGAGACCAATTAAATACCACCCGTCTGAACACTACCTTCCGGTAGGAAAATTACCAATACCCCCCTGGAAGGTGGTCACAGTCTACAGTAACAAATAATGAACTAATGTTTATTAAAACTAAGTATAAAATTTGTTAAAAAATTTATTGTAACTTTATGCATAACAATCACAACATCAAACACTATTCTATTTACTAGTTAATTAATTAAAATTTACAAAATAGATCTGTGGCAAGAACTAAAATAAGAATAACATCATTGGATTGTCAATGATGATAATAGTAAGAAGATTATCATTCAGAAAAAATGATAAAATAGGTGCATGATATAGGTGTAATCGGGGATGGTTTGGATGCGAGGATAATTGGACAAGTTCAAATTTTCCGCGCTAATGTGAATTCTACGGTTGCGATCGGTTGTACATAATTATTTTCATCACTGTCAGAGACTTGGTGACAGAAGTATGTAGTCGCCGCTATACGATTGTTACTTTGATGAACCTGGTCTACTTTTCGCCTCCTCTACAATTGTTAGTTCAGATTTCACATACACAAATGTGGGAATACATCACTTGGGGATACAATGGACAGGTTCATTGTACCCCCGCTATTTCTGTTTCCCCAGAATAATCGAATACGTACCTAAAATCTAAACCAAGGAAGTGTCTGAGGCAGGCCGAAAGTTAGGAAAGTATGATCGCCACAGACACATCGGGTAAGGCAGTACTCGAAGAAAAGGAGATAATGGAGTATGCAAAGAAATCAAAGGTCGCCAAGAAGAAAGTTTTCGAAGAAGATTCTTAGGATGAAGGTATGGGAGAAGTCAACATTTTTCTGAATAGGAAGATGACGTAGAAAGAGACGAGATCATTAAAAGTTTCAACGATGAACGTCTTAATTGTAAATATTCCGTGGAAAAAGTTTTGTAGCAGAAGTGAACTTTCTACAGGAGCCTGCTTCCTTCCAACCGCTTTGAACCAACAGCTGAAGAAACTTCATTCGTGAATTTCTCGTGTTTTTTTTGGATTCTTCAGATTCTTCTTTCAACGCACACCTAACGTGATATTCTTTTCTGCTTTTATATTTAGAAAATACACGAATTAGAAATATTTCGATTAATGAATCACTCTTTGTGTGCTCCTAACTGCATGTCCCGGGTGCGGTCGGAAGTATCCCCCATAAACGGGGATAGCCTGTACAGATGCAATGCCTCTAATTTCAGGCCTTTTTCTTGACATTTTTATATTATGAGTAAATTTACCTGAAGGATTACTCGTAAGCATTAGCGCAAAAACTAAAATGGTAAAATACGTAGACAAAGAAGAATAAATAAAACCCAAAAGTTACCAAACCATCCCCGGTCAGAACGTATCATGCAACATGAAAATACTATTCGGATTTCTCTCGTTTCACAATTTACTTGATGTTATATCAACGACAATATTCAGTCCTGCCTTTGAATTATAATTATTTTCATTACAAAGAATATCATTCAGATATACGTCCGAAAATTCTGATGATTTACTTTAACATGTTTTGTACTGAGGATGTCGTCAACCTCGCTTTGAACTAGCCTGTAGTATAACCACACTGAATACGTATCATTGACATGAGAAATATCTGTGTGGTATTTTAAATTCAGACTTAGCCTAGCATTTTTCCATAATTCGAATAAGTTTTTGGGTTCTGAATGCAATATATTTTGAATATTGTAAACATTGTTTTTTTACTATAAAAGAGCTCACACTATGGATACACTATGACACTTTAAATAAGAAATATTCACCCATATCTACTAAAAATACTCTGAAAGTACTGAGGAGCTTGCGGCTATCAAGTAGCCATCATTAGAGTAAAAAAAACTGAAACACTTGAAAAAACTAATAGTTTTTTGCCACTCTGTACTTTAACAGTAATTTTTATTACATAAAGATGATTGTTTCTTATTTATATTGTTTTTTTTAACGGAGGATCTTTTTGATGGTGTTAGTAAACGTTTGAAGTTAAGTGTTGCATTATTTGTCTTCCTATTTCAAAGGCTTGTATTCAGAACAGACTGAAAGGAAGATATATTATGAAAAAAAATCATTCCTTGGTTAATTTTTCCTGAAACAACCTTGTTACTTCACTTGTCGTGGGGTTCAAATCAAATATCAAACCCAAGAAAATAATCGAATTCAAATTTTCCATACGAATATTAGGAAAAGGTAGTATTTCTTTGAATTATATTTAGTTGGTCTTGGGTAAATTGATAGTGTATAAAAATACAAAACTAAACTAAACAGTGCAATTCTTCTATTGTCTATGAATCTGCCATTTTTTCTCTCACCACGAACAGAGCGGCTATTACAGTGTCGATTAAATATAGGGCTGCATTGATTATACATAGGGCCCCCATGGCCAATCCAACCTAAAACAGAATAAATTATTTAGCACTTCAGTAAATATGAAATGAAATTAACATTTTAAAATAAATCACTATAATTATACCTGCACTTCGATATTAAAACACTTCAAAGAATATTTCAGAGGCAACGCTTAAATTAGGCTAAATATCTGTTAGATGTTAGAACATAATCATAAGTTTACCCAGTTCCACTTGATTGATCAAACATCAATGCTTTCAAAGTATAGTGGTATAGAAAAGGTTACAAACAGGTGCTTGTAAAACAATCTTTCTATAATTTATCATTTCGGTAATGTAGTTGACTAAAAGTAAATATTTGTAAGTGTTTTGCGCTTTTATTTAAATATCACGATGCGTAACCGTAATTTCACATGAAATCATTATAAAATTGAACAGCAGATATCGATAATTATATTTAGAAATGATTACTAATCTCTATTTCAAATTCTACTTAAAACAGTAACTATGATTGAGATTTTCCCTCTAGTGATACGATTTACAAATTTGGTATTACGAAGTTCAGTGAAAGGTTTTATTGTTCAACTAATAAGACGATATTTTATTAATAAAATGTGAAATTTGTTGTGATTTCTTGGATAGTAGACTTCCGCGGACAGCTAATCTTGAAAAATCTTGTCTTCCGGATGGATTCCGCGTCACAATAGCTCGACTTGATGCAATGAAGACAAGATTATTCAAAATTTGTTGTGATTGTATATTACTCGTAGTAATTATTCAAAAATGCGATGGTGGAAGCCGTTAGTTACTTTGTGATAATTTATAATATTGATATAATAAAATAAAACACTTTTACTTTGTTTTTTATCACATACATTATAGAAACAAATCGTGAGTATAGTTTCGACACTAGTGTGTCATCTTCAAACGATGCTAATGTATGAAAATATGATCAGTCTTGGCTGTTTATGGTACAATATAAAACACAGATCAGAAGTGGGATTTCGGTTGGGAAAATACATTGTTAGAATAGTATAATTGAAATTGGATAAAGAAGTAGAGTTAATATTGTGATAAGAAAATTTTAATTGACATACTTTAATTGTTAATTAAACAATTACAAATTACGCTCCGAGATTCCGGAATATTCAAAAGTTGTTCTTATGGCAAGAACGAATGCAATGCAAAAGGTTTCATTCGGAAAACTACTATCGTTATATATAATTTTAACTTCATCTAAATTTGGTAGTATGCCCTGTTTGTAAAATATGGTTGGAGAAAGATGAATCTGTTTTATTGAGTTTGAAAGATCGAAAGCATTGAACAAAAAATGTGAGGGAAACGCATTTTGATGAAGAATCAGAATTTTTTCTAAAAAGATAGATACTTGTGTAAGTTAATTTCTGGATTGCTTCTTAAAAACTCATATGCGTGTGGATTATTTGTATGTAAAATTGACAATAAACTAATAGTATTCTCAAAATATCTATACCTTTCCTTCAAAGTCGTCTGAAGTGTAATCTGTTCCGATAAAAAATGAAATTTTAAACAATCATCAACATAAATATTCTCTTAGGAAGCCATTTAGCAACGCACTTTATTCAATCGTAATGCTTTTATGCACGCTTATTTACGGGTAAAAAGACTTTCCAATCACACAAAGACACCTAAGAACTAGGTGCAACTTGTAATTTTACACAAGAAATAATAATATATGGATTGTTGTTATGTGCACAACCTCCGGTAGTAGGTTCGCAGTACATACATTGCCCGAAATAATATTGGTCAGAAAACAGAATAATATTATTCCTAATACCGCGCCAGGACCACAGGGTTATAATGAATATACGTTGGCTCCTGTAACGTGGACTTTATCCAGAAACAAAAATTGTTTCCTTAGAAGCCGTCAATTCTGAAATATACAGTTCACTTACCTCTCTCTCTGAAGAAATGTACGTGTACTTATGTTCTGCCAAAAATCCGTGCCAATAGTGAATAGCCGTAGCTCCAACCGCCACCCACATGAAGACGCCTATGATGTTCATTAAAACGTCGGTGAAATACCTAGAAACATATTGTTCATGTTAATTCAAAGATGTAATCATGACAAAGTTTTGGTTCAGCAGGTTGAATAGTGACTACACGTCTCATAGTCCCAGACAGCTGTTTCGCCTTTCTCATGAGGTCGTCATTGGGACGAGGCAGACGTGAAATCACTGGTCAGCCATCTGATGGGGGCTCCGTTAAAGACAATTTATACGAGAAGAAGAATAATATTAACGAATTGAGGGATGATTGCTTACAGTGCCTCAATCCACTTTCCGTGATCGACGATCAACTTGCCGTTTCAAATCTGACCATAAAAACATGTCTTAACTACCAGCACTAGTTTACTTTAAAAACCTTTCTGCTAAATACGTATCTCAAGATTGAAACTATGAGGAAATTCTTCGACTTTGTCGAACTTTTAGAAATTATAATGATTCTTACTTGACAAGGATTCAGAGACAAAGAATATCCTATTTCTATTTACGTTCATGGCTGTTCTTATGACGAGCTTGAATTTTAGCAGCTTGTTTGATATCTAAATGAATTCTAATTGATAGTTAATATCAAGGCAGCTTTGCTACACAAGGTGTAGCCAAAAAATAATGTAATTAAAACGTCGATTTGCGTAAAAGTCGACTTTTGACAAAAATTGCAATGATTTTGCCCAAAAAATAGTTAGGTACTGAACTTTAATGCACTACCTAATGGGATTATTAATTAAGAATCAAAAAAGTTCAAAACCATATTGAAACAAATTCCCTGTAATAACTTCATATGTAAAACTGATGAATTTTTCAATATTGATTTATCCTCTATATATGAATAATGTATTACATTTTTTTCAATGACTCATGCAAATACTACATTGTATATTAGCATCAATAAAATCTTATCTTATCTTACAGAGATATGTGACTTTCGAATTCCACGTATTGTATGTTTTTAAAATGAAAAGTAGTTAGAAACAGTTTAATTGAAGTAGTGAAATTGAGCAATAATTGCGTCATTGAATAGAATATCCCAAGTAGGGGGAAATTCAAACCATTGGCTTTGCCTCTTGATTGAAGCAATGTTACATATTGAACAACTCTTACACTGATTTCAAAGATCTTTTTTCAATTCGTTATTAATTTGAAGACTGGTTTGTTATTAGTTTGAGAAAAAGATTTGATTTATTCGAAGATTCTATCTAGAAAAAAAATCATCGAGAAAAACCAGTTCATTTTCAACTTCAAGGCTAATAATTTCTTTGATTTTTTGATGAAACATGTTTGCATCATCATGGATACCTGTTTGAACTGCCTTGTGATGTCAAGGTTCTTGAATTTATTGAGTAATTTAGTGAATAAGGAAGCTAGTGATTGTTAATTTTCATTTGGGTCCATTTGCCACTATTTTCTCAATGTAACTATTTTCATCATACTAACAGTTTATTGTCTCTGCTCCCGAAACACATACTGATGACGGAGACGGACGTGTAAATGAAGTAACCCACAAATACCCCGGATGCTACTATCTCTGAGTCGGGGTTTTTCTCTTCGTTCAAATTCCATGTACCTCCCACGCCAAGGAAAGAGCCACCATATCCAGTTCGATATAATACCAAGATGATGAGGTTCAAAACCTAGAAAAGAATTTCACTATTACTAATACAAGTCGTATGAAACAAAAACAACAACAATTTCAGAATATGTAAGAGATTTAGAAACAAAGGAATATATGAATATATTCAGTTATCATGTTGGCTTTTGCTAGATAAAATTGATGAGGTCTTTCTAGTCCAGATTGACCAGTAACGTCATTTATTAAGCTATTGCATAGCTTTTATCGCGGGCTTTGAGCGCGGCGACCGAATCAAGAAATTCCGTAACGAAAATAACCTAACACCCCCACTCCGCCTACCATGTAGCTCGGCCGAGCGTTCGCTTAACGTGTATGTATATGGTACGACTGTACGAAGCTCGCACGGATCGAGTCGAGCTGCTCCGAAATCGGACGAATACGTGAGCAGCTGTTTGTGAGAAAGTATATAGGTGTATAGGTATCTATCATATCTTTATAATGCCACACTCACCGCATGTGCGCCCCGTAAGTATACATGTAGGTATATATACTGTTGTAGATACTGTTCAAAAAGGTGGAGTAGCTATTTACCAAAATAATAAAAATGTTACTAATATTATGACTCCGAATATTGAAATAAATATTGCACACGTTAGCGATGTTAATGTTAGGCGCTCATTTGTTGGAGATATTTGTGCGTGCTTATGCAAACTTAGAAATGGCCTAAACATAGTCATGGTAGCAATTTACATTTCTCCGAATCCAAAATTGGACGAGGTAGAGCATTTTATTCATCGCACTTTACTGGAGTACACTGAAGAAGGGTCGAAAATACTTGGTACAAATGGTAATAAATTTCCACTTATCTTGGCTGGCGATTTCAACATCAACTTCGCTGATGAAAAATCAGAGCGGTTGACAACTTTTCTCTCGGAAAAATTGAATTTGAAAATGAATAATGATCCACAAGAATCCACAACAAAATATGGGACCACCATTGACGCGGTATTTTCCAGATATTTATTGGATATCAAGTCTCAAACTTATGTTTCTTATTTCAGTTACCATAAACCTATAGTTTCAATGATAAAAATGCCTGAATAACCTACATGTATCGTAAGATAATAAAAATATTTTAAACGATATTAACTTCTCATTTATTCAATAAAAGAGAAAAATTGTTTTCTTATCGGTCACCACGCTCAAAAAGTGAAAAAAATTCCTGAATAACCTACATGTATTGTAAGATAATAAAAATATTTTAAACGATATTAACTTCTCATTTATTCAATAAAAGAAAAAAATTGTTCTCTTATCGGTCACCAGGCTCAAAAAGTGTAACTTGAATTAATATCAAAGAAAAAAAAGTCAGCGCACTCCGGGAGTGCAGGCAGAAGTGAAAACTTGAAATTATGGCGCGTTGGGCACTTTTTTGGGTGAGCATTTTTAGGTGCGCTCGCGACATGAGAAATTGTTCATAAAAATCAAGTTTATCAAAGCAATGTGGGCACTTTTTGAATAGACATGAAGTATAATAATATAGAAACTATATTCGAAGGAAGTGGTTTTATTTAAATGAGTAAATATTAGTAAATAGTAAATACAAAATTTATCAATTCTCATCCATAATTTCAACAACTCTTACATCATCATTATCAGCATTTTCATCATTATTATCAGGATTTTCATCAAATTCTAAAACTGAAACAATAGGTCTATGGTAACTAAAGTATGAAATGAACAATTTTGATTTAAATCTATTTATATATCTTGTGAATACTGCATCAATAGTAGTTTTGTATTTTGTTGTGCTAAGATTGCGATCATTGGACATCCTTAAATCAAATTCTTCATATAAAAATTCAATTAATGATTGATTTTTGACATCTGCAAAGTTTTTGTTGAAATCTCCACTCAAAATCATAGGATAATGATCAAATCTTCTATTAATTTTCATCATAAATAGTGCGGAAGCAGCTTTAGAATAAATGAATAAATTTGAATACAAGAACTCTCGTATTGCTTGTAAAGAGTGTTTTGGTGAAATATAAACGGCAGCCATTATTATTGTTTGTCCATTAGAATGGCATTGGGAAATACATATATCACCAATATTCGAAACATTAGTGCTAAACATACTGGTATATCTCGCATGCACTTCCATATGATCTGTAGAAAATGTGGCCATAGTATCATCGGACAGAGAGCGCGGACAGCGCTCTCGCATACCTATACACTCTGAGTATACATATAGGTATGTAATCTCGTCTGTCGCGAGAGCACGAACGAATGCCCATGCAAAGAGCGCGTATAGTATACATATATTATAAGAATACACGCGGAGTATATCTGTGTAAAATCTCATCTGTCGCGAGAACGGCTGAAAATGCTCTCCCACAAAAGTGCCCAACGCGCCATAAGAAGTTTTCACTTCAAAAAAATACTGCATAAGTGAAAAATAAATAAATAATTATAATTGCATAAGTTGATAAAAAATGCTATGCAATAGCTTTACCGCGGCAGTCCAAGAGTGCCACACGTTTTTTTAAATTTATTTATTTATTAGTAATTAACGACATATAAAAATGACATTTTGTAGTTAATATATTGTTCATTGTGAGAGTATGGGTAAGCTACTTTATAAAAATAGGCTTATACAATGTGAATACTATTACAAGTTATTCACCTAAAACATCTGCCTTCCTCAACCGGTGCTTAAGTCAACTGCATGACAGCGCGAACATATCAATATCATCGTATTCGTTACCCAACCTAGACATTCTAGATATAGGTGAATTGGTTCCATGAAAAGCGCTATGAAAAAAATCCAAAATTTCTAACTCTTGAAGGAACATAAAACCCGACTTGATCAATAAATAGTTAAATTCATATTGTTTAGTTCAGGTTTTATATCAATCAAAATTTTCCAAGTATGTAATTCTTCTATATATTTTTTTGGTGTAGGAATATCACTATGCATTAAAAATGTAGAAAATAGTTTCATCCAAAATAATATATCGGGTAATCGATTAAATAGATCATGATTAATGATCATGACATTCACAATAATTGTGATATCAAGTAGTAAATGGCAATAACGTTTATCTAAAAATGTTATCTATTATAAGCGTTCTTATATCAATTAAGTTCAAATTTCGACACAACACACAAGTGAAATACTTTGCTCAAATGTTTGTTCATGCGTTGCTCAATATTTATCACTGAGAATGTTCCATTTTCATTTCGAAGTAAATATTAGTCTACTAATAATGTGGGTTAATGAATTAATTCAGAGCTGTTTCATAGAATTGATATAGATGTGGGCTCGAACAAAAATAATGAAACCTGTGATTTGCAAAACTGATATAGAAATCAAATTTTGACTCATCGATTCTTATTCTCAACACTCAACTTTTGAAGTCTATTATTGTTGGTATAACCCTTCGGTTCATCCCATCACACCAGCCACCTCAACTGTTCTAAATCAACAACCCACTAGTCTAACCTGATATTAAAAAGGTGGAAATGTTTATTTGATGAATTTTTTTAATTAACTTATAAAAATGAATTTATTTTCCAGAACACCTGCTTGAAATTTACACAATTTATGGTAAATAATGTATGATTTGTCTCGCTAACAAATTTTTGTCGATTAACATCTGACGAATAGTTTTTTCATGAAAATAAACTTACTAACCCCCTCCTTGATTTTTGTTTTTAAATGAAGTTCGTATCTCGATTATCTATCAACACTTGACCGGTTGAAAATTCAGTTAATACATTGGGTAGGTCAACTGTTGGTATCTCAATCTCAAAACACCTTTAAAAAAAGCAAGTTTAATTTTGTTTGTAAAGAGTTTAATAACAATTTTTACAAACAAAATCAAGGCTTAGCAATGTGTTCTTCATTGAGACCGTTCTTGACTGAAATATTTATGTCCAACTTTGAGACAATATTTTTCAAACAAATTCATTCTTAGGTACAGATACGTTAGATGGCATTATAGCATATTTTACCGGTAAGACTGTTCATGAACACCGAAATTAAATTCACACTAGAAACTGAAAATAATTCAACAATCAATTTTTTGGACTTAAAATCAACTAAACAAAATAACAAAAAACTTATACAGATGTAAAACAACCTGCAGACTCAACACACCAATTTATTCAGCAAAGTAAAATTTCTTGTTTTTATCTGTGAAAATTAAATTAAATCAGATCTCAGACTCCATTAAAAAAGAGAGGGTAATAAAATGCAATTTCGCTGAAAATACTAACTAATTGACTTAGCAAAACAAGTTGACAAGTTCATTTAATGAAAATCAAAAAGGTGTTATACTTCATGAAAAAAAATAATAACAAAAGGTCTGTCAGATGTTTTTGCTAAAAATGGTACATTATTCACTAGAAATTGTGTAAATTTCAAGCAGCTGTTCTGTTAATATTTTTTTGCTAATTTCAATAATTTCATATTTATACTACTCTGGAGGGCGTAATATATTTATAAATGTTTTTCGAGTATTTTCACTTTTTTTAATTTCAATTGTTTGATGGGTACCTTTTGTGCCATAAAAGTTGGGAAAACACCTTCTGTAATACAATTGTTTTTCTTTATCGAAAGTTGTACTTTTCCTGCTTAGGGAGAAAAAGTAATCCTGCGGGTGCATCGTCGTCTTTCATTTATTAGCTTCACTATTTTAGTAGTTTTTTACTTTTATTGAAAATGCTACATGTATTAAATTAATTAAAAACAAATTTAATTGACAACAATCAGTAACCAGATACTATTAAAATTTATACTGATTAATGATTATAAAAAAGTAGTGGCGCTGCTGGTGGAGATTCTAAAGTAATCTCTCGTACATGAGGAGGTAGAAGCAAAACTGTCAATAACAAGCAAACTTTCTTGGGACTTAAAGTAGTATTTATATTATGATATGTTGAAATTTTCACAAGAAAGTAATAAAGGAATTGATGTAAAACGTGGTAGCAAAGTGCCATTCCCTCCATTGCAACTATCGGCGGGGGGGAATGATGCACTTTGCTCCCTTGTTACGCAAATAGCTATTTTGTACAACTGTCAAACAAAAGTTAACATTTTAGGTTTTTTTTTGGTCTCTTAGGTGAAGTTGGCGAGTACAATAATTCCTGCAATTTAAGCTTTCAGAGGGTAAGCCGTAAAAATCGTTTTCAGGATTGGGCTACGCTCCTCATCATCATCACCATTAGAGGGGAGTGGGCTTAACCCACAAATCCACTTAGGCCACTAGTTGGGCCCTTTGTGCGCCCTGTGGTCACAAGCTTATTCCATTCTAGCAGGTTTGTGGCCAGCCATTAGAAACACAGAATATTGCCAACGCTGGTTTCCATAATTTCTTCTGGGGGCAGTTTTGATTCTCTGAAGTGACGATGCCTGATGGATGTCAATGCAGGGCATTCCAACAGGATGTGAGGGGCAATTTCTTCCCCTTCTCTGCATTTACTATATATAGGATAATCTGCGATGCCCATAATATGAAGGTGTTTGTTAAGACGACAGTGACCAGTTAGGATTCCAGTCATCTCTCTGATGTCCCTTCTATTTAGAGAAAGGAGTTTCTTTGAGGGCCTAGGCACAGGCTCTTTGATGAAGAGCTTGACCTGCCTCCTGCGTGGTGATTCTCGCCACAATTCAGACAACTCTTTGTTCAGTTGGCCTAGAAGGGCAAGATCCCCATCCAATTTGATGAAGAGAACATTGGCTCCGCACCGTCAGGCGCTACGGACGATCCTCGCCTGGCCAGAGAGTTGGTCATTTCATTTCCTTCAACTCCACTGTGTTCAGAGACTCAGATGGGTTGAACTTTCTCCTGGCTAGTTCAGGCAGTGTATCTATCTCTGCATTCTTTGACAAGCCTTGATGCGACTCTTGGTGATTTGAGAGCTCCCAGAGCCGACCGGCTGCCTGTGCAAATATATATGCGTCTATTTTCATAGTTCACAAGTCAATATTGGGTAGACCTCCGCCTGAAAAACCGTGAACGCTACTGAAAATGAAAAGCGAATACACTTATTTTAAAGAGTATAGCAAATAAATATATTTTCCAATTTATATTATGAAATCCGAAAATTATAATATTTCTGTAATTGGAAAATTTGGGACCAAGAGACGAGTTTCTCAGGGAAATAGATCTCTATCTGGAAGAAGGGGGTAGCGCCAGGGATCTAGCAACACTGCCATGATATCGTACCAGGATAGTAACCCATAAAAAATGTTTCCAAGTACATTTGAATATTGCAGATTTCAATGTTTATAGAATGCGATGAAACTAGTTACCTACATATCGACTAATGGGACAGTAACGAAGTCGGAAATCAACCCATCTTATCTGATAAAACAAGTGCGAGCCAACGCATGATTTTATAGATAAGCTCCCAATCTTTGCGCCGTTTTTGTTGGTGTTTCAAGAAATTA
The DNA here is from genome assembly GCA_958510875.1 of Endomychus coccineus. NCBI lineage: Eukaryota > Metazoa > Arthropoda > Insecta > Coleoptera > Endomychidae > Endomychus > Endomychus coccineus. Next base: position 126,931,034 of record OY294070.1, on the reverse strand, counting down.
TTCGAGTTCTTCTGACTTATTTGGAATAGTAAAAGTTTGATTCGAAAATAGTTTTTTTTTGGGTGAATGATTTTGTTGACAATACAACACAAAATTATTATTTTATTATTATTATTAACAATTGATTAAAGCCGAGGATTTTTTCCATGAATCAGTAGATATTCGTATATAATATATATAAATTACTGCTATTCACTATTATTGAAGTGGTCGTCGAACCTATTTATAAATAATACACTATTTCTTTGGGTAAGTTACTCCAGGAATCAAAAATCCTATTTCAGAGGAGGTGCCGCCCTGGGTTTGTTTTAAAAGGATACTTCGAGATCTTGTACTGGTCCTCTGAGATAATTTTGATTTAATTGGGCGTGTTCTGAACGCAATTCGGTATACAAACATCTTTAAGACTGAAATAACTGGCCATGTTCACTTACCAGTTTTAATAACCTGATTGCAATAGCCCCAATTGTTTCTACACTGGTCATATTGGCACTTTCTTGTTTTTCTCTTTGCCTGAACAATGTCACACCTTACAGCTTACTGGATCGTCACGACTATGAGCACTAATTAGTTTTATCTGATAAGATAAAGAGAATTGTTGTGAAACAATATATCGCTTTGTACCTGACTAATATAGCTAATATCTAAAGTCTATCTAGACTAAACCTGGCCGTTAATATAACGTTAGATAATAAAATTGGAGTTAGATTCTATCTGGGAAAGTTGGTGTATCGGTAGGATTTAATGAGGGAGAAGATATAGTGATGACAATTAAGGGAAGTTAGCAAGATTTGGAAAATTATAGATATGTTAGAAATTTAGGGGAGTTTAAGGGTAATATAATGAAAAATGTTGGTATGGTGTGATGGAATTAACCATGGAGCACTTAGATTATTTTAAAAGACAAACATTAAATTTTCAATCCAAGTTACAAACGATGGGGCGTCTCTCAGTTGGTGGATTGTTTGCCTTTCTTCTCCACAATCACATGTGCTGATTACGAATTTGCCCCAATTAAATAATTTCTGGGAATTCGGCTTAGTCTGATACATGTTTTAGGAGACAGAGTTAAGCCAGGCGGTGACTATTGGGGTTTTACAAACTCGGCACATGTCAAGCTCGGCCCAGAGATTAAAAGATTCACTTTTAAAATGTTTAAACTCGGCACATGAATAATAATACCTCCCTCTGCTTGCAAGAAATAAACTGATGTAATATTAAAACAAAATGTATTAATTTAAAATATACATAATACATATAGGTACATAGGAAGAACATATTCAAAATTGTATTGACACTGTACTATTTTAATTAATTGCATAATAATGCGATATTATTTTAACATATTGCAGTTTGGAAAACTTACTATTTTTATATTCTATAATTTTAGAATTAACAAAATTATGACGTTTCTTAGTTTCGTTAACACTGTTGCATTTAATACAGATTTCAGTTTGTACTTTAAGAAGTGCGTCTACAAAAATAAATAAAGAAGGATGCGTTTGGTACATGTCTTTCATCTACTGACTTAACTTCGTAGAGCTCAAAAATATAAAAATCGTCAACGTCCTTTGGTTCCAAAAATAAAAGACCAAAACAATAATGGAGCCACTTTCCAATCTCGGAATTTTTGTCTTGGTATTCTTTTGATAAACCTAGATTTCAAATTTTTCTGTACAATGCTTGAGTTAAGTGGAATCGACACCCAGTAATTTTAGCATTTAGATAAATTTCTAACACTGCATTATGAATAGATATCTCAAAATCTACTACTATTTCTTCTGGTACAAATTTGATTTTTATACAGGGTGTCCTCGAACTGCGTGGCTAAAATAAAACCGAAGATTCTTTGATTCGAAAAAAAATTTGATGAGCCTTTTTACTTTTGCCTCAAGTGTCTTGTTTAGCCGGTAGAGGGCTTCAAAGTTGCAAAAATAATTTTGTTTTTTCGGTATAACTTGAGAACGTGATAGAGGACTTTTACAATATTTGGCAGGTGAGTTACTGTCAATAATAGCCGTTTTTGAGAGCGGAGCATAGAGCCTTAGAGACCATAGAAATGGTTCAAACTTGAGGATGTAACGGGAAAAGTGTCCAGAACTTTTTTGTGGTCGATGTAATTCACTCTATATTTTTTATGTGGATAGCTTATCTAATTTGAAAACTTTTCTTACTCTTAGAAAATTTTGATAAAATCAACGGATTAGCTTGAAAAAAATTATTTTCGAGTCTCTGCAATTTTGGCTTACTAATTTTACTTGATTAAAATACCTTAGTTGCCTTTGCTTTTCTAATGTCATTTTGGCATTTGGAGAATTTATCCTCAAAACTGTCAGTTTTTACTTTGCTTTCCGTAAAAATTTTATAAAATTATGGCTCAAAATTTCACTAACACTGAAATGGTTAATATCTCGGTAAAACACGAATAATAAAAACAATAGAAATGGGGAAACGATGTGATTATTTAGGAAAAACAAATGCTAAATTAAAAGAAACAACAAAACTTTTTGGGAAATCGCTAAGGCATCAATTGTTCGAAATGTTGCCCATTTTCCTGAATACACAAATTAATTCGTTTCAAGAAATTGGATTGAACTCTGGCTAGTACTTCAGGATCATTCTTCAATAAATCCGCTTCATGATTAATTCGTTGCAACAATTCCTCTCGTGTGTTTACTGGAGCTGCATAAACTTTCGACTTCAAAGCGCCCCATAGAAAGAAGTCGCAGGGCGTCAAATCAGGGGAGCGGGCCGGCCAGTTCACTGGTGCATCGTGTCCTCTACCTATCCAGCGATCTGGATATTCCGCATTCAAATGTCGCCTCACAGCTAATGTGAAATGAGGAGGTGCACCATCATGGATAAACCAGGCCACGACGAATGTGTAAGGGCAAGTCTTCCAACAGTTCAAGTAGCCTTTGTTCCAAAAAGTTCAAGTAGTTCTCCCCGTTCAATCGATCGGGTATAACGGTAGGGCCAAGAATAAAGTTATCCACAATTCCAACCCAAACATTGATTTTAGTTTGATTCTGAAAATATGTAACTTCCGTTTCATGAGGATTTTCATCAGCATAGAAATGTTCATTATGGAGGATAAAAAGACCACATCTCGTGAAAGTATCTTCGTCCGTGAACAGAATTCTTCTACAAAAATTGGGGTTTGCGTTTTGTCTTTGGACAATAAGCCGACAGAAATCTAGCCGATGACCTAGATCCATGGGCAATAAGTCTTGAACTGTTTTAATATGATAGGGATACAACAGTTCTTCTTTCAGTACATTATGAACTAATGATTTCTAGGCTCCAATGGCCATTATTGACAGTAACTCACCTGCTAAATATTGTAAAAGTTCGAGGACATCCTGTATAATCACAATACTCTTTAATTTTTGATACGCAAAACCTATATGTTTTTCACTTTTGACTATTAATAAACAAAAACTAAAGGCATATAATGGCCGTTGAAAAAACCATGTATCGTAAACATTTGTGTGAAATATTTTGTGCAGTAAGAAAATGTACCGTCCATATAAATAATTTTTGATTCACATAAAAACTTTAAATTACTTGAACAGCTAAATATCACAAAATTTTCGGATAAATCATTAACAATTAGGAAGTCTTCATTTGGTTTTTGGTTGAAGCTCATTCAAAGCTTGATGAACCTCCGATAGTGATGTATCGATTTAAGCTATAGGCTTCCTCTTCTGAAGATTAATTTTTCATATCTTTTATTTTATGCAAGATATAACCGAAATAATAAACCTTCTCAAAAATATTTTCTCTTGACAATACTTTACCGTATCGTTGTCAATTTGTCAAGCCTCAAACAGATGTTGGTACATAATCAGTGATACAGTAGTAATATCGTGAAACTAATTTTTGTGAATTAATATTTTCGAGTTGAAACCAATTATGATTCATGTCCTAGACAGTAGCTTGAATTGAGAAATTGTTCCAGGAACTCGGTCTCGACATCAACGATGACCAGATAGAAGAAATGAAAGCGAATATTCACAATATCAATTTCGAAGAAGCCGCAAAAGAAGAAAGCCTAACCAGGCATGATGTGATGGCACACGTTCATGTATTTGCGAAACTGTGTCCAAAAGCTGCCCCGATAATCCATTTAGGAGCCACTTCGTGTTTCGTTGGCGATAACACTGACCTCATCATCATGAGGGAAGGATTGGATGCATTATTGATCAAACTGGCGGTGGTGATCAACAATTTGGCCAATTTTGCAGATGAATACAAGTGAGTTCTGAATTTGCCATTCTTTTAGTATAATTTGACTCACACAAATACTGCAAAATGTCTGCAGAGTGCGATGTCACCCGCGCCTGATGTAAATGCGAAAAATTTTGACCAAATGGTTTCGTAATAATATCTCTTCTCATAAATAATTCATTGTCCTTTAATTCAAACAGCAGTTGCAGCTTATAGGGATACATTTTTAGGATTTTCCGTAAAATTTTCCAAACCGTAGTGTATGGCATTTGTATTTGTTTTGATATCGAATTCACACTACTGATTGCTAGCGGATTAGTATTGACTACGTTTTGATTATTCTGAAGAACTTCTGCAACTTGAACATCACTAATCCCAGGTCTTCCTGATCACGGAAGTTCTTTTAAAGACCCTGTTCTTTCAAATTTGCTAATCAAATTACGATACGCCCTCATTTGGCACGGCCCTGCTCTCAAACAAGTTGTTACAATTTACGTTACGCGAGTTTTATTTTGAGAACAATTCTCAAAATTACGATTATTTCGTTTGACACTTGTATCAATAGTTGTCACAACAATTCTTTTGTTTTCCATAGATACAGTAAAATTCAATTATTGAAGCAACTAAATTTTGTTTATATTTTGCTACTAGCATAATTTCTTAAAACTATAACAATTTAAAATACACCCCTTACTTTATGATAACCCCATATATGTCTACTATTACACCCCATTATGAAGTACCTATTATAAGTGACTACAAGAAACATTGTTACAAAAATTGGTAGTTTATTGAATACTATATCACAATGTTTTTTAATATATAAATTTACTTTGATATAATAAAATTTATTAAAATCAAGAATCATGTTTTATTTGATGAAATTTTAATGATTAAGATTTTTAAAAAATTCAAAATCTCTTTAATCAATAACAATTTATCAAATAAAACGTGATACTTACTTATAATATATCAAAGTCAATCTTTATACTAAAAAACAGTCTTCTTTTGTTATAATGATATCAAAATTTGAGAATTTGATTTCTTGTGTTTGAATGACAAAATTTTATTCTATCTTTGAACGATTTATCTATGTGACCTACTCTGGGCGGTATTCCTATTGGTTGTAGTGATTTTAAATTTTGCAGATCGCTTTAAAAAAAATATTAACTGCATCGTTTTTGTGAGCGGTAGCCCCGTTTCGAGGCTTATTTTTGACATCCATCTTCAGTTTTTCAAATGGAATTATATGGTTTGCCACCTCAATTTTGTCGCTTACTATCGAGTTTTATCTCAGATAGATCACTCCATGTGGTGGGTGACGAAGTATCCTCCGATACAATGGCTATCAACGCTGGTGTCCCACAGGGACCTGTCTTGGTACCTATTTTGTTTCTGCTTCATATAAACGATCTGCTGGAAGTGACCACCTGCCCCATCCACAGCTTTGCAGATGATGGTATACTTCATACCGCTTTCTCATCCAGAGCCCCTATACCTTTCAATGAAGCCAAAAGAGCCGCTGGCTCACAAGATGTCGATCATTATAGGTTCTAACTAAAAAAAAAATCACAGAAGTGTCGTAAATTGTCATTTTATCATTTTATCAAGTGTCGTCATCGAAGTATGAAGATACAGTCTATTTTGTTTGTTCACGCTGTGGTGTAATGGTGTAAATAATTGAACTGTCAGAATAAATAACGCTTCAAATAGGTGCTGTACCATGAACATCAAATTCAAAAAATTATTATATCTATCCTTTAAATGTTTAAATGTAAGAACTTGAAACATGCTTCACAATTTGTTTTCAAACAATAATTTTACTGGAAATCACAATGAAAATCAGGAGCTACTTGTTTTGTCAAATTAGAAGTATGAATTAATCTTTTACATGTTACAATGTGAATGACTTCACATGACACAGCACTTCAGTTCCAGCTTCGTAGAGTATCCCTCGAGGAAAGTGAGATATAGCCCTTCAAACTTGGAAATAAATAATAGTTTTTTTGTCGTAACTTTTGAACTGTTCAACCAATTTTTTGAACTGTTCAAAATTTGAACAAAGTTTACTAAAATGAGCTTTAATCTAACAATAATACGTGGATAATCTAGGGCGTCCCCCCTTTCCCCCTCTATTTTTTACCCCTCTAGTTATTCTTCAAAACAATGTAATTTTCTGAAAGATACGTTTAATTTAGTGAAAAATTGATTCTATGAAATTTTATTTAGGGTCTTTTGGTTTGAAATTTCGAAAACGTGGAGTTAATGTCTTGCTTTTGATGTATCTCACCCTTATCTTTCGAAATTAACTAGAACGATTTTGATCAACTGTTCAGGGGCATATATAATAAAAGGTGGTCACCCTTTTAACTCCTCGAATTTTTCATAAATTGAGGGAAACTTTTGTATCGTTCATAACGTTTTCAAAACTCTTGACATGTTTTCGAAATTTCAAACCAAAATATCTCGAATTCGAAGTGTAATCAAAATTAACTAGGCAAGTAAAAAATAGAAGGGGAACAGGGAGACCACCCCTATTATCTACGACTCTGAAAAAATTTGATAAAATGTGTTATTATTGTTAGCTATAGACTTATTTTTGTAAATTTCGAGGCAAATTTGATCTAAATTGGTTGAACTTTCCAAAAGTTTTACGAAAAAAATCATTATTTACTTTCAACTTTGAAGAGCTATCTATATCTCGATCATTAAGGACTTCCGAAAGTTATTTTTTGGGAAAAGTCGCTTCGATTTTGATCCTCTATTAATGTATTCCAAACTGGAACACCCTGTTTAAATCAGAAGATCCAAGTGAGTGATCTGTACTACCTTCCAGGCTATTCTTTCTCTTTTTTTTCTGTTCTGACAAATATTGCATTTATTGCAGATCTCGTCCTGCCCTAGGATTCACCCACTTACAACCTGCCCAACTCACAACAGTTGGAAAACGAGCAACGTTGTGGCTGTTCGATCTGTTGCTAGACGAACGTGCCCTCCGAAGAGCCAGAGCCGATCTGAGATTCCGAGGGACTAAAGGCACAACTGGCACGCAAGCTTCTTTCTTGCAACTTTTTAACGGCGATTCATCCAAAGTCAAATTGCTCGATTCTCGCGTGGCCGAACTCTCGGGTTTCGACCGGACTTACCCCGTCACCGGCCAAACCTACTCGAGAAAGGTGGATTTGGAAGTGGTCAACGTACTGTCTTCCATGGGTGCAACCGCGCATAAGATGTGCACCGACCTCAGACTATTGGCCAATATGAAAGAAATCGAAGAACCTTTCGAGAAAAGTCAAATTGGCAGTTCCGCCATGCCCTACAAGAGGAATCCGATGAGATCGGAACGGTGCTGTGCATTATCCAGACATTTGATCACCTTGACGGCCAATGCTGCCAACACTCACGCCGTCCAATGGTTGGAAAGGTCTTTGGACGATTCGGCCAATAAACGGTTAACCATGTCCGAGGCGTTCCTTACTGCAGACGCGGTTCTTCTTGTTTTATCCAACATAACTCAGGGCCTGGTAGTTTATCCGAAAGTAATCGAGAAGAGGATCCGTCAAGAGTTACCCTTCATGTCTGCCGAAAATATCATCATGGAGATGGTGAAACGAGGCGCTGACAGGCAGATATGTCACGAGAAAATTCGTGTTCTTTCACAGGCGGCGGCCGCTCAAGTGAAGCAACACGGTTTAGATAACGATTTTCTTGAAAGGGTTCAAGCTGATCCTTATTTCGTACCTATCCTCAACGATCTAGATGCCATTTTGAATCCTGCCACTTACATTGGAAGAGCCGACGAACAGGTTACTGATTTTTTGGCCGAAGAAGTTCGTCCCGTCCTGGAATTGTACAAAAGCAAACTTAACCCAAATAGTGAAGAATTAAATATATGAATCTGAGAATATGTGCATATTATATATCAACTATTGTCGTTAGATCCTATTAATTGTTACTACTTGTTTTTTTTGCTTCCTTTATTATACAGGTGTCCTCCTAATACGTATTTGGTTTATAACCCTTTTCATATTATAAGTACGGTTGTAAATGTCATATTATAAGTACGGTTGCAAATGTCATACTAAAAATGCAGACATCGAATCCGGACGTCATATAGTTAGATCGCCTCGGTTACCAAAGTTGCGTTGAATACTACGAGTATTTCGATGATTTTTTGGGTTGCTTCTCGCATTTTGACCTTTAATACATATGACTTGATTTTTAATACACATGACTTCATTATAAACTCCAAGAGCCTTTCCTGACAAATACTATTCAAGACTGATATATTACGAGAATAGCGTCAAAAATTCCTGGCCTGACATCATAGATCTGGCTATCGTAGCTGGTGAAAATGTTGATAACACAATTATGATAATTGAGTATCGAACTGTTGCCAAATTTCCTACTGAATACGATATTTCTCCTCGAAGCATCGAAGATCGGCTAGATGGAGTGTACGGCGAAAATTCACCGTCTTATTCGGTAGTGAAAAATTGGTCAAGATGAAGCTAGAATTACTTTAACATTCATAGATGAAAGTGCAATGTACCTATAATTATTTTTTTTTTCGTAGAGGAGGGGAAATCTTACTTAGACGCCATCAGTCGCTTGGAGTGCGACATACGGGGCAGTTTCCTCCAGTAGACACGGTGATCTATTTCGAGCCATTTTGGATTACAGATTTCGCTGTGGCATGAGAAATGCCACAGGTTGGTTCTGGTCCAATCAGTGGTTTTTCCGCCCCCGCTTTAGCGAGTGCGACGGCAGTTTCTGTCCCTTCTCGTTTGGTTTCTTCAGGCTCCCAAACGAGTGTTACTCTATTGGGGTTCATTACTAGTGCCGTTAGTTCTTTGACGCAATCAAGTACACATTGTGAGGTGATTGTGTATGACTCCGGTGCCTTGAGCACTGTCAGGTTGCTAACTATGATTGTGATTTGTCTATTCTCATAGGCTCTCTCCCTCATAATTTGAGCATATGTTGTAATTGCAACTATTTTTGCTAGGAATTCTGTCGCAAAAGTCCCTAGGTTCAAAGAAATTCTTTCCCCTTGGTCCGTTTTCTCGACTATTCCAGCACCCGTACTTTTTTCCGTCTTGGTGCCCTCGGTAAGCCATATGGAATCTCGTGATATCATATGAGGACTGCCCTCAACGTTCTCCCGCCCATTCACGGTTTTAATCATGAAAGGCACGGAAGTGCTGTGAACCTTGATCCTATCGGATCTCATCCCCAATGGCCCAGGTGATCCAAGCAATCCGAGGATGCTTCGGCCTTTTTGGTCAGCCTTTCCTTGGCCGATAAGATCGAAGCGATACGCTCCTCTTATGGCCTCTGCCTGAACGGCGAGGTGCAGTGGTTCCAACCCCAACAGCTTCTCCATAGCAGCCGTTGGTGTGGTCGACATTGCACCTGTTACTCCTAAGCATAACAGCCTCTGAACTCTGTTCAGTGAATGCTGGGATGCTTTAGTTTTTGTCTTTGGCCACCACACGATGGCGGCGTATGTTACAATGGGTCTCACTATGGTTGTGTACACCTAGTGTACCATCCGTGGAGTGAGTCCCCAGGTTCTCCCGACTGTACGACGACAGGTCCACAGGGCCCTTATCGCTTTGTTAGCGGTTTTTGTAATGTGGTTGAGGATTTTTCTTTAACGACCCGAATGGCATCGGGCAAGAATTACGGTTTACCTTTTGATTTTTTAAATATTTATTAGATTATGTTACAGAGCTGTGTGTTTACTCTCTAACTTTACAATACAGACTAGTTTTCTCCCCTATCTCAGGGTCGACTCTGTCCCTCTCTAAAGTGACCGTTCTAATATCTCGTCCTTGACGAAATACCCAAACTGAACATAATGCCGCCCCCTTGAAAGGGATGCCTTTCAATGAGATACAGGAGATAGCATGAATGATGAAAGCTTATAACATTAAAAATAAGTACAATGTACGCTACCATCAATAATAATGATTATCACTCAAGTCTGTTATTAGCTCGATTATTAGTAATAGTTGGCTCATCAAGTGGAGAAAGACATATCTTTGTAATTGCACGCTTCACAAAACCTTTGAACGTTTTCACGGTCACTACACGCACTATACCATCAGGTCCAGGATGTAGCTCGGTGATGCGACCTCTGGGCCAAATTTGCGGTGGGATATTATCTTCCTTTAGGAGAACGAGAGCACCAATAAGAATATGATGTTCCTTCTTGAAGCGCCATTTGGATCGCTGCTGCAGGTGGTGTAAATATTCATGATGCCAGCGGGACCAAAAGTGTTGTGTCATTAACTTAATGTGGTTGAATCGGTCAAGCCGGTTAATAGGTATTTCTTGAACATTGAGCTCCGGGATTGCATTCAAAGATTCGCCAATGATGAAATGGCTTGGTGTGAGTGCTTCAAAGTCATTAGGATCATTGCTTATAGGACAGAGAGGGCGTGAGTTCAAAATCGCTTCTATTTGGATAAGTAGAGTTAAGAATTCCTCGTAATTCAAATGTATACTATTTAAAATTCGCTTGAGGTGGTGTTTTACTGACTTAACAGATGCCTCCCATAACCCTCCAAAATGAGGGGAGCGTGCGGGTATGAAGTGCCATTGTATTTTATGATCGGATAAATATTTCGCAAATACCTCATTTTTTGTGATTTCCTTGAATTCTTTAAGTAATTTATGATTAGCGCCCCTAAAATTAGTGGCGTTATCAGAATAAACATTTTTACAAATGCCCCGTCGTGATGTAAATCGCTTTAAGGCATTGATGAAACAACCAGTTGACAATTCCGACACCAACTCGATGTGCACCGCTTTTGTGGCCATGCAAATAAAAATGCAAGCATATGATTTAATTATTTTACGGTTGCGCGTTTTTCCATCTCTCACAAGAAATGGACCTGCTAAATCGACGCCGCACGAGAAAAAAATGCGGGATGGTGTTATTCTAGATACTGGTAAATCACCCATTTGTTGTGTGATATCATTAGGATGCGCCTTGAAGCACGGGATGCATTTGTGAATGACACTTCTCACTATTAGTCGACCATTGGTCGGCCAATGTTTTTGCCTAACATATGAGAGTGTAGCTTGTGCACCTGCGTGCAAGTTACGTGTATGCTCATGCAGAATGATTAGGCTTGTGAGTCTGTGTTTGTGTGATAGTAGTATGGGATGTTTTTGATCATATTCTAATTTTGCATGTTTTAATCGACCTCCTACCCTAATCAGACCCCTTTCATCAATGAAAGGATTTAATGACGCTATTTTGCTGTTATAAATTACCGTTTTAATCCTATTCAAATCGTGAATTTCCTGAGAGAATGATTCTGCTTGTGCTGCCTTTAATAGCACTTCCATGCTATAAGATAATTCGTGAGTTGTCAAAAAACCTGTTAATCGTGATTCTCGCGGTGCGCGCGCATTTTTTATGAAACGAATGCAATAAGCCGTAACGCGATTCAATCGAGTCAACGAAGAATATTTTTCGAATAGATCTGTGGTATATGAGATATTTAGCGCAATTGACTGAGCCTTGTATTCTTCAATTTCGTTGTGATTGCGTGAATGTGAACGTGATTGATTATGTATAGGCCAAAATTGAGATGCTTGTGATAAGAATGACGGACCCTGCCACCATAATTGTGAGTATCTTAATTCCTTTGGGTTTAAGACCGCGTGAAACGATATCGGCGGGATTGTGCTGGGACGTTGCGTGATGCCATTTATCTGCAACAGTTAATTGATGTATCTCGGCTACTCTGTTGCAAACAAAGGTTTTCCATGTGTTGGGTTGTGCAGAAAGCCATGATAACACTATTGTGGAGTCGGTCCAATAATAGGTTTCGTGAATATGCATGTCTAATGCTGTGATGACCTTGCTCATCAAATTTGAGAGCAATAATGCACCGCAAAGTTCAAGACGGGGTAAAGAAATAGTCTTCAGCGGAGCGACTCGCGATTTTGAACAAAGTAATCTAACTTGTATGCATCCTTCATTATTCTTAGTTCTTAAATAGACGCATGCGCCATATTCACGAATTGAACTATCACAGAAACCGTGAATTTGTGTCTCGATCGCGTTTACTAATGAAACATGTCTCGGTATATTTATAGAATTAATGTGATTCAATTGCGTGTAAAATTGTGACCATATCGTGAATAGATTTGTCGGAATTTGTTCGTCCCAGTCTAACTTGAGTTGCCATAATTTTTGTAATATTATTTTGGCATGTATAATGACCGGACTAAGCAAGCCTAGTGGATCAAAGATTTTGGCAACAGCAGATAAAATAGTTCGCTTCGTAATTTTATTATTGTATGATTGATCAAAATTTGTTTTGTATTCAAAGCTGTCCGTTGAAGCGTTCCATGAAACACCTAAAGTTTTTGTGCATTCATTGTCAGTGATAACGTAATGAGAGATGTTTTCATTTTGATTTGTTAACTCAATCAAGACTTCGCTACTATTTGAGCCGAATTTCCGTAGTTCGAAACCGGCACTATTTAAAACGTTCACTAATGTTCTCCTGATTTCGTTTACGGCTTCTGAATTATCGGCGCCAGTTAAGAGATCGTCGACGTAAAAATCGTTTGATATTATCTTACTTATATGTGGATGTGACTCTTGATTGTCAATGGCTAATTGCTTTATGCATCGCGTCGCTAAAAATGACGCTGACGCAGTGCCGTACGTGACTGTGTTAAGTCTGTAGTGTTCTAGTGGGGCATCTGGTGTCGTACGCCATACTATGCGTTGTAAATCGCGCTGAGCCTCGTCAATTATAATTTGACGATACATTTTCGTAATGTCGCCCGTTAATACCACAGCGTGTTTTCGAAATCGCGCAATAATGGCGAATAGGTCGCTCTGTATGGTGGGTCCTACCTTTAGCGCGTCGTTTAATGACAAACCACTCGATGACGTGGCCGAGGCATCGAAAACTACACGTAATCTAGTAGTCAAGCTTTCTTTCTTTTCAACCGCGTGATGAGGGCAATAATATTTAATAGTATCGGATCCTGAATCAGGAGGTACCTTGGACATATGACCCAATTGGATGTACTCTTCCATGAATTGTACATAATATTCACGCATCCCCGGGTTTTTGTACAATTTTCGTTCAAGCGATTCAAACCTTTTTATAGCACCTTCGAGGGTGTTTCCTATCTTTGTGACGTTGTCTCGTACTGGCAGTTGTACTATAAACCGGCCTGTGCTGTCACGACTATAATTTTTTAGGAAGTGTGCTTCGCATTCCGACTCCTCTATGGAATATACGGGTACTTTACTAGTTTCTTCAATCCGCCAGAAACTTTCTAATTGATTTTGAATCTCTGTATTGGTGGTTGAAAGATGGGAGTGACATATGAGTGAGTGTGACGTATGAATTGACCCGGAAATGATCAAGCCGAGTAAGGTGTTTTGCAGAATTGGACCGACGCGGCCAAGACGTATTTGCCCAATGCACATCAATTCGAAGAAAATGCTCGCTCCCAATAACATGTCTATATTGGAAGGAATATCAAATTGTGGATCAGCGAGCTTGACGTGTGATGGTATGTGAAATGGTGTGCGATCGATTTTTGTCTGAGGTGTTATGTTCGTTATGTTGTTTATTACGAGACATTGTAGGTTTGCAGAGTATTCATTATAAAGTGATTTTATTTTAATATTGGTTCGTTTTGTGACGTTTATTATAGCTTGATTTATACCAGAAATAGGCATATTGAATTTAGAAGTTTTTATACCAATTTTATCGAGAAAATCATCTGTTACAAAGTTCGATTGAGACCCACTGTCAAGAAGTGCACGACACTGTACGGGCCTTTTATTTATATCATAGACTGTTAGTAGTGCTGTTGATAGTAAAACGAAAGCGTCTGGTTTTTGTTGTGAACAATGCGAACTCATGCTATAGTTGTTCGGATTTGCTCTGTTTGTATTATTTGCGTGGTTACTTGAGTTTTGATTATGTGAATGTGAGTTACGTGTGTCCGAGTCGCGATTATTTGATTCTGTATGTGTCGTGTTACGAGTGTAGCTATTTTGATGATTACCTGATCTTTGCCGAATGTTTGTATCTGTGCGAGATGAACCGGGTGCTGAGTCTGTGTTGCTCGGTGTGCGAGAATCTGAGTGTAACAGGGTGTTGTGACGTCGTGAGCATTGTCTGCATGTAGATGATCTACACTCTGAAGTTGCGTGCCCGTTGCGTAAACAATTCGTACATAGATTTAAGCGCTTTATTTCTACGTATCTTGTGTTTACGGGCAAGTCGAGGAATCTTTGACATGAATAAATGAAATGACCCCCTTCACACAAAGGACATTTCATATTTGTGGCTGAAAAGTGAGAATATTTCATATCGTGTTTTTTGATATTAATGTTTGGTAGATTAATGCTCCTCTCAATTGCTTCCAACAGGTTGCATCGCTCTTTTAAAAACATGGAGAATTCCAGTATTGTTGGTGATTTACTGTTTTTAGAATAGGTCTCCCATTCTCGTTTTGAAATGGGGTCTAATTTCGAAAATAAAATGTAAATTAAAATCGTATCCCACGTGTCTACTTTTTCACCTAAATTTTGAAGAGATCGAAAATGCATGTTAAATGAGTCTGCCAAATTGCGTAATGAATTATGAGATTCTTTATTTAAAGTTGGAATGTCCATTATGTTTTTTATGTGAGCATTTATTATTGCTTTTGTATTTTCATATCGATCCTTGAGTAAGTTCCACGCTATGTCATAATTTGATTCGGTTATTTTCAAAGAGCTTATGACATGAGCCGCTTCACCTTTCAAGGATGCTTGTAGGTAATAAAATTTCTGAACTGTGGTTATTGTGAGATTTTGATCGATTGTCTTGAATGTGTCCCTGAATTGCGTCCATTTGTCATATGATCCAGAAAATTCTGGTAGATTAATCTGAGGGAGCTTTACGTTTGGTTGATTTGTGTACCTATCACTTTGTCCGCCATTGGTGAAAGTCGAGCCATTAGCCGAATTGTCAACTAGAATTCTCTTTGCGCGGGCTGTTGATGCGAAATATTTATCCTCAAATTCTCCTCTTTCTTTGTCCGTGTCTGAATCGTCATCTAAACTTTCTATTTCAAATTGAACTTTTCCGAAGTCTACCCAAATCCCGGCTAGAGTGTCAAATCGCGCTTGTAACTCTAATATTTTTGTGTCCGAGTCGAACATTGTTTCATCTACATATGTATTGAATCGAGTTAGCATCCCTTTTAACTGCCCACGGCGCTTTATTAGTAATCTCAATTGCTCAGCCATAGTTTTATTTTATTAGAAAATTATAAATTTCGTATAATCAAACGCGTTATAATTATGAGGTACTAATTATTTGACTAATATTGGAAATTTGCTCTAAAGTATCCAGAATGAAACGATTTCAACATAAATTTGAAGTAAGGGATAGGGAATTATTATAGTAATATGGTAAGACAGAGATGGAATGGAAAGGACTGACCTGTTAAGCACCTTATTGTGGTGAGATTATAACGTCGCTATTCGTCTGGCTGCTACGATGCGGTTTGCAAACGCTACTTCTGTCCAGATGTCCAGCTTTCTACCCTGCCTGCGCTTTCTTGACTGCAACGGTTGGTTTTCTTGATTTGTGTTTGTTTGATTTCACTTGTTTTGTAGATTAATAATTACTGATTATCCGGTTACGAAGGACCATGTAATGTGGTTGAGGATTTTTCTTTAACGACCCGAATGGCATCGGGCAAGAATTACGGTTTACCTTTTGATTTTTTAAATATTTATTAGATTATGTTACAGAGCTGTGTGTTTACTCTCTAACTTTACAATACAGACTAGTTTTCTCCCCTATCTCAGGGTCGACTCTGTCCCTCTCTAAAGTGACCGTTCTAATATCTCGTCCTTGACGAAATACCCAAACTGAACAGTTTTCTCCAGATGCTTCCCAAAGGTCAGCCTTTTATCTAGGCTTACCCCAAGGTACTTGACCGTGTCCGTCATCTGTATATTTTTTCCATACAAAACTATAATTATTAGAAATGGTTCTTCTCTCCTTTGGTATTTCTTGAGAATAACAAACGCAATTCCGTCTGGTCCAATCATAGCCTCTTTTTTTTTCATAGACTTTTTGGTATTGAGATCAAGCAGAATGCGCCAAATTGTGGGCTGACGGAAGACAATTACAGGCATATGGCTATCGATGGCAGCAATATTAGGAGAGTCCTTCCTTTTGTGGATCCAAAATGGAATTTGGTGCAAAGTTAGCTTTTTATTGTGGTGTGTCATTTTGGTTATGGGAGGGAATGAGCTGAAAGAGAAGTTTCTTCCAATTGCCCCAGCAAATGTCCAAAAAGAACCGGCGCCATTCGGGCATTCGATACGCTTTGATCTCGTTTTGGCGTTATATGCGTTTTTAGAGGCGTCCATTGTGTGATTGTAGATATTTCTGGCTTCAACATATTCTGTTCTGGTCTACAAACATGGGTTACCGCGCCAACAACGGCCCTAAAACAGATTTCTGTGAACCATAGTGCAGCAGAGTTTTGTTGGAATGGGGTATGTAAGTTTCCATTCCAAACATGATTATATCTGAGATCTCTTTGGCGTTGGGTCCTCAGATTCAACAAAACATACGCTTCTCCGAAGAAACTCGCAGAAAAACATGCGAATACCTTTCCATTCGACTGAGTTTACCAATAGCGCACGGACTTTTGCTTCATATGGATCTGGATTGTTAATGAGGAATATGTCAACCGTATTATTGGCATCTTGATAGTCGATATCGGTGCTACCCGAGACCAACTACAATTATGAGGTAATTCATTATTCAGTTAAATTTAATTATGCAATTAAGTAAATTAAAATGTATGTATGTACATATCTCCTTTAAACAAATACATATCTACAGGGGTATGCATATGTTAACACACATGTACACATTACACACCCCTAATAGGGGGCGCTTCAACCCCTCAAAATTGAATAGGGGAGAGGGGTTGAGTGATACGTCATTTGAAAGGTCTTGGAAGCCTCTTTACAACGGTGTATGAAAAACGTAAATTTGATGAACCGTTTTCGCCAAAAATTAATTTTGTTGCTCGAATGCGCCACCTTGAATATTTTGGTTATTTGTACAATGTACAAGCTCATTTTTATTAAGCCTTTTTTACAAACTTAAACAATCTTCAAAAACTCACATTCGTAAAAAAAAATGAATTGTGTTGTCATGCTTACAATGAAAAAAATTAAATCTGCGTGTTTAAATCAAATGTTCAAATTGTCCTCCATTGACAATAATACAATCTTGACTGAAAACCGTCTCTAACATGGTTCAGCATAATTGGAGTTATTTGACGACACTCATTTACAATTCGTTGGCGTAGTTCGTCCAAATTTTCAGACTGAGTCACAAAAATCTTGGACTTAAGATGTCCCCACAAGAAGAAGTCCAGAGGGTTCAGGTCAGGAGATCGGGCAGGCCACTCCATAGGACCTCTTTTTCCAATGCAACGACCGGGGTATTGCAAATTGAGGTATTGGCGAACTGGTGCGGCGTAGTGAGGAGGAGCTCCGTCTTGTTGGAAATGCAATTGTTGTTCAAGTAGTAGAGGATCGTTTTCTAATTGTTCAGTTATTAACGGATCAATCGCATTTTCCAACATTTCAAGATAAATTTCGCCATTTAAGTTACCAGGAATAATCAGAGGTCCAATTAGGTGGTCTCCCAAAATTCCTACCCAAACGTTTAGCTTTTCCCGATGTTGAGTGTGAGCTTCTCCAAATACATGAGGATTTGTATCGCTCCAAATTCTACAGTTATGCCGGTTAACCTCTCCATTAAGTAAAAAAGTGCATTCGTCAGAAAAGCAAACGTTGTACAAGAAATTTGGGTTATTGTTGATACGCTCGACCATAATTTCGCAAAACTCTTGCCTTCGATCCCAATCATCATCATTTAATTCCTGAATTAATTTAATTTTGTACGGATGGAACTTGTGTTTATGTAAAATTCTGAAAACGTTAGATTGGCTAATACCGGAAGCTGCAGAAAGTTGTCGTACAGATTGCGTGTTTGGCATAAGTTGGACATGTCCCAATTCCGCCACAGCTGCTCCTTCATCATTAACAATTCCAATTGGTGCCCTTTTTTTTTATCCATTACTGAACCCGTCTCCACAAATTTTGAAATCAATTCCATTACGTACTTATGGCGAACGCTACGTTCAGGATGGTTTTCGTTAAATATCCTTGCAGCCGCTCGGGCATAATTTTGATTTTGGCAATAAAGGCTAACCAGCTCAACACGTTCTTGCAATGTGTACACCATATTTTTTGAAATTTTAAACAAATCAGCAAAGTAGTAACTCAACAGATTGATTAAAATCATGAAATGATCGAAGAAACGTTAGAACCAGATAAACATCTTCTAAGAAGAAAAAATGAAGGCAACATAAGGAAATGTTTTGCTGTTTTTTTATTTATTAGTTTGAGAGAATGTATCATTGTATCGAAGTCAATGGAGGACAATTTGAACATTTGATTTAAACACGCAGATTTGATTTTTTTCATTGTAAGCATGACAACACAATTCAATTTTTTTACGAATGTGATTTTTTGAAGATTGTTAAAGTTTTTAAAAAAGGCTTAATAAAAATGAGCTTGTACATCGTACAAATAACCAAAATATTCAAAGTGGCGCATTCGAGCAACAAAATTAATTTTTGGCGAAAACGTTTCATCAAATTTACGTTTTTCATACACCGTTGTAATGAGGCTTACAAGACCTTTCAAATGACGTATCACTCAACCCCTCTCCCCTATTCAATTTTGAGGGGTTGAAGCGCCCCCGATTAGGGGGTTGCTCGTTCAAGCCTCAAATATACGTCAAAAGATGTCCCCCAAACAAAATCATTCGACGTGTTTCGGGAGATTTTTCCACTCATTATGGGATAAGAAATATACGGGGTGGCTCGTCTGAGATGGAACACCTGTATACATGTGCATATAAAGAGCCACTCGGATCCAGTGGAGGTGTTTTTCGTCAAGAAATATTTTCTTTAATAATCAATCCATCAATCAAAGCAAGGGCGGACAAATCCTGGGCACTTAGATTACTTGATTGGGCTCTTTGTGCGCCCCTTGAAACAAACAACAGCCCAGTAGGCGCAAGACAGCGTCAAAGACTAGAATCTGATGTCTCATCATCAGGCGGCATGTATGTAACAGGGTGTTGTAACCTAAGAGAAACCAGAGTTGGACAGTCTACTAAGGTATGAGAGGTCATTTCGTCCGCCTCTCTATTACAATCTGGGTTATCAACGATGCCCATTAAATGTAGATGTCTATTCCGAAGAACATGGCTTGTAAGAAGTCCTGTTACCAGTTTGATGCCTTCTGCTCATAGAGAGAAGGGTTTTAAAGCGTTTTGGCGAGTACTCCGCAATATGAAGTTTAGCCTCCCTCATACTGGTCGCACCACGCTGTCAATCCAGTAGCTCTTTGGGGCCTTGGAGCCTGGTGTCGATGAGTTTCCGATCGTTGATCGGCCTAGGGGACTCCAATTTATCGGCCACTGTGTTTCCTTTCACGACAGAGTGGGCGCGAGCTGAAATTTGTTCCTTCTAGCTAGTCCAGCCAGGGTCTCCCTGCACTCCCAAACAAGCCTAAAAAAGTCGATCTATGGTCGCGAAGTAATAATAGGAAACAAATAAAAGACATACAATATAAATAAATAAACAAATACTTTTTTGAGAAGATAAATAATTGTTTATAACTATACAGGATGTCCCAGGTTTTGGTAGCTGAACTTCAACAATCGATAGAAAAGTTGACTTTATACAAAATTTCTTAATTTTGTTTGTATCTCCGAAGATAATCAAGACGTCACATTTGCACATAATTCGAGACCGATATTACTTCCAGCGGCGTAGATATAGGTAATTACTAACAATAAATTTATCTGAAAAGTGTTATCACCCTGTAAAAGTTACCTTTTAGTAACAAATTTCGATGCAAAATTTAAATCAAAACAAATAAGGTCGCCTGATATTTCTTTGTACCTAGCACCGTTTCACGACAAATTTGATGTTTGTGATTAATTACCATCACCATGAAAATCGGATGAAAATTGGAAAAAGGTTTTCGTTAAAGTTAGAAGATCTATTGTAAGACATTGTGAACTATGTACACGAGAAAATGGGAATCATTTTGAACAATTTCTTTAAAACTAATACACAAAATTTAGAAAATGGTGTCTTGTTAACTCTTGTTTGTGGATTTACTATAAATTAAAGTACATAGTAGTTATCTGGTTTAAACATTTTTGGAAATAAAAATGAAACGTATGGCACTCGGGGACTGCCGCGGTTAAGCTATTGCATAGCACTACGCCACTGGAAAAAGTTGGGCAGAAAAACATCCACTACCCCTTCAAAATCTTCACGAATTATGAGTACAAAAATTTTTTGATCGTATAGAACATAGCTTGCTATGAGTAGAAAATGTTCGCAAAAGATGTTTTCTGTACGATAAACAGTTCCGGAGATATTTGCAAAAAACGAAATTTTTGTTTCAATTTCAACACCATCCTGTATCTCAAAAACTAAGGGTCTGCATATATGTTAATAGGAACTTTTTTCCTCAAAATCAAATTTTCTATCGACTGTTGAACATATAGTGTAGTACCAAAAGACGCCACGTAGGGGAAACATAAAAGGCGTCATGTAAGAGTGTCATCTTGATCTCTATGAAGAGTATTCTGTGACAAGCATACATAACTCTACTACCGGTAGTAGAGTTATCTATGGTGACAGTTACTTGCAAACACAATTTTATACGAAAGTTTTAACGTACAGATCTCGATAACGCTTCCGGCTCCGGGATTTTAGAGGAAATTAGAAGGTTCGAATTGTATAAAAACACAATTGCATGAACGCCAGACGTCTTATGTAACTAGCTACGAACGCAAACATTTTGACATATGCCTCCAGGAGCTTGCTGCACGTAAGTTAGAGTTTATACATTTTACCTCTATTTTGTTAATTTGGGGCCGTTTCGAACCCCGTGTGGCCGGCGCCAGTTGTAATAAAGTATTTTGGACTATGGGCCGCTAGCTTTCACCCGCTTTCGGTATATTTAAGTAGCTAGAAAATTCCCTTTCGTACGTGGCACGTCAGTTGCTAGTAGGTGACAGCTGAGAATACCTAAAACTGTTTTAATTAAATTTTCCTATTTAATCGACATTTTGGGGCCCGAAACTATTTAGTTGGCCCCGTTCATAAACTAACGACATGGAGCGAAAAGTCTACGTTAATATGTTCTATGTACCGTAAATTTGCACTTTTTCTAACTCGCGAGCTACGCGCTTCTAACGTGAACGTCATTCGATTTATCGAAAATTAACCAATTCAAAACAGTTTTCGACCCAGTTTGGGGCTATCACGACCTTTTAAAAGGTTCAAAGTTAACATTTCGAAACATTTCGACAATTTTAAGCTCGGCCAAGCTACATGGTAGGAGGAATGGTTGGTGTCAGGATATTTCGTTACAATATTTGTTTTTTGTTTTTTTAGATTTCCGTTACGGAAATCTAATCTTTTGTTTTTTTTTCTTGATTCGGTCGCCGCGCTCAAAGCCCGCGGATAAAAGCTATATGCAATAGCTTAAAAATTTGTTATTCGCCCTTTATTTGTACTGTATAACTGTAGAGATTAGAAAAGACAGCTTATTATATTTTTGTCACTCAACGACGCTCTTTAATTTGAGGTTCCTCTTTTTTCAATTTTCACCCGATTTTCATAGTGATAGTAATTAATCACAAAAATTAAATTTGCCTTGAAACGGTGCCAGGTACAAGGAAATATCAAGAAATCTTATTTGTTTAGTTTTAAATTCTGCATCGAACTTTGTTTCTAAAAAGTAGTCTTTACAGGGTGATAACACTTTTCGGGCCTATTCATTGTTATTAAATACCTGTATCTACGCCACTGGAAGCAATACCGGTCTCAAATTATGTGCTAATGTGGTAACTTATCTACGCATCCACGGTAGGTACCAAATTTCATTCAGACATCTTGATTATCTTCGGAGATGCGAACAAAATTAAGGTGCTTTGCCATAAAAATCGATTTTGTTTTTTTTCCTGATTTTTTTCTATAAATAGATGTATTATTGATACACAATTGGTCGAAGTTTGAAAGAGCCTGTCCGTTTAGTTTCGGAGAAAAAAATGTTGAAAATCGTAAAAATCCTATGTGCGTCCTTTTCTAACCACAGGCTCTTAAGCATGCCGACCCCGACAAGTCACACTGTTTTAACAAATGCGCAAAAGAAAATCATTTTTTTGTAAAATAAAAACTTTTCACATGTTCTTCGAAGTTATAATAATGTTTCCTTCGGTTAAAATAATCACTCGCCCGTTTCTTTATATAAGTAAATCGCGATGTTAAATAATAAACAACGCGAAATGGCAACGGATATTTTTTCTCGAAATTCGCTTATAAAAAGTTGGCAACACCTCTCATCGCGCGCGGAGTTTGAATTTACGTACGCGGTATATGCGTTCTGCTTGCAGCTATTGATTATTCATTGCTTACGCGTAAAAGTTATCAGACCAACTAAAATTTCTAAATAATAAATCTCATCGTATCAATAAAGCAGTTTTCTACCGCGGTACCCTTCGTAACCGCTAGATGGCGCACCTCTCGAAGGTAAAGCACCTTAAGAAATTTTTTATAAAATTCAACAGCCTGTATCTCAAAAATTAAGCGTCTGTGCATATATGTTAATAGGAACTTTTTTTCTTAAAATTAAATTTTCTATCGACTGTTAAAGTTCTGATACTAAAACCTGGGACATCCTGTATAATTAGGTGTGGCAGTGGTAGCAAGTTAGTAAGACAAAGTAAGAATTATCCGAAGTACTTGTTTTGGGAACTCTTCATCATTTTGGAATAGTGGTTCAGGAATATATTAAACAAAATGTGAGTTGTTTTGATGTAATTGATTTGGTTTCTCATAAATTCACTCAAATATTATTTTGCTGTTTTAGAACCCCATATTTAGAAAACATAATCTGGCAATGGTATCAGGTATCACGTTTTAGAGGCAGTACAGAATTTATATTAATCAATGCAGGCAGCTACATTGATTACAGAAATCTAGTAGCTTACTATTTACAGAATTCTGTAATTTGTATAATTTATATTCATTCTAACTGAATCCCACTCGGAAAAGAAATAGATATCTGTAATATTCAATCGGCTTACATGGAAAACTCGAAATCACAATATAGTACTGTACTTAACTTATTTTTCCAACTTTGGTTAATAGATGACGCTTCTAAATTCAGAATGTTGTGATAGTATATTGGAAAGAATTACTGGAACCTGTAATTCTTTTCCGTGTAGTTCAGACGTCGCTCACTAGATGGCACATTCTCCAATTTGTAAAAATGATTCAATCTCCATTTTATCTGAGATTCAATATTACCACTAAAACGTACTATAATATTTTATTTCCATTGGTATACTTGCATTGTCTCTGTTCTTAGGATCATATCTTTTGAATACTTGATTGGTGGAAGGTATAGCGTCCTAAAGGCAACTATATTATTTATAGAAATCTGTAAATTTATAAATTTACAGAAATCTGTAATCTCACTATTATCCGCAATCTGTAAATTTATAAATGTATGTTCATTCTGCTATTATACAATAGTGATCTGCAATCCTCAATGATATTGGTGCACAAGGAAACTACAAAGTTGGCAAATTGAAGTTTTCATTTTGCTCAACAGATGACACTCGTGTAGAGAATTTGAAATCTCCGGTTATCATCACGCTATAAATACTACAGAAACCTGTAATTTTATAATTTAGTTGGAAGTCTCTGGATGTCACTACTCTTCAATTCTGAAAACTAATCTTTATGCCCCCAATTATTAATGGAATATTTGTAGATTAGTAGTTTTGATCTGACATTATTTGTATTGCTGCTTATTTTGATAGGTACAAGCAAAAGATTTCAGAGACCACTGAAACTGAACGCGGTTCTGCTAATGAAACTAATAAAAATCTGAAACGGGTTTCAAATAAATAAAACACGTATGTTTGTTTATATTTTATGGCAATAATTTGTATAATTATATTATTTGGAAATATGACTAAAATATCTCATATTGGACTTATTATTATCCATGAAGTCTTTTGATTAAAACCAACAATAAATAGTCTTGTTATATACATATATAAATACAATTTCAAATGTTTAGTCTACAATGGGAGCGGGAGGAGCGTTTGATGTTAGGGATGAATCCGAATTTGATTCTGAAATGTTTGATTTTTGGGAATTCTCATTATTGTTCGTCTCACCGTCTGTCGCTATTAAATCTTCAGAGGCCGCTATCTCCATCCATTTTGCTCTGTTCTTTTGTACGCCACCAACTAACGGCTCGAGTTTATCAGAAAGCACCGCAAAGGACTGAAATAAAAATTTATCAATGCGGTTTTGTTTCTCACTACAATAACAAGAGTAAAAAAAACTGATTCGCTTCAATAGAGCACTTGGAAACTGTGATAGGATGCACATTAGTTATTGCATTTTTTTAACCCTTTTTTCTCTCACAAAATTAGCTTTTTCTACTGTGACAACAAGCAAACACTTATCATTGCACTAAAAATCGATCGAAAATTCGCCAAAATTCATTAGATACATCATTATGTTGTATTTTTTCTCCATTTTATTGCAATTTTCTGGAAGAAATGGCAAACCTGTCCAAACAAATTCATTCATACTAGAAGTAATTCTTTCGCAAGTCATAATTATTGTATTATAGGAAACTGGTCATTCACGACTTCTGAAAACTTCTACACATAAGATTTTGAAACTTTGGTCACTTTTAAAACATTTTCGGGCATGCGGTGTGGCCGCTTCTATTATAAAGTAGCCGATACTTTGAAATTCTAAACGGAATTATCAAATTTATTGTCATGTGTTCCTGATTAACTTACTTTATAACTTCCTATGCCTATGTTGAAACATCAAAATTTCAATTCGTGAAACGGTCCAATATTGATTTGTTTAAGCTTAAACCGATCATAATTAACAAAACTCAATGGTTACAATCCCCCAAAACAATCCATTTCACATTCCCAGGTTCCACAATGATATTTAAGATTCTAAATACGTATTTCTATTGGAAATGCTACAAGTAATTGCAATGAAATAATAAATAAATATATATAGAACAAATACAAGGAAAAATATCAATAGTTGACATTCATTGGCATGTCAATCAACAAACAGTTGCTATATCTATCAAGTCTATCAAGACACATTAGGTGTGACATATTTTTATTTCCCAACAATTTCGACAACTGAGACGCCATGCTATCTTCAGTGAATTTGAACATTTGAACAAAAGTACTACTAGAGAGAAATTCTAATGCTGAAATACATCTCCATTTTTGAATATTATTTATTGTGGAATATCTGAAAATGAATTACTGCTCATTTTATAAGATGGTAAAAATTGAGTTTAGATAATTATGATATTTAAAGTTGAAACGGAGAAACAAAAATTACTGTGATGAACATGCCATTCTTACATTATGTGTTTTCAGCTAAAGTGTAGATGATATTGCAAATACTTTATTCGGGTATATGAAGATGTTTGTTGAGAAACGCCCTTATAATTTATTTTTGATAACCCATCATTTGGTCACTCTAAACTAGCTAAATTAGCTGAGATACTGCTAAAATGTAGTGAAAAAAAAAGTTGCATCTGGACTTTTATAAAACATATAGAAGAGAGCAACCAACATACTGCATACATTTTCAGTTGGAATGTACATTTTCAAAATAATAACGAATAAATTCGATTTTTATATTTTTCTCGCACTAATTTGGCTTAAACTATAACATGTGCTATATAAAAGAACTTACTTCGTATATCGGTAGACATATAGAATCGATGAAGCCGACTTGCATTAAAGGTAATTGGTCCTCTTTTTCTCTATTCATAATGTCCTTAAAATGAGAAAGTTCATATTAGAATAAATACGGCTATACCCTGTTTACTGAAAGAAAGAAATGACGTCATAGTTCCGCGCTATCTTCGTGAAACCAGACATATTTTATTTTAACAGTTGGCAACAGTTGACGGATAAAACGGTATGTTTCACACAATATATTTGACACAGTTCATATATTCGTTGGGATTTAAATTGTAATAGAATTCAACATTGGAATTATTATACAGT
This sequence comes from Endomychus coccineus, assembly GCA_958510875.1. Classification (NCBI taxonomy): domain Eukaryota; kingdom Metazoa; phylum Arthropoda; class Insecta; order Coleoptera; family Endomychidae; genus Endomychus; species Endomychus coccineus. Next base: position 126,904,542 of record OY294070.1, on the reverse strand, counting down.
TCTTCACAGGACTATAATTCTACACCTACATTTGCGTCGTGATCTGTTTAAACTGCAAAAATGGTATCCCAGCAAATAGCTAGTGAAGAGAGGTACGTTAAAATGGAGAGCTACATGTTCCTGGTCGCAAGAGACAAAGCTACTGCAGCTTTAGAACAGAGTGAAGTAGTGGAGAAGCTATTGCAAATCCATGAAGAAAACGGCAACGGATAGTAGATTTCAATGTCGATGATTTTGAACAGAGTGCAATTCAGAATGTTATTTCTCATAAGTGCAGAAACAAGAGACAATATAACTTTAAACACACTAGAATGAGAACTTCTTTATTCCTGGTGCAGGAGATGTCGATTATTATGATGAAATGGAGCTAAACAACTTCCTGCATTGGTTTGGATATCAAATAATAAGCTACGTTTTGAAAGTAGGAACAGTAAGGAGACATCTTATTTTTCTATTTTAATTAATTTAAATGCCACACTGGCTACTACACCACAAGAAAAAGCCAAACTTTTCGCTAAAATGCTTGCAGCAAATTCAACTTTGGATCCACAAGGGAAGGACCCTCCTAATATTGCCGCCATCGATAGTCATATGCCTGCAATTGTCTTTAGTCAGAGCACAATTAGGCGCATTCTGCTTGCTCTCAATACCAAAAAGGCTATGGTGTCTTTGAGACACCTGTCGTTCTCAAAGAATGTGCGCCTGAATTAATACCAGTTTTCTGCAGGTTGTTTACCCTTTCATACAAACTTGGTGTTTTAAAAAAAGAAAATAAGACCCTTCCCAATAATTATAGACCCATTGCACTATTATCTGTGATCTTAAAGTGATGAAGAAAGTAATCAACATCGAGCTCATCAAATACCAGAGAGCTACAAAATTGTGAATAACCGGCAATATGACTTTCGTCAGCAGAGAACAACAGGACACCTGGTTTCCTACGTTACACATGCATGGCGCATCTATTGAAAAACATGGGGAATCTCTAGCATTTGGCCGAGTCTGGCACCCAAGCCTTTTTCGGAAACTTCCGTCATATGGTTTGCCGCCTCAACTTTGTCGCTTACTATCGAGTTTTCTCTCACAGATATATCACTCCATGTGGTGGTTGATGGAGTATCCTCCGACAATGGCTATCCAATGCTGGTGTTCCACAGGGATCTGTCTTGGCACCAACTTTGTTCATACTCCATATCAACGAACTGCTGGAAGTGACCATAGCTTTGCAGATGATTGTACACTTCATACCGCTTTCTCATCTAGAGCTCCTTTACCATCCATTGACGCCAGAGGAGTCAGGGACAGGCTGATGCAATTAATGGCGATCTGGCAAAGATTTTTAAATGGGGATCTTATAATCTAGTAGAGTTTAATTCAACCAAAACTCAAGCTTGCGTCTTCTCCAGGAAGGCGGATGCCACAATCCCTAATGTGATGATGTCAATTCAACTATTGCTATGAGACCTTTCATATCAATGCTCGGAATTACCACCAACAGCACCCTCTCAGCTACTTTACATCCCAACAGCTCCTCATAATCTACAAAGCACAGATTCGACCTGCCCTGGAGTACTGTTCACATGTTTGGAGCAGAGAGATGTTAAGATAGAGTGCGCGAGCGACTATTTACGTGACCGGGTTTAAGATATATAATCCGTATGGTGAGGGATTTTACGTAGATGCTTATAGTTGCATAAAACACAATGAGAACCCATTTTTTCACACAAAATGAATGCAAAAAAAGTTTTTAACAAAATATTGTTGATTTATAAAGCCCAGAGATGATAAAACCACTGAATATAACGAGTCGCGCGAGCGTGGGGTGAAATTTAGTAAGAAGCAGAGAGGAATATCTCTCTGGTAAGAAGCAGAGAGATCTCTCTGGTAAGAAGAGGGGACGAATCTCGTAGCTCATTTATGACGCTCTGGTTTGGAGTTCGGCTCCCAAACATACACTGAAGCTCTTGGATTCTAGTTCATTGACCTCTCTAGAACATCGTAGAAAGGTGGGGGTTCCCTCCCTTTTCTAAAGATATTTGCATGGTCGGTGTTCAACAGAAATCTCGTCTGTTGTTCCACCACGAGAGATTCTAGATGAGCGGAATTGACGAGCTCAAACTAGTCACCTCTACTGTCAATCTCGAGACCTGCCGAACTTCTTCCTACCAGACTTTATTTTTTCATCGAACAGCGAGGTTGTTGAACTCTTTACCTAGTGAGGTCTTTCCCTATTCCTATCTCCTCTTCCTACATTCCACTGCTGGCTCACACTATGTTCTTCGAGCATTACAGGTTTCCTTCTCGTGTAAAAAGTATAAACAAAAATACATGCAGTTACTGTTTGTTCAAACATTTGGTACAGACTACAACAATCTGTGAATTTCATTTAGATTACTTTTGATGTGATGAGTAAAGAACTCCTAATTTTATTGAATCAAATGATTAGTCGTTACCAAGAACATTGGAAAAATTGGTCAACCTGACAACACTGTACCACCTGCAACTATGACGTCACTTCATTCTTTCCGCAAACAGACTATGTTCGACAAATAGTCTTGATTTGGATTTGAAATATCAGGACGGGGCATTATTGGGTGATGTCATAGAGAAATGAAAATAGTAAAATTACAGTATACTTACGATAGGCGTGATATTTAGTTTTTCTCGTTCGATATCGCCCTGTTCGAAAAACTCTGAAGATACGAGCTCAGCTACTCTTTTTTCCACGTCCCACGGTTTGGTGATCGCAGCCAAATCACAGACGGTCATCAGCATCGCCCTCAGTAACTCTCTGTGTTCGTCCATCGCCCAACAGGCTCCTTTTCGCACCACATTGAAAAATGCACCACGTTTTCTGCGAGAAAAAACGGCATTGAGAAAAAATACTTAAAATTCTCATGAAAATAGCATCGCTGTGAATTCAAAACGTTAACAAAGCTTATAAGATATACTAGAGCAAATGCAAAATCTTACCTGAAATATATTGCTAAGTCTGTAGATAATATAGCTTCTTCTAATACTCTTATTACCCTGGAATATTCTTCTGAAGAAATATTGGATAGAAGTTGATTCCCGGGCGAATTCAAAATCATAATACATTGGTCGAAATGGTGATGTTCCATGGTCGAGGTTGAATACAATTGGGCCAAAGGTGAAGATGCCCTGATGAACAAAAGAAAAACAAACACCGATTATTTCGAATTCGGAAAGGTGGCCAGTTGTTTTCACTCACTTTATTTGGAAGGAATTGTTGGTGCCACGGTGGTCCAAGTCGTGGCACAAACACGCTATCATAAGGGCGAGACATTCGATCTCTCCGAAAATATTCCACCATTGCGTTAACTGAAGATAAACATACAATCGAATTAGATTCGAAATGATTAATTTCAGTAACTGGGATTTTTATTGGTTAAAATTACGGACATCCCCATCCATTATTTGACTTGCCATTTAATATTTTGTTTTTGTCCCACAATGATGATTTAGTGAGAAAAAATCAGCTAAGGCTATATAAGGTCTCAATTTTGTCGGAAAATATCAATTTGAGTACAGTTTTTGGTGTTAGGTCGCACTCTGAACGCCAAGTGTGACCAAAGCATAGTGAAATTGAGTGCTACGAGGGCAAGGTGAAAAGTCCCTGAAAAATTAAATAAGAAAATGATTTATTAGGTCATAACTTATTTTATTTCTCAACATAATCTCCTTGTAGCCCGAAACTCTTTGCCAAATCTTTTTCCGCCGAGCCATTTCTTCAAGTTTGGAAATAGATAAAACTTGCAGAGGGCCAAATCTGGAGAATATGATGGATGTGTCCAACCAATTCGTAGCCCAATTTATGCAATTTTGCCATTGCGACTGCGGACCTGTGCTCCGGTGCGTTGTCCTTTTCCAAATGCGGCCGTTTTTGCTTTAAATCGACGTCAAATCGATCCAACAGCTCTGCACATATACGCCGATAATCGTTTTGCCATTTTCAAGGTAATCGATATGGACGATACCGTGTGCATCCCAAAAAACTGTCGCCATGACATTGTTGACCGAAAAACCAACATTGGCCTTTTTCGGCTTCGATTCGCCAGGACAAGTCCACTCTTTCGACTGTTCTTTTGACTCTGGTGTGGTAATGGTTTCATGTTTCGTCCACCTGGCGCAAAAAGTCCTTTTTATCGCGCTTGAACATCGCCAAACACTCCTTTGAAGTTCACACGGTCGCGATTGTTGTCAACAGAGAGCAAATACGGCAGCCATCTGGCAGATAGCTTTAGCCTCAGCAATCTAGTGCACTTTAATTCGTCGATCGTCCATATGCAATAAAATAACCACTTTCGGTGTGACAATGTGCCAACTATATTACTCACTTCCGGTTTCACCCTGATGATGGTGCTTAAGTCGATGATGAACACATGTGACAGGCGTCATGACTCTGAACATGTGACAAACACTATGACAGTTCATTCATAGATGGCGCACAACTATCTAAACATCTGCCACCCACGTGACAGACGCCACGACATCTTTTTTGAAGACCCACGTCACAGACGCCTTGACAGCTCGTTGAAGACCCAAGTGACAGACGCCATGACACTTCGTTGAAGATCCACGTGACAGATGCCATGACACCTCTTTCAAAAACCACGTGACTGTATGGATTTTATAGACGATTGTAAGCTAAATTGGATGACGATGTAATGTTTCTTCCATGTTTACAAAAATCTTCAAGGTTGCTTGTTTTCGATGGGGGTCAAAACAAAACTGAAAATATCAGTCTAAATGTCATATGGGATTTTCGATTGTGGCGCCATCTGTTTTATATTTCAAGGACTTTTCGTATTGCAATTAAGAAAATCGAAAGTAATTCCTCATAAAACATAATTTTTGGAATAGGTTATTCAGAGAACAAAATAGCTTTCAGTTTTGGCAAAATCAAGACAAAACATGAAATTGAAGGAACTGTTATTGAGTTCAAATAACAATTGTTTCAATAATGTGATGATAAATGTTATTTTTTCGAATAAATTTAGGAATCGGCAATTTTCTGTTTGATTCTGACATTTTTCAATGAGCATCTTCTGAACAACAAAACAACCCCGAAATTTCCTCCCAACAATTTTTAACATACTCACCGGTGATAGTTTCATAAAAGGAAAACTATCTACACAATTGTATAACATTAATAATTAAAAAAAAACTCATCCAACTCCACTATTCATTCACACAGTCGAATCAGACATAGATAAACACAATTTAACTATGACACTCTCGAGTTAGGCCAAAATAATATTTGCTTACCGTTAAAATTGAAAACATCATTTGTGCGACATTGAAGGCGTGTCTCCAATTGTGATACGTAACGTTTCGGTAGTTTTTCTTGACTGACAGAAGCCATCGACACAGAACTTCGTAATCCATGTGAAACCTTTCGACTAAATCTAAATCAAGGAACATTCTGATACAGGCCTGGAATCAAATCAACAAAAAGGGAAATTATGAGAAACGGAGAAACGAAAGAATAATTGTTACTACGTACAGTGAGAGTGTCGTCGTCGCTCATATCGATATCGTCAAATGCAAAATTGTGAAGCCTGAAATGTGCGGAAGAGGCAACCCGTAAACTCTGAAACAAAACAAAAAACCGTTACTTAGCCGTCTATTAATGCAGAATACTTCCAATGTAATGAAACTGTATTCAGCTAATGAAAATGGTTCAAAAGTCAATTAATATATAAATCAACTCTATCCACTAAAAAAACTGTTAAAGTACTGAGGACCTTAAGGTTACTTTTTCGGCTACCAAGTAGCCAATCAGAGTAAACTATATTGTAAACCAAAATGTGCCTGTTTAAATACTATTTGAGGGTAATAATAAATAAGGTTACCCTTCAGTAGCCCAGGCAACGAACCGGAATAAAAAAATATAGTAAGCTAGAATTTCAATTTTTTTTTGCATTTTGTTGCTAATATACCCCATACATCATTCATGACTATCAAGACCGAGGAGATCGACCTTTCTACCCCCCCAAAACGGGGTTTCAACCCCTCAGAGGAGCATTCTTAGTGCAAAATTAATGAATTAAGAGCCGAAAATGACTCCTAGAATGTTTTGTTGGGTCACTGATCATGATTTCGCAGATAGTTTTCTCGGAAAACTCCCCCCAGATGGGAAATTTGGAAAATTTACATATAATATATAATTTATAATTTTGTTACAAAAATGGCCTCTAGTAGGTTTTTTGGGTCGCTGATCACGATTCCGCTGTTATTTTTCCGAAAAATCTCTCAAATTTGAGATTTTCCTGAGACGGTTATGAATAATAATAAAGTATAATTTTGTTGCAAAAATGACCAAAAATAACAGCGGAATCGTGATTAGCGACACAAAAACTTACAAGAGGTCATTTTCACAACAAAATTATACTTTATTATTCATAACCATCTCAAATTTCCCGAATTTTCCAACTGGAGAAACTTTTTTGAGAAAAATTACAGCGGAATCGTGATCAGCGACCCAAAAAACCTACTAGAGGTCATTTTTGCAACAAGATTATACTTTATTATTCACAAACGTCTCAGGAAAATCTCAAATTTCCCGAATTTTCCATCTGGAGAAAGTTTTTTGAGAAAAATTACAGCGGAATCGTGATCAGCGACCCAAAAAACCTACTAGAGGTCATTTTTGCAACAAGATTATACTTTATTATTCACAAACGTCTCAGGAAAATCTCAAATTTCCCGAATTTTCCATCTGGAGAAAGTTTTTTGAGAAAAATTACAGCGGAATCGTGATCAGCGACCCAAAAAACCTACTAGAGGTCATTTTTGCAACAAAATTATACTTTATTATTCACAAACGTCTCAGGAAAATCTCCAATTTCCCGAATTTTCCATCTGGAGAAACTTTTCTGAGAAAAATTACAGCGGAATCGTGATCAGCGACCCAAAAAACCTACTAGAGGTCATTTTTGCAACAAAATTATACTTTATTATTCACAAACGTCTCAGGAAAATCTCCAATTTCCCGAATTTTCCATCTGGAGAAACTTTTCTGAGAAAAATTACAGCGGAATCGTGATCAGCGACCCAAAAAACCTACTAGAGGTCATTTTTGCAACAAAATTATACTTTATTATTCACAAACGTCTCAGGAAAATCTCCAATTTCCCGAATTTTCCATCTGGAGAAACTTTTCTGAGAAAAATTACAGCGGAATCGTGATCAGCGACCCAAAAAACCTACTAGAGGTCATTTTTGCAACAAAATTATACTTTATTATTCATAAACATCTCAGGAAAATCTCAAATTTCCCGAATTTTCCATCTGGAGAAAGTTTTTTGCGAAAAATAACGGCGGAATCGTGAACAGCGACCCAAAAAACCTACTGGAGGTTTTATTAATCGATGAATATACTCCAAAATTTGCCCAACTTCGTTACTCGGGGGGGTTTTTGGGGTCGCTGAATAAGAATTTGGTGTTTAAGAAAGTCTCAGTGTACCTGGTACTCATGAACATTGCTCCAATTACATCGCAGAACAGACTATTTTTTCTACTTGTCTTCCAGAATCGAATGCCGAAAACCGCATAAACTTTCTTGAGAAATGGTGCTAACATATTTTAAACACAGGTAGGTCACACCATTTCTCAAGAAAGTTCATCACTCTTGAAACACAGTGTAGATATTTAGAAGGGATGAAAATGTATAAGCGGAAAAAGCAATTTAATGAATTCAGATTTACGAGTATCTTCAGCTGACGGTAGTTATTATTATCCCTAAATAGTATTTTAACATTTTGTATTCTAATTCATTCAACTCTGATGATGGTTACCTGGCAGCTGAAAAGTCCTCGGTGCTTTAACAGAATTTTTGGTGGATTAGGATAATTAATTGTTCCTTATGTATTGTACAATATTCTAGTCTCGAAGAAGTAAAAAGTTTTAGTCACTTACAAGATTAACTCTTCCGTAGAGTAATTTGTACAGTGACATCTGTCGGATATTATCACAACTGAGTCAGTCTGTTTCAAAAAACTGATAATTTGAAATAGTTTTCACCAAACTACAGGCAATCGGTGTGTTACGTGATAAGCGTATGTATTTACAAAATGAATAGTATACAGATTCTGGTGATGGTGACGTTAAGCAAATTTGTGGCAGAGTTTTGGTTTGTGCTTACCCGAAGTTTTTGTGCGTCCTCCAAACTGGCCGTCGCATGGTAGGAAAGTACTTCCAACGTTACGCTTTGCTTCGCTATAGCAACCACAGCCTTTTCATACATATGCGTATTGTGTATCCCCAAGCCACAGAAGATCGCGAACGCCTCCACGAAATTCTCGTCGTTTTTCGTGAAAGGCAGATCGTTGAATTTGTTGATCAACTGAATCACCCCGATAATTTGACCGGTCGAGTTCTTTATGGGCATGCAGAGGACGGTTTTGTGCTTGAAGTTAAGACCGTCGTCGACGCTCGGATCGAACTTTTGATCCTCTTCCGCATTTGATATATTTACCACCTGAAGTGAAAAAATGGGAATTAAGATTTATGAATTTGAATATGTGTCGAATTCAAAGCAATCGTTCATATTGACCAGAACTAGAACTGTGTTAGTCATTTCAGCTACCGCATATATTAATAATTTGAAATGGCGAAGTCGGTAGGATTGCAATCATACCGTAGCCAATTTAAATTTCAACTGAATTATATTTGATCTTGATTAACTCGAGATTCTGACTTCTACGTTATACATTTAACTAGATAAAGGTCATTAAAACTTTTATTTCACTCTTTTTTATAATGGTCTCAATTAAAAACAAAATTGTTTCCGAGATGAAGTTGTTATGCAAATAAAGAATGGTGGAAAGTCAAACTTACCTCACCCGTAGTAGCCACATGACCTGTAATGCCAATATTTATGGGAAAACGACTTTCGAACGGACTGTAAGAGAAAAAAAGGTTATGTCAAATACGGATAGACATGGTATGTTTTCAAAAGTAGAATGTCAATCTGTGATAATGCAATTCAATGATGTTATGTCGATTTTTGCGCCACTGAATGTATTTACTCAGATAGACATTTGCAATTTGTTAGTTCAATTTGTATTTTCACCTTGTTCTTGATTCCCCTTCTTCCATCTTCAAATCATTGGCTTCGAAATCGAAGACCCTCGAAAAACTGACTTTCGAACCTCCAACAAGCAGTACCTGGAAAATGTAGGATGTCAAAAGAAAGGTTTCATTAGCATTTCTAGTAAAGTGTGAGAACAAGGGCATTTCATGTTGAATAGATTTCATTTTAAAGAGTATTTACAGTTTTAGAAAACTGTTAGAACATTCATAAACAAATTGACTTGAATATTTGTTGAAATATATTACTGAGATTATCAAATGTAGATTTGGAAATCGTGTATTGATTTGAGCATTCTAATGACAAAAAATAATATGGTTTAATGATATCGACTTGACGTTGAAAGTCAATTTTCCATATCTCTATCTAAATCTTCAAGGTGTAGGATTACTTTTTTTTTAATAATCGCGATAAAAACTCTTGAAAAAGTTTAGCATTTTGTAAGAGGAATGAATCTGAAAAATACTTCCTTTTACACTTGCCTTTCGTCATTTAATAATTGAATGTAATAACAAAATGTAGTTGTTTCGATATAATTGAATTTTGATTTTAATGTGTTGGTATGTTATAATCATCTTACATTTACTGTTTCTGAGTTTCCGGAAACCTACTGTTTCAATAATACAATTACGTATTGTTTGTGCAAGTAGAAACATTAAGTAAGTACCTTCATTATTCTTCTATTTCAAATAATTACATGCAGTTACTTTGTTTCCTGCAGCAGCTTTTAAATTACAATTTAAGATACTAGTCTAGTAAAAAGTGTGCAAAACATCTAAAATTTTATTTATAGTTTTTATTTTCGGCTACTAATTTTTAATACAAATCGATATTTCACGTGTTTTATAAATTAAAATAGGAAAAAGGACGTGATCTTACAGCCGCATCTGAGATACTATTGCCAGCATGCCAGTTCCTTTCCCTCCACACTCTAAGACAGACAGCTGCTGTGTTATCCGTACGCCTTAACGTGTCCACGACATAGAGATCTTGTCTATAGGATCTCTATGATACACGTACGCCGCATCATCATTGATGCTTCAAAAGCATATGCTCTTTTTTACCTGCTTTGAAAGAGGTACTGTACATATCATAATAAAAGATACTTGAAATTCTTCATCATTATAATGGTCTTAAATTTTTCGAAAAACAAAATAACAATTAAAAATTGTCGTGTAAATATGTCAAATTTTCATATTTCGGAGTTTTCCAGAAAACTGTAGTTGCTTTTGAATTCATAACCATAAAATAATACTCAGCGATCACAAAAACATATGATTTGACAGGTGGGACTAGCACCGAGATAGGAATATGAAGGAAAAACTACGAAATTTTCCAGAATTTCACTTCTTTTAGTGAAAATTGTACCGAGACACATGACGGCATTTTATTATTTCAGTCAGAGAAAAACTTTTGTTTCTTGCAAGGATTTGGTAAAATTTTCCGGATTTTCCAGCAAACGGGCCAGATTTTCCATTTTACGACTTCAGATTCGGGTTCAGCAGACTAAAAAAAAACCGATACCAAATTTCAGAAACTTTGGATTAAAAGACCCCGAGATATTCCATTTGTTATAAAAGACATTCCAATTGTTAATTGAAAATGGTTTCTCATTATTTATTAATAGTAGTAATCAGGAGCCCCCCTTTTTTTCTGACTAACGATGTGTATTCATCCTGAACAAGATGCCAAAAGAATTTTGCATTTTCGTGCGGTCTACAAAATTTTAGACGTTTTTCACACTTTTGACTGGACTAACAGAATTCCTAATTTTGATTGTAACAGTTTATTTAATCGAAAGTTACTTTTAGGTAACCAAAATCATTGAAAAACTAGTTAAACCTGACGGCATTACATTGTTTAGGCGAACATACCATATACGATCAACTTTAACTGGCGAAACTATATCTTAGATTTAGATCTAGGTCTAAAATATGTCAAAATGTCTGTTATGTTATAATGAAGCACGACGTGTTTGAGATACTCAAAGTATAATATGTATGCGGTATTCAATTTGAAACAAACAGCCTAGCTAATTAAAGAAAACCGCATTTTGAAAACCGTCGGCATACTGCATATTTTGGTGTGTAAGAGAGTCCTTGAGCATTTCGCATAAATCAGCATCAAAGGATACCGTACGGTCCCTAGGGTTCCCTTAGTATCTCTCTCAAGTCAGGCGACCACTTTACAATTAATTAAAACATGATGAGTTGACGAAGAACGCGATTATACCGGGTGCCAGAACGCATGATATTCATCTTACTTGAGCTATATAAGCAGATATAAGCAAAAGTAAGTTGTATACAGGATGTACAGTAAATAGTGGGTATGATTCTACTTGATGGAATTGAATGTCATGCTATGGAAATTGAATATTGCAAATAGACAATATTCATTCTGAGTTTGGCACAATTCAGACAGAATTTTTTTCTTTCGACAAAGTACTTTTCTGCAAAACTTCTTTAATACAACTTAATGACGATAGGTCAATACAGTAATATTAAATAACGAATATTAAGGAACCTTAATCCACATTCCGGCAATTATGTTGCCATCTTCAATTAATCACAAACACAAAGAATGTGGCTACAGAAGACGAGACAAAACATAACTCCCTGCAATCATCAGCAAACATTAATTTGGGATATTCATCGAAATGGTCATTTATTATCGAAAGTAAATCTCAAAATAATGAGTAAATTATGAATAACTCAAACTGATAATTCTCTCATCATGGGTTGTTACAATTCGCTCGATAGCTGTCAAAATAAATGAAATAATTGTACAGGTAGACATATAATCACTCACTATGATAGATAAATAATTATTTTGATGAATTAAAATACAAAGTAATGGAAAAAATTATAGGTAATCGGATTATATTAAGATTACTATATAAGTCGTTACTCCGTGAGAATTTATCATTAGGATTAAATGAAAAAAAATTACCCCTTTTAATAATAACATTAAAATAGTTTGAACACCGAAGTGCCATTAAACAGATACAAAATAATACTTTTGTATATTATATTTTGATTTAAATAATAATTTTTGATAAATATTTCTATGGTTTTAAAGTTTACATGGTGTGACATCATTTTGACACTTTTTACAGTTGAAGATTAAACTTAAATTCACACAAAATATGATTTCATAATTTAATATTGTGTAATTATTGTTTTTTGAATGTTTTAAAATTTCTCTTGATTCTAAGAAAATATGTTTGGCCCTTTTTGTTGAATATGCAAAATATTCCGTAATTTAGAGTCCATTCAGGCGGTAACTTCTCAATTGTTTGTCTTTGTGTAAATTCAAGATTAATTCTCCAAATTTAAGAAGTTTTGATAATTTTGAAATGAATGGTTGAAATTTTTTCTATAATACAAATATTGTTCCAAGGAGTTAATTATGAATTCCAAATTTCATTAAATTTTATGTCTTTTAACGATTGGATTTGTAAAAGATTGAAATCAAGGGGCCCATGATAAAAGAATAGTTGCCGTTTATAAAGCAAGTTTTGGGTATTCTTGCAAATTGCCACTTATAATTTATTGGAAATGATAGGAATGTATTATAATCAACAGTTGTATTTAGGAAAACCATAAATTAAAATTATTCATCATTATTAAACATAAAATAATAATGGAATTGTAAAATTCTCGATAGTTCTGTTTGATATATTCATTCTTCGAATATGTGGTGATATGTGATTTTCCTCAGATTATAATTAAAAGTAAGAAGTGAAAATACTATGATGAATTAAGGATAATTAGTTCATAAAGTATGACTCATGATAATAAGTGAGTTATATGTTAAATTTGAATTTGATTGCTCTTAAATTAAAGTTTAGATAAGAACAAATAAAAAGTATTATAAAAGCAACATTCATACTATGTATTGGTAAGGTCACATTTTAATTAGCTTGTTATATATTACTGACGGGAACTAGTTATAAATAAGTTTCGGTGTCCTATCTTGAATTTGCACAATTTCTCAAAGGAATAATATAAAATAAATTAATAAGTATTGAATAATAAGACTTTCCTCGGTTTGTTTCCAAACTATCAAACCAGACAACTCTTTAACCGAAGTCGTGTTGTGTTTATTTTTGAATATCATGTGGATTTTCGAGGTGTCATGTTATTAAGAAGAAGATCTAATCAATAAATTCATAAAACTTCATCCCGAAGAAATCATTTTGATGTGAAAGTAGAGCATATTTCAAGATAAAAAATTAAAACTCACCTGAACCCTTTGGCATTGTATGAGACTCTGCGTGTGTGTCAATATCCTAAAAACGACGTGTTCAATGGTACTCTGTTCTTCGAAAATCATCCGTGCCAAGTCTAACAACACCTGGTTCCTTTTCACTTCCAACTGTGATTTTTCGTATAAATGTGCGTTCCTTAAACCTATGCCGCAAAACTGAAGATAACTAGAAAATATTTCTTCGTCTTGTGTCGTAAATGGTTGGTCCCCTAATTTATTTATAACCTACAAGCAAATACAGAAATTCAGCCAAAACGGACAAAGTTAACGTTCATTATAATATATTGATCGAACCTTGTATAACCGGTACATGATACGAGGTTCAATAAACATAATTATATGCTTTCGTAAAAATCAAGTCTAGCGAGCGGACTCGCACACACGTGGATTGTTTACAATAGAATCATTTGACAGGTCTCGTATTTTGATTAAACCCTAGACAATATATTCCAATTTACTCACTTGTGCTACGCCAATGACATCACCGTTTGTATCCTTTATGGGCATACACAGTAGTGTTTTCGTTCTGTATCCCGTCAGAGCATCTATATCATGATTAAACCTGTCATCCTGGAACAAGGAAACATTCTATTATTTCTGGAGTGATTTTCCGAGGCAAGTTTCACATAGAATTTCTTTCCTCTTAAGATATACTACGGTCGTTTGGAGAGATTATTGATTCAAATATAGATAAAAGCTATGTACGATCGTTGGAAAATATTTCAATATGAATTGACCATAGTAATTTACATAAAATGGAAATGTTGACTCCCATCACTCTCACATACAAGTCTGTCTGTATTTCGCCGATAACTGATAACGCATGACGACTTGACCTTCAACGGAATCCCAAAGAAAGAAGTCTCTATAGGTATTAGATCGCTCCATCTTGGAGGCCAGTTTATATCGCAATCACAGGAAATTATGCGAGCAGGTGCAATAAATCACGTGTATATAGTGTAAGGAAAGTATTGTAATCGGGGTAAAAAAAATGTGAAGTTAGTCCATTTTACCCGATTGCTCTGTGACAAATTTTGATAGTTCATGTGACAGCAAGTGTCAATACCAAAACAGGTTAAATTATAGTGTGAATAATTTCCAAAGTTCTGCTGACAGTAGGTGTCAGTATTCAACATAGAGTTGTGAAATACATTATGTAGACCAGGGGTTTCCAAACTTTCCAGCCTTAGGGCCATACTGTTTACTCCAAGGGCCATAACCGCTTTCATTTTCCAGTCATTATCTATAATTTCTAGACTAGTTGCCGAATATGCGTCCTGAGCGAGCATACGCTTGCTAAATTGGCTAGTTCAATTACTATTGTGTACTAACTGTACTTTATTGTTTCGATACTTGACGACACCTGGTGGTTACACGCGGAAATAGGTAGTGGTAGTACCGTTTATCGCTAACATATAGCGCTAGTAGTACTTCCGAAAGTGCAGTAATAATTAAATATTCGCGAATAATCTCGTTGTTTCGAGAAAGTTCTGGTGTACTTCAGTCACTTCTAGATGACAGTAATTGGAGTATAAAAAGACTAGCGGCGCAACCCCGAGTCAGTCCGCCTAGGGAAGGCGAAAACAGCGAAACTGTCAGTTGTGAAATAAAATAGTAACACCTTAAAACGTGTTTGTGCGCCTTTAAAAGACATCTTCGTAACAATAATTTGATTGGACTTGTTGATTTTGCGTGTGATTTACTAGTATGGAAAAGAAGCGAAAAATAGACAGTGAATGCAGAACAAAAATGGAACTTTCAATACTTCGTAATTGAGTTCAGTAAGAAAGCCCTATGTTTGATTTGCAATGAAACCATAGCCGTTCTCAAAGAATATAACATTAAACGTCATTATGAAACGCAACATTTTCAAAATTACTCAAAATATACTAATCCAGGCTGTGAACCGAGATTTTAGATTTTAGCTATAATTTAAAAAAAAACATGTAAGTTCGAATCAAAATATTTTTTGCATTAGCTCCAGGAGTTTCTCAGGATCATTCATACACCTTAAAACCTCTTGGGAACCCCAACCCCACCCATTGGGGGTGAAAATGGCCCGAAATCTCCCCCAAATTTGCAACATGCCAAGTCTTGAATTGTATTTTGGCATTTCGAGTGCACCTAGGTTTTTTTTTGGGTCGCTGAACACGAATCCGGTGACAGATTAACTTGCTATCCATTTTAGGGGAATTTTGCAATTTACGTGTTTTAAGCATTTCGAATGCACCAAGAGTTTTTTTTGGAATGCTGAATACGATTCCGAAGGCAGATTCACTTAAAATTCATCGTTGGGGTGGTGAAATCAACAAAATTGGCCAATTTTGCACCTCTATATGTTATTTTGCAATTTACGTGGTTTTGTCATTTCGGGTGCATCAAGGCGGTTTTTTGGGTCGCTGAACACGAATCCGCAGCCCGATTTACTTGCAATCCATCGTTGGGGTGGTAAAATCGACAAAATTGGCCATTTTCGCCCCCAATGGGTGGGGTTGAGGTTGGGGTTGCCACGAGGTTTTAAGGTGTATGAATGATCATGAGAATCTCCTGAAGCTAATGCAAAAAAAAATTTTTCGATTTGAACTTACATGTTTTTTTTATTTTCCGGTTCATAGCCTGGACTACAGAAAGTTTGCGGACAGAAAAGATTTTATATGTTATAATGTTTATGATGTTAGTTATTATTCTTAAGTTAAATTTTCTGCGTATTATACTTGTCATTAAGCTGAATAAAACCGATTTATTACAATTCTGTGTCTTTTTATCTAACTTATCACAACAACAATAACAACAATAAGTCATTAGCTGTCGTGGGCCAAATTGATGACACTGGCGGGTCGGATTTGGGCCGCGAGCCCTAGTTTGGAGACCCCTGATGTAGACCATTTGGATAAAATATCGATGCAAAATAGTAGGTATATAATATAACGTATTTCATTGGCGGTTTGTAAATTATGTATTTTCTGTTCCTACAATCATTTACATTGGACCCGCAGGAGTGTCCGAAATCTATTTCGCTAACAAAAAGTGAGGGAAGTCACATAATCAACTGATCTCAGCTTTTTTTTATAAAATAATACAATTAAGGTCCCTAGTATCGACACTTTTAAAACATATACAGGTTGTTCCATCTCAGACGAGCCACCCCGTATATTTCTTATCCCATAGTGAGTGTAAAAATCTCCCGAAACATGTCGAATGATTTTGTTTGGGGGATATCTTTTGACGTATATTTGAGGCTTGAACGAGCAACCCCCTAATAGGGGGTGCTTCAACCCCTAAAAATTGAATAGGGGAGAGGGGTTGAGTGATACGTCATTTGAAAGGTCTTGGAAGCCTCTTCACAAGGGTGTATGAAAAACGTAAATTTGATGAACCGTTTTCGCCAAAAATTAATTTTGTTGCTCGAATGTGCCACCTTGAATATTTTGGTTATTTGTACAATGTACAAGCTCATTTTTATTAAGCCTTTTTTACAAACTTCAAAAAATAACATTCATAAAAAAATTGAATTGTGTTGTCATGCTTACAATGAAAAAAATTAAATCTGCGTGTTTAAATCAAATGTTCAAATTGTCTTCCATTGACTTCCATACAATAATACAATTTTGACTGAAAACCGTCTCTAACATGGTTCAGCATAATTGGAGTTATTTGACGACACTTATTCACAATTCGTTGGCGTAGTTCGTCCAAATTTTCAGACTGAGTCACAAAAATCGTGGACTTAAGTTGTCCCCACAAGAAGAAGTCCAGAGGGTTCAGGTCAGGAGATCGGACAGGCCACTCCATAGGACCTCTTCTTCCAATCCAACGACCGGGGTATTGCAAATTGAGGTATTGGCGCTGGTGCGGCGTAGTGAGGAGGAGCTCCGTCTTGTTGGAAATGCAATTGTTGTTCAAGTAGTAGAGGATCGTTTTCTAATTGTTCAGTTATTGAATCGCATTTTCCAACATTTCAAGATAAATTTCGCCATTTCATTACCAGGAATAAACAGAGGTCCAATTAGGTGGTCTCTCAAAATTCCTACCCAAACGTTTAGCTTTTCCCGATGTTGAGTGTGAGCTTCTCGAAATACATGAGGATCTGTATCGCTCCAAATTCTACAGTTATGCCGGTTAACCTCTCCATCAAGTAAAAAAAGTGCATTCGTCAGAAAAGCAAACGTTGTACAAGAAATTTGGGTTATTGTTGATACGCTCGACCATAATTTCGCAAAACTCTTGCCTTGGATCCCAATCATCATCATTTAATTCCTGAATTAATTTAATTTTGTACGGATGGAACTTGCGTTGATGTAAAATTCTGAAAACGTTAGATTCGCTAATACCGGAAGCTGCAGAAAGTTGTCGTACAGATTGCGTGTTTGGCATAAGTTGGACATGTCCCAATACCGCCACAGCTGCTCCTTCATCATTAACAATTCCAATGGGTGCCCTTTTTTTATCTATTACTGAACCCGTCTCCACAAATTTTGAAATCAATTCCATTACGTACTTATGGCGAACGCTACGTTCAGGATGGTTTTCGTTAAATATTCTTGCAGCCGCTCGGGCATAATTTTGATTTTGGTAATAAAAGCTAATCAGCTCAACACGTTCTTGCAATGTGTACACCATATTTTTTGAAATTTTAAACAAATCAGCAAAGTAGTAACTCAACAGATTGATTAAAATCATGAAATGATCGAAGAACCGTTAAAACCAGATAAACACCTTCTAAGAACAAAAAATGAAGGCAACATAAGGAAATCTTTTGCTGTTTTTTTATTTATTAGTTTGAGAGAATGTATCATGTATGGAAGTCAATGGAGGACAATTTGAACATTTGATTTAAACACGCAGATTTAATTTTATTCATTGTAAGCATGACAACACAATTCAATTTTTTTACGAATGTGATTTTTTGAAGATTGTTTGAGTTTTTAAAAAAGGCTTAATAAAAATGTGCTTGTACATTGTACAAATAACCAAAATATTCAAGGTGGCGCATTCGAGCAACAAAATTAATTTTTGGCGAAAACGGTTCATCAAATTCACGTTTTTCATACACCGTTGTAAAGAGGCTTCCAAGACCTTTCAAATGACGTATCACTCAACCCCTCTCTCCTATTCAATTTTTAGGGGTTGAAGCGCCCCCTATTAGGGGGTTGCTCTTTCAAGCCTCAAATATACGTCAAAAAATGTCCCCCAAACAAAATCATTCGACGTGTTTCGGGAGATTTTCTCACTCACTATGGGATAAGAAATATACGGGGTGGCTGGCTCGTCTGAGATGGAACACCCTGTATGTTGTCAATTTGAACACTTAAAGTATTCTTTGACGTCTTTATCTGTTTCTTCTAAACATTTGCAATACATGTTCGATTTCTATGGATAAGGGAAGTTAATTATCTATGGATCACAGTTATGATATGGGAGGATTATGCGATTAGTATTCCAAAACGTTTGCTGTACATTTGACTGAAATATAGACCATGAAATCCCTAATTTTATATCATTTTCAACTATTGTCCTAAATGCATAATAAAACTCAATTGATTGCTAATAATATTAATATGACGTTTTTAATGAGTTTTCAACGAGCACTTCCGTACAAAATGCGTTTAGAATAGCAATTGAACTGTCATTTTCGTGTACGGAACTTGTTACCCAAGACCACGTTTTCGAATGTGAATATAGATGCATTTACGACTCGAATAATGCCATAATTTCCAAATAGGCGTATATGAAGAGGATGCTTTAATTTATTACGATCATAATTAATAATCTGATCACGGACTTCGGTCGTAAATTTAAACGTCCCCCAGTTAAGCCCCAAGACAAGCAAATTCAACCAGACGACAAATTAAAATATAATGGATGGCTCAATACGAAAAATGAGAACGAGGCATTAATCTTTGGACGTGACAAATTAAAATTCTTCTTTCTTCGGAGAATGAACACCATCATATATTTAAAAATATCTACCACCGGAACATTTTAGTTTATTATTCACCAGAACCGAATAACTTGAAAAGAGCAAGCGAAATCGCGTGAGAGAAAAAAGTTAAAACGGTTATCCATAAATCGGGCAATTAACTAACACCATGGCTTTTCCTCTTTTCCATAGATTAACGTAGACTCCTTCTCGAAAAGTGTATATGATGTCTGCCTGTTCTTTTTTATCTTCAATTTGCGATTCCTCGAGCGTCTAAGTTGATTATCAAAAAACAATTACACACCTAGTTTTAGTTGTTCATCTCTTTTCAGATTTAATTATCTAAAGTGTATTCGAACCCAACTGGCACCAGAGGTAATAGAAGACGTTTGATTCTCACTCGCATTGATTCATCAGCCGTGAAACGCCACATTTATCCAATATCGCTGCAGAGACGAATTGGTTCCTAGCTTTATGTAATCGTATTTTGTTGAATAATTATTTGATTTGCCAAACAAGTACCATGATTGTAAGTCACTCTGTGGACCTGTCGTACAGTTGGAAGAACCTGGGGACTCACACCACATATTAAGACCCATTGTAACCTACGCCGCAACAGTGTGGTGGCCAAAAACAAAAACGAAAGTTTCCCAGCATTCCCTAACAGAGTTCAGAGGCTGGCGTGCTTAGGAATAATGGGTGCTATGTTGACAACGCCAACAAGGCTGTTGGGGTTGGAGCCACTGCACCCCGCCGTTTAAGCAGAAGCCATAAGAGGAGTCGCTTTGATTTTATAGGACAAGGAGAGGCTGATTAAAAAGGCCGAAACATTCTTGGATTCCTTGGAACACCTAGGCCATTGTGGATGAGATCCGACAAGATCAAGGTTCACAGCACTTCCGTACCGTTCACGATTCGGACCTTCTAGGGGCGAGAGAACACTGAGGGAATCCTCATATGATACCAGGGGATTCCGTATGGTTTACCGAAGGCACCAGGACCGAAATAAGTACAGGTGCTGGAACAGTCGAGACAAAGGACCAAGGAGAAATAATTTCTTTGAACTTAGTGACACTTGCGACAGAATTCCAAGCAAAAATATTAGCAATTACAACATGTGCTCGTATTATGATGGGGAGAGCCCATGAGAATCGACAAATCACAATTATAGCGAGCAACCTAACAATGCTTAAGGCACTGGAGTCATACACAATCACCTCACAACTAACGGCACTAGTAAAGAACCCCAATAGAGTGACACTCGTATGGGACTCTGAGGAAACTGCCGTCGAACTCGCTAAAGCGGGGGCGGTACAACTCCTGATTGCACCAGAGCCAACCTGTGGCATTTCTCATCCAAATCCAAAAATGGCTCGAGGCAGGGCACCGTGCCTATATAATGGAAAGCCCGCCCCATATGTCGCACTCCAAAGAGAAACCCATGCATGTGCTGTGTCTGTGCACGGCATACGCGGTTGGTCGTCGGTCATACCTTGAAGACGAGGAAATCAAAATTATCTCCTACATCAGGCTACTGAATTCCATAGAATACACCAGACTGATGAGGAGATAGCAATATGTGAGGCACAATAGGACACTAACGACCGTAGTGCAATGGAGTTCTCACTGGGAAGGAGACCCAACCTCACGGGGAGGGGTTTTAGTCGGTAAGAATCAGGCATACCCGGGGGCACGGTCCCTCTTGATATATCTGCCGGTTGCACTTGGTGCCAGTTGATTTTGAACGACATATGTAAGCAATGTGATATTTATTGACGTGACAACGTCTTATAATTCGATGGAGCCGGCTGCACGCACGAGAAAACATGACTCATGCGGCGTTACCTCGCTCTGATGCGTTCCATTTAAGCATGCGGCGTTACCTCGCTCTAAGGCGTTCTATTTAAGGCTTAAAGTGCAAGCGAGAGCGTCTCCTACTTGAGTGAGCGATGCGTCCGCGTGGACAGCTGCTATAAAATACTACATTTACATGTTTTCGTCAAGTATGAAGTGCAGTGAAAAGTGAATGTGGTGTCAATGGTTTATAGCAACGATAATTGCGGCGATAAAGGTAATGATTCTTTCGATATTAAATATATGTTCAGTGATATATTGTCGAATATTCGTGCTTTCATCATTAAAATAAATAGCATCGGTCCGCTAGTGCAGCGATTGTAGGTTATGCTATAATTGACAAAACTATAACAATAAGTTAACAGAACTATTTCACGATGAGTAAAAAATCAATTGCTTCACTATTCGATCGAAATAATTATCGAGCGTAGCTATGATTTCAAAAATTTAAAACATAAATGTTAGATCTTCCACATATCATAACAACGTGTCTGAAATGACAGGTTGGACCAGCCAGCCGTCAAAGGGAACAATTTTCTCCTATATCTAACACATTGAGGCGGGCTTTTTAAAATCTAAATTGACATAATTGTATTTATGCGTACAAATAAATGTAACTTGATCAATTCAGTTGTGATTTCCATTTACCTCCTTCTCTATATCCATACAAAATATCTATCAAACAAATAAAATCAAATTTTCTTTTGAAAAATGAAACCATTCCATCAGTATTTTCTTATGACGTTGTCACGTTCAACTATCGTCAGTAAACCGACTTTAAAGACAACCGATTTTTTAAAATTCATTCCATTCAAAGATCAATACTGAACAAGTGATGAGAAATCTAATAATAATGAAATTACATTTTTCATATCGACTGAAATGAAAGGAGACATTGTTTTATTTTTGCGTTTCATAATAATATTGAGAAACTATGCCTTACAACTATAAAGATATTTAATGCGCATAAAGTATTACTGCCGTGATTTTATTGTTTACCACTTAAGATTGAAGTTATTTAATAAGTTGATATATTGGTCGATATGTTTAATAAATATTCTAACACAATCAATTAGATACATAAAGTTTGCCGTAAATGGTCTCGGAATTTTGTAATAAAGCTATAACTATGAATTGTGCGAACGTGTACAATAAATTATATCTATGCATTCTATTATTTATTTACTCATCTTCAAGCACGTCCCATTGTTATTTTCATTGCTTCAGACCACCGTGTAGAATTATTTATAGGGGGTCTCCTAAAATTACCGTACGATCGTTAAAAACAAAATCCTCGTATTAGCAGTCTTTATTAGGATAAAGTATTTGTTATTTAATCAATCGATAAAGTTGTTTTTAATGAAACGAAATTTGTTCTGAAATAGACTTCCTGAACAAGGCGGAAGTTTCGTGTACAGGAATGTTTAATTGGATGTTTCCATTCTAAAACTGGCGAGTTGTAACTGATATGATTTATACAGTACCATTAATATTAACATTAATTAAATAATTCCATTACAACTAATTGACAATTTCTCAAACTTTAAGGAGCATGTCAAAACGTTTATTAACTTATATTTTCAACTTAATGATGTTATGCACACTGGTTGGCATAACTATATTGTTCTCAGATATCATCACAATGGGGAAATATGAGGGTAAGATGAAAAGTCCCTAAAAAAAGGAAAGGTGCCATATTTAAGCTTGTCGCTGTCAAAATTTAAGTTCATTCAAAAACGCTTCTACGGTACACATAAATGCATGATTGTAGGAATAGGGAATATATTGGTGTTGATTTAGGAACAGCAAATGAAAAACGTTGAAGTATCCTCTATGTTAGAGTATTGTTTATATCGTACCGTTAACTGTAGACTGCAAAAAAAAGGCTAATTATTCCTCTAGCCATGAAAGGCACCAAATTTTCCATCTTTACAGGCAGAGCCGGAGTACAAATTTTATTTATCCGCAACCCTAATTATTAGGGTATTATATACCTAATAATATAAATACGAAATTTGTATTAAGCTATGCATATAGCTTTTATCGCGGGCTTTGAGCGCGGCGACCGAATCAAGAAATTCCGTAACGAAAAATAATGTGAGACCTAAACACCTAACATGTGTCAAATTAATTAATTAATTTAAGTTTCTAAAAGTGAGAAATTTCGCTATTTTATACGAATGTTATAACACTCTAGCGCTTTAGACTCCGGGATTTTCACGTGGCCTATCGAAATTAGAAGGTTCGAATTATCTAAAAACATAATTGCATGAACTCCAGACGTCCTCTGCAATTAGCTACGAACAAAATCATTTTGACATATGCCTCTAGGAGCTCGCTATGCGTCAGTTAGAGTTTATACGTTAGACGCGCGTAGCAAAGACCTGAGAGTATCTGTTTCTATTAAGCTATTGCATATAGCTTTTATCGCGGGCTTTGAGCGCGGCGACCGAATCAAGAAATTCCCTAACGAAAAATAACAGGAACTCGTTTATGTTGCGCTCTCTCGGGTGACTAATATTGAAAAATTGTATATCACGACAAAAAACGATAATTCTACATTCAAGTTTTATAATAATCGAAGGCAAGCTGCATCGACTGCATCTTTGTTGCAAAAATTCAAAAGACTGCCTTCAAATAGTGTTTAGACGACAGCTCAAAGTGTCTTAGATGTCATTAGTAATAGAAATGGCCTTTCAATAATGACTTTCAATTGCCAAAGTCTAAATAGTCACAAATACGATTTACAAGATTCAGTTACGAGACAAACAAATGTGTTACTTCTTACCGAAACTTGCATGGCGCATGATAATCCAATTGAAATACCTAATTTCAATTGTATTGTTCAATTCAAACGAGATACTATTCCAAAAGGTGGGGTAGCTATTTACCAAAATAATAATAATGTTACTAATATTATGACTCCGAATATTGAAATACATATTGCACACGTTAGCGATGTTAATGTTAGGCGCTCATTTGTTGGAGATATTTGTGCGTGCTTATGCAAACTTAGAAATGGCCTACACATAGTCATGGTAGCAATTTACATTTCTCCGAATCCAAAATTGGACGAGGTAGAGCATTTTATTCATCGCACTTTACTGGAGTACACTGAAGAAGGGTCGAAAATACTTGGTACAAATGGTAATAAATTTCCACTTATCTTGGCTGGCGATTTCAACATCAACTTCGCTGATAAAAAATCAGAGCGGTTGACAACTTTTCTTTCGGAAAAATTGAATTTGAAAATGAATAATGATCCACAAGAATCTACAACAAAATATGGGACCACCATTGACGCGGTATTTTCCAAATATTTAGAGGATATCAAGTCTCAAACTTATGTCTCTTATTTCAGTTATTCAGTTACCATAAACCTATAGTTTCAATGATAACAAATTCCTGAATAACCTACATGTATTGTAAGATAATAAAAATATTTTGAACGATATTAACTTCTCATTTACTCAATAAAAGAAAAAAATTGTTTTCTTATCGGTCACCACGCTCAAAAGTAACTTGAATTAATATCAAAGAAAAAACTTGAATTCAAATATCAAAGAAAAAAAAATAATGCATAAATTTAAAAAAATAAATAATCATAATTGCATAAGTTGAGAAAAAATGCTATGCAATAGCTTTACCGCGGCAGTCCCCGAGTGCCACACGTATCTTTTTTTTTTAGTTCCTATTGGTTTTCGGGCGAGTGATTTTTGATGTACTAGTGTTAGAATGTGGCGTCTTTGGGCTTGTGCTGACACTGGGGCATCTCATGGTGTCACTTCCAGAAGAGAGCACTTTTTTCCATGCTTTCGATGGTTGTCAAAACGGAACTGAATGACATATCAGTCTGAAAATTTTGATGCGTTCTAGTTAAAGATGGCACATCACAAATGTCACATGGGATTTTCGATTGTGGCGCCATCTGTTTTATTTTTTAGAGACTTCTCACTTTGCCCTCGTAGGTAACGCCAAGCTTCAAAACCTATCGCATGCCCAGATGGTTCCCGTTCGTTTTAGACCTTCTCTAGGTAATAGGAAGAAATTTCACTTCGAACTGATTCCCTCCCCTGACCAAAGATGGCACACTGGCCAACACTATCCTCCATAGATGATCATTTGCATGAAATGCATCAGAGCACAATTAGGGAAATTCTGCTTGATCTGAATATCAAAAAAACTATGAGGCTAGAAAAATACCCTCTATATACACAAGGCCTGAGCGCGGGCCTCCAAAACTGAGATTCACTGGCAAGGAAGTAGCAGGAAACGGCAGCGGGTTGTGAACAGATGCGATCCGATTGAGATTTCCTTTCATAAACGTTATTCTGTGTAATGTATAGCTTCCATTAGGGAGCAATTCTTGATATAATTGTGAGTTGTTGCGTGGGTTTATGATTCAAACCCATTCTTCCTTCAGTAGTAGTTTATATTAAATCGTATTTATATACTTTTATTGGGTAATGGAGAAAATATTCGCAAGAAACGAATTAAAACTGTCTTTAGTCAAAGATACTTTGATATCTGTTTGTAATTCCGACTAATTGGATCCTTTAGTAATAGTTTATATTGAATACTATTTATATACTTTTTTCGGCTAATGGAGCAAAGACTAGCAAGAAATGAAATAAAACTGTCTTTTGTCAAAGATACCTTGATATCAGTTTGTACTTCCGACTACTTAGAGTCATTAACAATAGATTAAAATTGTATTTCTAAATCTACGTCTGAAGGATCATTGGAATTTTTCAATGCTTAAAGTTTTTCTGAAGGTTATATAGAATGCATGTGACTGATGAGAATCCTTCAGGAAGTTCAAATAGACTCTTAACGTATGTTGTCATGGAAACTTTCTTGTTTTTGAGCTTATCTTTCAATAATTCTCACGCAATTGTGTAATTTACTTCATTCATTCTGCTACAATTAATGCAATTTTTCATTCACATTCAACATGGCCATTTTATAAGCCCTCAGTCAGAATCTCAAATACTTATGTCCTTTTTTTCCGATTAATAATTAATTTCCGACCATCCCTGTGAATATATATCAGTACCGGAACTGAAAACCATAATATCTGTGCAGATATTGTGATTTTATGAGAGCTTTTTTCTTTTTGTTTTTATATTTTGACTACACTTGAGGAAAGCAACCTATGGTCTTCTCGAACATCGTGTGATGCAGCGATGGAATGTTGAAAGAGATTCATTAACATTTTTCTTAACTTTGAAGGTTACAAAATTATATTCCTCACTAGGTAAAAAATTCCACAACTTAGCAGTTCGATAGAAAGAAGTTCGACAGGTCTCGAGCTTGGCAATGAAGGGGTGACCAGTCTGAGCTAGTCTAGTCTGCCTACCCGAAATCTCTCGTGGTGGACTAAATAACAGGGAGATTTGTAATGAGTTCGACCACGGCAACGTCTATAGAAAAGGGAGAGATCGCACACATTTCTACGATGTTCTAAAGAAGTGAATGAATTCGTATGATATCACCAATAAGAAATTCTCTTCTGGATAGAATTTAAGATATTCGGCGTTAATTGGGAGCCGAACTCCAAACATCCTGGACAGGTGGAATTTCACTGTGAAGTTTATCAGGGATTGCTGAGGTGTAAAGTAGCTCTTGGTATGGCATAACAACTTGGTTTTCTAATCTTGAAAAACAAGTTAAAGAAAATACTCATTCATAAAGCACACTATATGCTTAATGATTATTTAACTGATCCCCATACAGATATTCTTTGAAATGTTTCTCATGTTCCAAGTATGCTACTGCATATCTGTAGAATAATGTTACTGATTTTAATTATTGAATTTTTTAACACATGAATCACTCTTGAATGAAAAAGTTTTGTTTGACATTGCCAAATAGTAAAGTCCGGTTTCGTCAGCATTAAAAATATCTTTAGCTTCACAGTCTAATTGATGCCAATTTAATTTCCCAATCTGCAACACTCACTTCGTTCACGTCAGAGGACTCACCACAAATTGTTTATCTCTTGCAGAATCTATTCAGCTACCCATTTAAAGCCTTAAACCCGTTAATTTACAAATTCTCGGATACTTTTTTTTCGTAGTTTTTTCCTTTATCAAAGGACCCGATAAAGGAACGTTTTTATTTCTAGTTTTGCAAAACCAATCATAAACTATTTGGTCAATATAAAATCCTTCTGTTTCTGGAAATTTCCGTTTTTGAACATTAGCGCGCTTCCATCTTCAAAAAGTTTTTCTAATTTTTTTTTATTCTTGAGAATCATTCACGTGTGTTCTTCCAACACTAAACTTGCCCGCCAACTTTGGCGCAATGCTACCGTATTTTTCGCTTTCCTCGATAATTTAATTTTTTCTATAACAAACAACGTTTCAGAGACATAATTGTGTCAGGGGAACAAAATGAACTGAATAATTTTTTGGTCATACATTTTAGGCCTTACTGAAACATTATAAATTCAATTATTATTCCCGGAAATTCCTACCTACAATTATAGGGCCAGGTAAAGACCCTAATTTTTTATTGCTTACAACCATTCTAGAATCGAGGGTCAGGTCGGTTGACCGTCGGTGCCGAGAAGGTTTAAGACCGACCGATATTAAGGGTTGAAATTCTGTAAGATTTCGTCAAAAGGTGTTGAAAGTGACCGTGACCGTTTTCAAAGGGTTTCGCTATTAGAAGTACCTTATTATAGACGTTGCCATAAGAATAATTGTTGAAATCTCTAAACTGACTGTTATAAGGGTGTAATAATCCGGGGGATTATTATTTTTTTTTTTACGATTGAATCAAAGTAGCGTAAGCATGAGCAAACTCCCGAAAATTAAGCCACTCTAAGTAAACCAGGAATACTTGACACATGAGAGTACAACTCAAATCATTCCGTAGAGTGTAGTTCCGTTTTTACGGGCATTTCAAATCTAAAATTTCTAAATTCCTGACAGGAACAGACTATACATATACATTCTATATTCAACAATTAGAGTTTTATTCAGATTGAAATAATGGAATTCCTGTCTGGCGCCAGAGATACGCCATCTAATACCTTTTACAAGTTGTACGTGATTTTTAAGAATTAGAGCCTTCGAGGCGCTATTCCGCGGACCTTGCACTTTCTACGCATACGGAGTTAATTACTTAGTCAGCAGGGTTTGGAGAAATCATTTTTTGTGGTCACTCACTGCCCCTCGATGTGGGAATACAGGCAACTCTAAATACAGATTTGTGTATTAGTGCAAGGTGCAACGGGATACAACCAACTTCATTGGTCCGTTTGAATTTTAGGTTAGCGAATCAGGAGGCCAATTTCGGGGGGGAGACAAATTATAAAAATGAAAACTCTTTTGCAAGAGTAGTTCCAGTTCTTTTTTTTCGTGCCTTGTTGGGTAAGCTAGTTCATTGTACATATAGCTCAGTCTCTCTCTCAAAGTCAGATCCTTTAATTCTTTTAATTAATATTTTTTAACGTAGTCAATTGATTGTTTTTGTTGTATTACAAGTTACAAGATTTCTAATTTTTGCAACTATATTACTCTTTCGTTATTACTCAAAGTAAATTAAGTCATTCAAATCAATTTGTATCATTCTTATAGTTTATTTTCATTCACCTTAAATCATTTCAAGTACCAGTTCAAGAGAACTTACATTTTACTTTAATATCATTTGCTATTTAGGGAATATTATTTGGTAACTAGAATCTATAATAACCTATAAAAGAAATTGTGGAGAACGTCATTAGTAACTTGATGATAGAAGTCTATAGTAATTTGATATTTTGGAGAATTTGTTGCCTTTAACGTTTAGATAATTTTGATCTGGGTGCGAGAGAGAACTAGCTTCGTGGTGTAATTTATAAAATTAACAAAAAGACGCCGCGTAATACATTTTGTGTAAGCCGTGAAGTGTAAGCTCAAGTGTCTAAGTTACCCTGTGGATTAAGGATTAAGTACTAAGTCAGGGTAAGTCTTTAGAGAAAGCTGTTTAGTCTGTGTTCAAGCTAAAAATTCTGAGGTCATCACCCCGGTAAATGTAAGCATTAATAGGGTATTTTGACTTACTAGAAGCGTAGCGATCCATCTGCGAATTTCTCATATTTTATAGTGTATTTAAGGGACCTACTTAGGATAGGTATAATTGGAATCAGTGTTACCGTAATTGTAGGGTCAAAGATATAATTATTTGGGGATAGCTCACTATTCAAAAGTTGCTACAAGGGTAGTTATTATTATTATTAATTTTTATCTGGAAGTTCAAGGGGTCTAAAAACCCCTATTGAGACCCTGATCTTTAAGGACAGGGAGAGTTAGCCATCAGCGGCTAATTTGACAGAAAGTGTTTGAGTTCATCGGGACAACTAGAGTTTCATTGTATTGATTATTTGTTGTGTAATTCACTCGATCTACCGATACATAACGAACCAGGTAGCTGTGGATAAAAACAACAGGGGATCTATTTAGAGAGTCACCCTTCGGGGATCTCAATCTTACTATCAGTGGCCCCTCTGGTTCACTTTATAACCATAGTTACTCCATCAGAGTGGTAGATCCATTTCAGAATTAAGGTTAGCCCCCAAAGAAACAACTCCCTGGCTTCGTTACATCAGGCAAATCAATAATTCACTGATTGATCGGTCTCGATAAAGTCTTATGCAATTTATTATATATTGTTTTTTTATATACTATTCAGATATCTAGCATCAAAATTAAATTGGCTTAATTTAAATTCATTGTTTGTTCTTGTTGGTTATATGACATATTTTTCCCTTTAAGTTTATATGTATGGGACTTAGTATATATACTTATATATACATCCGTGTAATCTTTATTGTTTTATTTTGTATACAATTAACTTTTCTCCAATATACAACTTATACTGTTCTCATTGTTCTTCATTGAAACACCATCCCTTAGATAACCTTGTAGTGGAGGTGAACAATCCTGTCGTGTTTGTCACTCCGAACATCTTCAGCAACGTGAAGCTGTCATACTAGCCTAGTGTATAAATCGGCCAGGAAGGGCCCCGCTACTAAACTATTTATACCAAGTGCTACTGGAGAGGAACTCCTTCGAGTCTAGTTCCGTTCCCTGAACTATTCTCTAAAACATCTGTAAAAGGGGACTGGTGGCAGCTAATTTTAAACCATACTACCAACGACAGGGCACTTCTCGTAGTGTACCCTGCATTCTACTATCTCTGCAACCCTCGAGTTGCATAGAAGGGTAGCTATCATAGCAATAGTTACAATAAGGTTTTCACTCTCCGTAGCCTCATTGGATCCCATAGGGCTTTGACCTGAGGGAACAATAAAAATACATAACCTAGTAATATCTGAGCTGAATTTGGTTTACCTGGCTTGTGTGCAATAACCATATAAATAAGTTTATTCAATTGCTCCCAAATACCAGCCTTTCAGATTATTACATTTGGTGTCGCAGCGGTGATATCTTAGGTTTTTTTTTAAGCCTAAATAACAAGGTGATAATCCACGTCTTCGAAAAATTTAGTAGGGACAGCTTCAGAAATAACAAAACATTTCATTGTTTTGTTTTAAAGTAAGGTTATAAAGCAAGGGTAACAACAGTGTGTGGGGTGTCGAGAACATAGAACAGTAAGGTAAATAATTGGGTAGTAGTTCAATAACCCCAGTAAATAGTAGGTCAGATTATTATAAAGCATATATACACTGAGCGCCTGTGAAAACAGGCATAGCAACTGAGAGTTCGGAAATTATTTATTTCCAATTAGGAAGTTTTGTTTACCATTAATAACAACAAGGTAAAAATTAACCTTTCATTTAGGGAACCGGATAAGGTTTCCGTATACCTTTTTATTGGAACGGGTTCTTATCGGAAAGGGGTGTGACCATCAGAATAAATAGTAGGTGCTTTAGTTAATAGCTTGAAATAAGTGATTACAGCATTGTAGGAGCTTGCAGACTAGGGCCAAGAGAAAGTGTATGTTATTTTTTTTTTTGTGTAACTAGGTCAAGGAACAGTGAACCAGCAAGAGAAGGAGCCGGGTGAATTGAATCAAAAGGTGTCTCTCGTGTACAAGCACTAATTACGTGTTCGAGCAGAAAGATTTTGATTCTGGGAGTTCTGCGTTTGGAATTTTACATCTTGTTTAATTTTTTTTTATTTTATTTTTTTTATTTTTTTATTTTTATTTTTTTTTTTTTTTATTTGTCTTGTATTACAGGGTCAACCTAAACAGTTTAAAAAAATTTTTTATAGTAACAATTCAAGTCAAAAATTTTATTTTTTTTCTCTAACTTTCAACGCAGATTAAATTCACCAGTAATATTTTATTTTTGAATTTCTTTTAAATTCAATTTAAAGAAGTAGCCGAAAGCTAACGATAGGTCAAATTTTTTTTCTTTGTTTTGGGGTAGTGTCTAGCAGGTACACAGTGGCTTTCCGGTAGCGGAACCATTCCGAATTGTAGTCAAAGATAGGTGCTTTACTTCTGCTTGATGATGTTTTCGCTTCACAGGAATTATTAATTTTTTGTTGTTGTATATTGAACTGAACTAACGATTCAGGCGAAAACATCGGAACCAGCTGATCTAGGACCAGGAGAATAATTGTGTTATTACATTTTGTTTATGTAATTCCTTTTTCTGCTAGCATAGTTACAGCCAGGACTGGAGTACGAGTTTCGTGTTAAAAACATTCGCGTATAATATCCAGTTGATACGAATTATGTTGGTCCTAGGTAGAATGGAAGTAAAGCATATCTAAGAAACAGGGCATGATAGGAAACACTGATATAGCTAAAGGTTGTCATCTATAGTAGATTTTGAAATTTTATGTTTATATGTTCATGTTTTATTACTGCTTTTGAACTGGAACTGGTTTTAATTTAAACGGACCGTAACCATTATTTTCAATTCAAAACCCATGTCCAGGGTGGGGACGAGTGAGCGTTCGGCTGGAGGATTAAGGGAGTTATGGGCACAGTAGACACGAGGGACGTGTATGTGCATGGATTTGTGAGTACACTGGTTTAGTGAGGGATATGGAATTGTTATCCCGGTGTACGGATGTAGAGTGGATAATCCCTGGGATGGAAGGGACACTCTAGGGAACACCCCACAGTTTCGGAAGGTCGATGACCAGGAAGAGCAAGCACCCCGACGATAGTCCAGGCTTGATCTCTTCCTAGCGTAGTATTCGCATGCTGGCCCGTAGGGAAGTGATTTGCGTAACGCTATCCATCTAGGGGGGTAGTTCGTGGGAACCTGTCGCAGCAGCGCGAAGCAGGGGTTAGAGCCTTTATAACGCACCAAGCTCTCCCCAGCTTGGATAATTTATGAAGTCACGTGGGGTCCCTTTAAATTGAAAATGCAGGATTCAAGTAGATTCAAGTCTGGCGGTTCAGCGCGCCCTGAGATTAAATGAGGTCAATGAGCTTACAGGCTGATGAAGTTAAGATGGCGTGGGCCGCTATTATTTTTTTTTTTTTTTTTTTTTTTGGGTTAATGTTATTAGAATCTAAATTAAAGCAGTAATTCATGATTCAATGTTGGACAGGTCAGTGCCAGTAGGTAAGGTCCGAGGGATTTGAACGGACTTTTGTTTTTTTTTTGTCGTTTTTTTGTGTATTGCAATTAATGGATTGGCATTGTGCTCACCTACTAGAGAAAGATTGAAATGGAACCATGGGATCTCAAATAATATTGAGATATTAGTAAACCTTTACTCGCCAACACAGTGGGCAACCAGCCCCCGAAATTTAAATGTACGAGCTACCTAAGTCTAGTTTTGTTATATCGATTAATTAGTTGAGGGCTTACTGATTAGCAAAT
This sequence comes from Endomychus coccineus, assembly GCA_958510875.1. NCBI lineage: Eukaryota > Metazoa > Arthropoda > Insecta > Coleoptera > Endomychidae > Endomychus > Endomychus coccineus. The sequence goes on along the minus strand of OY294070.1, from coordinate 126,871,584 downwards.
ATTTAAGCTTACTGAATTTTATAGAAACTAATAGTAAAATATTACGCACGACATTATCTATATTAACTCACCCCCGTACCATTCCCGGGCAACTGATAGTAGAATTGGATGGTAGCCGAATCCATGGCGGAGGGGTAAGATTCCCCCAAAAAGGAGCGACTGGGCCAATGGGCGTATGCTGTCTCTAGTTAAAATAGGGACCGGATATTCCTATTGACCAGGTTGGAAGGGTAGTTGTACCCCGTAGTGGGAATGAGGTCACTGTATTGGACTGTCTCAAATCCTGATAGAGATGGAAAGGTAGCCTAGGGAAATTTAAATTTCTGCACCGGAGTGGTCCAGTACAGTGATTCCTCATCCCAGTGTGTGGATGGTGCGCGAATGTAGGTGTTAGGGGTATTCGCGCACTTCATCGAGATGCAGGAGGTGCCTCAAGTGCTAAGGACATTGGGTACGACGCGGGGCAATGTGTAGACCTTATCCAGTAATGCGGAAGCAAGGATCGGCTCCGACTGGCCGAAGCATATCGATATCGAGATGTCCCATACTTCGAACAACGCGAATCCTGGCGACAGCCGGTCGTTGTGGAAGATCTCTACCCAGCATCTCAAAACTGGTTATAGAGCATAATCTTCAGGGAGGTATTGGGCTGAATCGTAATATGCGTCCGTCGGAGATGTCCCATACTTCGAACAACGCGGAACCTGGCTACAGCCGGTCGTTGTGGAAGGTTCTCTACCCAGCATCTCAAAACTGGGTGTAGAGCATAAACCTTCAAGGAAGTATTGGGCTGAATCGTAATATGCGTCCGATGCGGTGGAGAAAGGTCCATCATACCCGAGGTCAGTAAAGGTCATACTCAAGAGGGCTGTCAGCACAAGAATGTCCAGTAAGGACAGAGGGCAAACTGGAAGCGGTTAGGCCAGGGAAGCCAGAAGAGTTTTGTGTACGGAGAAAGTCCAGGTTGGACTGTTGGGCCAGTTGTGCCAAGGGAGAAGGACGGGTAAGAAGCCCGAAGTTTGGAAGGGAGTTGTTGAGTCCAGGATGGACAGGAAGGCCAGGTAGGCCAATTGTGAGTCTGGCAGGTAGGGTTTGCCAGTAGGGGTAGTGGACCAGGAATTTGGGGTCGATACCAAAATGTGTAGTACCCAGCGCAGGTACAGGAGTTTGTATGTTCTGGAAGACCCATGAGGGATTTGAGCAGATAGGCCGCCTGCAGAGCAGCGGGACGCGTAGTCGTCTATGAGGCCGGGAAATTGGGTCAAGAAAGTGCGCGGGGCGGGTGACAGGACACCGCCCAGAGTATGAATGAGTCGAATAGGTGTGGGTAACGAGGTGTTAACATCGGTAAAATCGAGGAAGTGGAAGCCGGAGAATCGACAAGAACTCCAATTTTCAAGACTCCTCTACCAAAGATGTATATAGCCACCCTCACCCTAGATCGAGTGACGTCATAGCGGAACCAAGTAGCTTATATGCAGTGTCAAGTTAGTTCTCTCTTGTGAGTCTTGGCCTTGGTTCCCTATGAACAAAGTATAGTCAGCAAATTCGGAACCTCTGACTCTTCCAGTCACCGCGTTCCGTTTAAATTTTGTTTTTGTGTTTTGTTGAAAATAAGATTAGCTTTCACTATGAGCTAGAAACCTCTGGAAAGGGGTAGTAACCCTTCCAGCTTCCGTGGCTGCAGCACCCTGCGAACGGGATCACTGCGCCGGAGGGTAAGGGCTCTTAATTGAGGGATAGTTGGATCCTCCCCATGTATTTCAGAGATAACGTAACCCTAGGGAGAGAGAGAGAGGGAATTGAGTAAGTCCTAGGGGAAGGGAAGGAAATTCATAGACCTTTAAGATGGTCGGGAAACGGGTAGAGATAATACGACCTTTTTTTGCGTTATTCGTATTCCTTGGGTCGTTGATACCCAAATTTCATGTTATCACTGATAAGGGGATAGAGTTTGGAAGTTAAGGGGTATGTCACAATAAGGGGCCTGATTCTTAAAAATTTTTTTTTGTTTGTTGTTGTTTTTGTGTTCCCTCCCCCCCCCCCCTTTTTTTCTCGGGATCTGTTTCAGAGTGCCAAGGATATACCCCGTCCTGGTGACAACACTTCTAAGGTAATGGCAATGGGTCGATCGTGTACGACTGAGAAGAGGACCCGATAAACGCAACGATGGTTTCACTGGAGACAAGTTATAATGAAGGGATTACGGACAAAGAGACGCACGCGCCTGTCTGGTAGAGGTTACAAGGACCATCTCGCATTGCGGCATGCACAGTCACTCTTCGGTAGTAGTAAATGGATGAGCAAGCTACTCATTTGAACTAGGAGCGGAAAAATGTAACGAAGCTCAATCATTTCAATGCTTACAAAATCATGGCATCGTTGACCCACGTCGTCCAAAAATGTAGCTGTTCAAATGGAATGTAATAGCCTTATGCCACCATTGTACCAAGTCGAGGGAACCTGGATCGGCCTCTCCCCACTACCACTGACGAGTCTTATACCACTGACCATTGAGATTGAAGCAGAGGACCAATTGAAGTTCCAACCGATCAAGCTGATTAGCGCAGGGGGACTATACACATCCGAGGACATGAGAAAAAGCCAACGGAACCTGATCTTCGGCATGGAAAGAGATGCAGTCCAAACGATGATAGCGCGACGGGTGTCCGGTATGGAGTCTCTGGACCAAGGGTACAACACTCTCAAACTATTCAGCAAAGAAGAGGTTACCAGTCTCGTCAGGTCCACCATCCGGCAGATATGGGGTTGGTTCGAAAGCATAGGGACCATCATGAACGGGCTGTTGGGCCTATACTGTATATTCCGATTGGTGAAGTTCGTTATTGGTGTCGGCCTAAACGGATGGAGCCTGTACCAGCTATTCGGATGGGGTCTACACCTATTCGCCTGTCTATGGAACACCCTCACCGCCTTCCTAGTCAACCGACATCACGCCCATGGAAGTCCAGGGGATGCAGTTCCATCCGCTCCATCAACCAATGTCATCCCAAGGGAACCAGAAGCAGCTGTAGTTTCCACCACCACAGATTCCACCGCCACCCATGCGATGTATCCAACCCTCCACTGGACAGAACGCGAGGGAAGACGATCAGCAGCCTGTTCGTTGTACGGCAGGTCCATGTCCAGTCTCCACGAGCGTCCTGGTATGTGAAACCATCGAGTGACAGTGCGGGTTAGTGCGTAAAAGTCAATCCGAAAAAAGTGTTGTGACAATATGGAAACAGAAGTAGACTTTCATTGTTTAGCTCTTAAGGATTGTACTGTTGTAGTCATGTGGTAAATCCACGTGAATATGTTGAATAGGATTTAGGTTATTGGGAAGTCCAATCGGACTGATGATCATACATATATTGAGCGTGAAGGTGGGTCTAGTACCCCTAGATTCCCACGCTGGTCAGAACTTGGCAGATGGATCAAAACATACGTATAATACCGGTTGTAGAAAGGAGCTTGGTTCCTTCCGAACCCCGCTCTTTCTTTAAGGTGAGGGTGATGTAATAATCCGGGGGATTATTATTTTTTTTTTTACGATTGAATCAAAGTAGCGTAAGCATGAGCAAACTCCCGAAAATTAAGCCACTCTAAGTAAACCAGGAATACTTGACACATGAGAGTACAACTCAAATCATTCCGTAGAGTGTAGTTCCGTTTTTACGGGCATTTCAAATCTAAAATTTCTAAATTCCTGACAGGAACAGACTATACATATACATTCTATATTCAACAATTAGAGTTTTATTCAGATTGAAATAATGGAATTCCTGTCTGGCGCCAGAGATACGCCATCTAATACCTTTTACAAGTTGTACGTGATTTTTAAGAATTAGAGCCTTCGAGGCGCTATTCCGCGGACCTTGCACTTTCTACGCATACGGAGTTAATTACTTAGTCAGCAGGGTTTGGAGAAATCATTTTTTGTGGTCACTCACTGCCCCTCGATGTGGGAATACAGGCAACTCTAAATACAGATTTGTGTATTAGTGCAAGGTGCAACGGGATACAACCAACTTCATTGGTCCGTTTGAATTTTAGGTTAGCGAATCAGGAGGCCAATTTCGGGGGGGAGACAAATTATAAAAATGAAAACTCTTTTGCAAGAGTAGTTCCAGTTCTTTTTTTTCGTGCCTTGTTGGGTAAGCTAGTTCATTGTACATATAGCTCAGTCTCTCTCTCAAAGTCAGATCCTTTAATTCTTTTAATTAATATTTTTTAACGTAGTCAATTGATTGTTTTTGTTGTATTACAAGTTACAAGATTTCTAATTTTTGCAACTATATTACTCTTTCGTTATTACTCAAAGTAAATTAAGTCATTCAAATCAATTTGTATCATTCTTATAGTTTATTTTCATTCACCTTAAATCATTTCAAGTACCAGTTCAAGAGAACTTACATTTTACTTTAATATCATTTGCTATTTAGGGAATATTATTTGGTAACTAGAATCTATAATAACCTATAAAAGAAATTGTGGAGAACGTCATTAGTAACTTGATGATAGAAGTCTATAGTAATTTGATATTTTGGAGAATTTGTTGCCTTTAACGTTTAGATAATTTTGATCTGGGTGCGAGAGAGAACTAGCTTCGTGGTGTAATTTATAAAATTAACAAAAAGACGCCGCGTAATACATTTTGTGTAAGCCGTGAAGTGTAAGCTCAAGTGTCTAAGTTACCCTGTGGATTAAGGATTAAGTACTAAGTCAGGGTAAGTCTTTAGAGAAAGCTGTTTAGTCTGTGTTCAAGCTAAAAATTCTGAGGTCATCACCCCGGTAAATGTAAGCATTAATAGGGTATTTTGACTTACTAGAAGCGTAGCGATCCATCTGCGAATTTCTCATATTTTATAGTGTATTTAAGGGACCTACTTAGGATAGGTATAATTGGAATCAGTGTTACCGTAATTGTAGGGTCAAAGATATAATTATTTGGGGATAGCTCACTATTCAAAAGTTGCTACAAGGGTAGTTATTATTATTATTAATTTTTATCTGGAAGTTCAAGGGGTCTAAAAACCCCTATTGAGACCCTGATCTTTAAGGACAGGGAGAGTTAGCCATCAGCGGCTAATTTGACAGAAAGTGTTTGAGTTCATCGGGACAACTAGAGTTTCATTGTATTGATTATTTGTTGTGTAATTCACTCGATCTACCGATACATAACGAACCAGGTAGCTGTGGATAAAAACAACAGGGGATCTATTTAGAGAGTCACCCTTCGGGGATCTCAATCTTACTATCAGTGGCCCCTCTGGTTCACTTTATAACCATAGTTACTCCATCAGAGTGGTAGATCCATTTCAGAATTAAGGTTAGCCCCCAAAGAAACAACTCCCTGGCTTCGTTACATCAGGCAAATCAATAATTCACTGATTGATCGGTCTCGATAAAGTCTTATGCAATTTATTATATATTGTTTTTTTATATACTATTCAGATATCTAGCATCAAAATTAAATTGGCTTAATTTAAATTCATTGTTTGTTCTTGTTGGTTATATGACATATTTTTCCCTTTAAGTTTATATGTATGGGACTTAGTATATATACTTATATATACATCCGTGTAATCTTTATTGTTTTATTTTGTATACAATTAACTTTTCTCCAATATACAACTTATACTGTTCTCATTGTTCTTCATTGAAACACCATCCCTTAGATAACCTTGTAGTGGAGGTGAACAATCCTGTCGTGTTTGTCACTCCGAACATCTTCAGCAACGTGAAGCTGTCATACTAGCCTAGTGTATAAATCGGCCAGGAAGGGCCCCGCTACTAAACTATTTATACCAAGTGCTACTGGAGAGGAACTCCTTCGAGTCTAGTTCCGTTCCCTGAACTATTCTCTAAAACATCTGTAAAAGGGGACTGGTGGCAGCTAATTTTAAACCATACTACCAACGACAGGGCACTTCTCGTAGTGTACCCTGCATTCTACTATCTCTGCAACCCTCGAGTTGCATAGAAGGGTAGCTATCATAGCAATAGTTACAATAAGGTTTTCACTCTCCGTAGCCTCATTGGATCCCATAGGGCTTTGACCTGAGGGAACAATAAAAATACATAACCTAGTAATATCTGAGCTGAATTTGGTTTACCTGGCTTGTGTGCAATAACCATATAAATAAGTTTATTCAATTGCTCCCAAATACCAGCCTTTCAGATTATTACAAGGGGTCGCCGCTTTTGACGAGTGGCCAAAGAAAGGAGTTTTACTGTATATGGGTGTCGTCGTATTCTCGCCTACAAACCGAAGTAAGAGATAGATTGAGAGACGCATATGTGGGGCGGGAAAAACCTGCTAAAAGGATCTAGTGTTAGCCTCGCCAACACGATGGTGTTGCGCGCGAACTGCTGTTGATATATCGAGTTCAATATTCAACTAGCATCGGTGGTTGTGGCCTAGGCGGTTCAGTCGCTGGGTGTGCATTTTGTTTCACGGTTTCGAAACTCTAGGCGGCGAAGTCGTAACTGTAGTTTTTAATGAATTATTTTATTTTATTTCATATTTTTTTGTTTTTCCTTACCCTTGAACACATTGATTATTAAAGTGCATGTAATTGACTGATATTCCTTCTTTATAATTTACTATGCTTTTATGTCTTTTATGTCAGTGTCTCGTAGGGTATTTGAGAATCTTTGTGAAACTGCACGTTTGATCCCTACACACTCTACTACATAATATTATAACAGAGTTGTACGGCAGCTGCGAAGCGATGCCATAGCTGCTCAGTATTCGACAGAGAAACTTTTTCTTGTCTCTTTTTCACTGGCCCAGAACTTCCCTGTTTCAGCTGCTTATATAGTAGTACTACATATATTATAATGTGTTTATTGTACCAGTATTTTTACAAATAATAGCTACAAATGGCGGAGTTCAGCTATGAGTATCATTTAATTATATGGTTGCTTTATTGAAACGTTCAGAAAGCAGGCTGCTCCTGCAACGTAGCCTACTTTCTAATCTCAAGAGAATAAAGTCACGGGAGGCTGTGCTTGAAGTAATTACGTTTTAGTTTGATAATTATGCGATCAGCATCGAAACTACAGTAACAATTTTTATTGTTTCAATAAAGTGTTAGTGAAAACAAAGAAAAATTCTTATTTGCATCATGAAATACTTTATAATCGCTCTTCTAAGTTACATTTCGAGTCCATTGTGACAAAAGCTGATTCTCAAACAAATGAATTGTATCTCTTAACACCCCACGTTTTGTTCAAAACACAATATCATTTATTATCGCGCCACATTTCCAATGAATTCCTGTAATGAAAACGTTAAATTTGAAAGGGGACTATACAAACAAACTTGCTCGAATCCAATCTCGAATTATGTGGGCATAAACATTTGTTTGAAGTTCATTCCATGGAACTAGTTCTGAAAGCTCTGCACGTTTGAACAACTAGATTTCATTATTTTGATACACATCCGAAAACTGGTGTGATCAGTTACAGAAAGTTTGAACTATTTAACTGCAACGATAGGTCACAATCATTTTGCGTTGTGTACATTACTCGAAAATCAGAGTATGTGGTTAGTTTGAACCTAACGAAATTTAGTTTTGCAAGTTTAACTCAATAACGTCATATTGCCATGAAGTCGAGAGTATATATCCCACTAAGCTAAGGGATTGATTTAGTGAGTAGAATTGATACATATTACCTTAGTGAGTAGTCGAGAGTAGATGTCCCACTAATCTAAGATAATCATTTTAGTGAGTAAAGTCGACAGTAGACATCCCATTAATCCAAGATATTAACTTAGTGGCACATCCATATTATTTTAGTGAGTCGGAAATTGGTATCTCACTTTGCTAAACTATTAACTTAGTGAGTAGAGTCGAGAGTAGATGTTAGTCTAGGTATTAATTATTAGTATCCCACTAATCAAAAATATTATCTTAGTGAGTAGTCGATAATAGACATCCCACTAAACTAAGGTGTCAACGAACATCTGGATTATCCGAGTAGTCGAAAGTAGGTATCCCACTGATTAATATATTATCTTAGTGAGTAGAATCTAGAATAGATTCCCTATTAATTTAACTTATAAACTTAGTGGAACATCTGGATCATCTTAGTGAGTATCAAGAGTAGGTATCCCACTAATCTAACATATTATCTCAATGGGGCATCTAGATTATCTTAGTGAGTAAAGTCGAGAGTTGATATTGTAAGTTAAAGTATCAGCTTATTGGAACATCGGGATTATCTTAGTGAACGGTCGAGTAGGTATCCCCCGAATCTAAAATATTATCTTAGTGAATAGAGTCGAGAGTTGAATTACCTTTTTGAATAGTCGAGAGTATTATCCCAATAATCTAAAATATTACCTTAGTGAATAGAGTCGAGAGTTGAATTACCTTAGTGAATAATCGAGAGTTTTATCCCAATAATCTAAAATATTACCATAGTGAGTAGTCGAGAGTTGAATTACCTTAGTGAATAATCGAGAGTTTTATCCCAATAATCTAAAATATTACCATAGTGAGTAGTCGAGAGTTGAATTACCTTAGTGAATAGTCGAGAGTATTATCCCAATAATAAAGTATTACCTTAATGAGTAGAGTCGAGAGTTGATATCCCACTAATCTACAGTATCAGGTTAGTGGAATATCGGGATTATCTTAGTGAATAGTCGAGAGTAGGTATCCCACTAATCAAAAATATTATCTTAGTGAGTAGGGTCGATAATAGACATCCCACTAAACTAAGGTGTCAACGAACATCCCACTGATCTAATATATTATCTTAGTGAGTAGAATCTAGAATAGATATCCTATTAATCTAAGTTATTAACTTAGTGGAACATCTGGATCATCTTAGGGAGTAGTCAATAGTCGGTATCCCACTAATCTAACACATAATCTTAGTAGGGCATCTAGATTATCTTAGTGAGTAGATTCGAGAGTTGATATCCCACTAATCTGAAGTATCATCTCAGTGGAATATCGGGATTATATCAGTGAATAGTCAAGAGTAGGTGTCCCACTAATCTAAAATATTATCTTAGTGAGTAGAGTCGATAACAGACATCCCACTAAACTGAGGTGTCAATGAACATTTGGATTAGCTTAGTGAGTAGTCGAAAGTAGGTATTATCTTAGTGAGTAGAGTCCAAAGTAAGTCTAAAGTATTGTCTCAGTGGGCCATCTACATTATCTTAATCTAGATGGTCCACTGATGTTTTAGTGTTACTGGTAAATCTAGAGAAACCTAATTACCCTTAAGCATATAAGCAATCGATGAGTGAAAATAGACTCCATTTTTCAACATTTGACATCGCTGTTTACTTTTAATGCAATTACCACCTTACATCATCTTATTCCCCACTTTCAATTAAAGGAAGAAACAACTTGCCAGACGGTTCCTTAATAATAAGAAAACGCGCGATATCCTTCCATGGCCCACGATTGAAAATTAAGCTGCTTCTGACGGATATAAAAAAAATCGTATTATTGAGGGTTGACATTCGTGATCTACAGCGAAGGGCGAAATTATGACGCCATTGTTATTTGAATGAAGCTACTTTCGCTTTCACGGATTCAATGGAATGCTAACAGAGACGGTTTGGAAGGGCGAGCGAGTTCTCGTCATTTTTTTAACAGGAATTACGAATTGCAAACTCCGCATGTTATTTAGCGATCGGAACCATACTTTATGTGCTGGAAAAATAGTTTTGTTGCGCATTGTAAACACAGTTAACATTAGATGCGAGAAGAAAGAGCATCGATTTAAAAAAATTTATTCAACGACCCGAAAATTTCAGAGCGGAAGCGAAACCGGAACGTATAATATTTTCATTTATATACTTTGCTTTCAGTGATATTTCAAACATCTAGAACACGTTATTTGATCATATCAAGAGTTCGATGAAAAATAGAAAACCGACGGGAACACGTGTAACTCTAGTAGTTTAGGGGTTGAGGTCGGTAGGATAATATGGAATTAATTGAGAACGACCCCGATACCGATATATCGGTCGTTAGGACGATATTATCGAAACTACCGATATACCGATAGTGAATCGGCTCTCTATCGGCGATTTGGCGATATACTTTTCTCGAAAAAATTTATATAGTTTCTTCACAGGTTTTCCATGGAGCAAGTCAATATTGCGCCTGAAAATTAGTTTCCTTAATTAAAATATTAACATTTTTGTAATCGATATGATGGTTATAATCAAAGCAGTGTTTAGCAAGGGCAGTGGAATTTTTTAAATTTTGGTTTCTTGTAATATACTTATGGCCATACTTTCTTTTTTGTAAATATTGTTTAGAGATTTCTGTATAAATACTTATAATACTTAGTGTACATCTTAATTTTATATTATTTTATTGAAAGTAGATTTTAAGTAGAAAAATAATTTAATGTGTAAGCTCTTAAATACTTATTTTTTTATTAAGATTATAACTGGGAAGGCGGACTCCTATATAATACGACCTTCTTCCCGAGGAAGAGAGTGCATTTGACACGGAAATTTAAAAGGCCTAGAAACTAGGGGTCGGAATTTTTCGTATCCAGGTATTCAAGTATTTGTTTATAATCGTATTTGAATACTCAAGTTATCCAAATATTTGAATATCTGAATATTAAAATATTTGGATATTCAGATATCTGGATATGCGAATACTGAGATATTCTAATATTAAATAAATTCAAAATATGTGTAACTATTTCGATATCCGGATATTCATATTTTTATAGATGCCAACGATCAATAGTTATTAGGAAAATAGTAAAATAAATTGAAAATACTGCAGTATATTTCTTATTCAAAATCAAAGTTTATAAATTTTCACTCAAAAACAATTTCTTTCACGTTATCTGCCTTTAAGCAAGATCGTTTAGCCTAAACTAAATTACCAGCTCTCGAAAGTGCTTTCTCAGAAGGAACAGATGTGGCTGGTATTGAAAGATACCGCTTCGCATATTTTGATAGTTTTTGATATTTACCTTCATTATTTCTCCACTACTGCAAAGGACAACAATTTTTTTGTAGAAAAATTGTCTACTTCAATTGATGTTTCTTGGTACTCGTTCGGAAATAAAATATCCAAAGCAGTTTTTTTTAATGGATTTTCTCTAATTTCTATTTCAGAAGACTCTTCATCTGATTCTAAAAGATTCTTCGATGTTCATCCTTGTCCCCAATATGAAAACCACAGATCCTTGAATTTTTGGTTATCCAGATATTTGGATATTCGAATATTCAGATAATTGGATATTTGAATATTTGAATATTTAGATATTTGGATATTTGGATATCTGCATATTTGAATATTCAAATATTTGATATTTGAATATCAAATAAGATTTTTTCCAAAATATTTGAATTACGGATATTCAAATACTTGAATATTTGAATAATTCGAATACAAAATATTTTTTCCAAAATATTTGAATTATGAATATTCAAATACTTGAATATTTGAATAATTCGAATACAATTCCGAGCCCTACTAGAAACAACGATTCAGAACAACGAAGATGATGACAATGAAACAGAAATTTTGAAACGCCGGAAAAATGACGACGATAAAGAAGAAGTGTTCTCTAAATTATTAAAGACTAGCGACCCGCCCCGGCTTCGCACAGGTGCAATGCTGATACTAAGTACACTACAGAAAAACTGTGAACGTTGTATATAAAAACATAGCGGCCCGCTCCGGCCGGTACCGCCGCAAACGCTACGTCCCGCAATTTTTAAATCTGTAATATCATATGCTGTAAAGGGCCATATATATCTATATTAAATCAACAATGTATTTAAGGTATTTAATTGGATAAGGATTAATGCTGTATTGGTTAAAATCGCTTCAAAAATTAGCCATTATTTGTCGTAAAAAGTAAATGACAAAAAAATGGTATTGTGGGATAACCATAAGAGATAGACATAAACCATCGCGGAGTTTTCTGTAGACCTTTTTAATGTGTACAATACTTAGTACATTATTTTGATATATCTCGTAGGGTTCAGCCTGCGTTTGCAATGTAAGCGGAAAAAATGTAATTATTTACGACATCACATTAGAAACCTCAAAAATAACAGTATTTCTCCACTATTTAATGGATGTTATTATAAATATGAACCTTCCTCTTCAATCACTCTATCTATTTTAAAAAAACCGCATCAAAATCCGTTGCGTAGTTTTAAAGATTTAAGCATGCATAGGGATATAGGGACAGAGAAAGCGACTTTGTTTTATACTATGTAGTGATTTGTTAAATTTTCACTTCACTTCAATTTAAATTGTAAGAAATATACAGCTGCTGAATAAAGATAAAATTAAAATATATTTACTAGTTTCATTTGTACTTAAAAAATCTACTTTCAATAAATTAATATAAAATTAAAATATACAAGTATTTCATTTAATGAGTTTTTAATTACCCAAAGTAGGTAAGTCTTAAATGAATATATTAGATATATGTAAAATGTTAGTAAATACATTGTATTAACTAATAAATAATACAAATTATTCATTGTTAATGATATTTAATGATTTAATAATTTTACACAGGGTATTATTCACCGAGATTCATAGTTGACCTTGCATTACAGTTTGTATTATGGCCTCTGCCTCAAAAACGGTTGAGCGCATGAAAAAATGTTTGGAACAAAATTTGTAGCAAATTTTATGCTCTACAATTTTTATAATAAATGTTAACATCGCGAAAAACCTATTCTTGTGATCTTTGACCTTGAATAACTTACGACGCAGACACGAGATTTTATGAGACTTTTGAGACAACTTTTAGAACGCCAAAATTAAGGTGTATACGAGTTTTCAGCTTATTATCTCTCATTCCGAAGTGAAACCCCTAATATGACTGGATGTCTAGAATCACCGATCTAAACAATCAAATGTCATGGCAATTTACATTAATTTAAGCTCTAGATATAATGGAAGACCTACATCTCCTACTCAGATCTTCCACTTGCGACATCGTTCTATGGCCATTGAGTTTTATTCATGCTTCGACGATTGCATGCATATCCAACATTCTCTAATATTGAAGGAACATAAATTTGATCAGATAGGAACGATGGAGATGTAGATTAAATGAAAGTTCCATCTAATAAGCTTTAGTCGCCAGAGGATACTACTGCGGTCTGTCGAAAACAAATTTATCGTCATGATTGGCATTGAATAATAGTGGAGTCATTTTACGGAAAAATGAGGCGATGTTCGTAAAAATTTGATAGAGGTTGGGGAGGTGGAAAAAGTTGATTCTTGTAATAAGAGTAACGATATTCCGGAATTTCTACAAGAAATATTTACCGGAACCATACCAAAAATCCCAAAAACTGGTTTCTGGGCCTTTTTTTAGGTCAGTTTTGAAGTTTTAATTTTTTTCAACCCCTTAGACTTGTGACTGAGGTTTGCGAGTTGGACCCTTTTATTATCCATGTTCAAGGAAGCTTTGGTTCAAATTTGGAGTGTTTGCAATCATTACTTCCCCTAAAATAGATATATATATATATACGTTTTTAGGGGTAAAAATTAAAATTGGGCTATTTTGATCACATCTTCACCAAATTGGATGAAATTTGGTGTCAAAGTAGATCATGGTGACCGTAATAAGTGATCCAAAGATGAAGTTAAAATATCTAATAGTTTTGATAAAAATTCAAATTTGGGAGATTTGGCCCAAATTTTGAAGATGCCCCCCATTACGGCAAACAAATCGCAGAGTACTCTTTTTGGGCTCAAATTGAAGGTTATTTTATATAGTTTGACGTGGTATAACTTGTTTCATAAGATCAGCCCATTTCTTGGCCATTTACGGCATATATATATGCGCGAGCAGATTGCCCACCTTTATTGTATTATAATAGCATTTTATCACTATAATATTGTTCTTAGAGTACAGATATGGCTTTTTTTTGCATATCTATGTGAGAAAACATATACATTATTTATTTGAGGTCCGCTTGTGACATAGTGACATTTTTTTTACTACACATATTAATTATTATAGAATATATAGGTATTTAATACAACATCACCTGCGCTTTTTCTAATTCAAGACGCGACAAAATGTTACTTGTGATGATATGGACCACGCCTACCAATATTATGAGATACAAATTATTTTTATAAAACAATGACAGGTAAAAATATTGTGTATCTTATGATGTTTTTTTTTCTGTATTTTTCTGTCTTAAGAGAATGTCCGATTTTCCGATCTAATAATGTCTAATCTATAATTTTAATCGGCTGTTAATAATTTCAACGTTATTAAATTCAATAATCTCATCAAATTCCATGATTATTAACCACTTATAATTCAAATACAAGTATATCAATTATTTCAAATTGGAGGAAAAATGCAAACTGATAAATTCACAAACTTATAGAGACACTTAAATATTTTATAATATAATATAATATTAAATGAGATTCTGAATAAATATATAGGTCACACAGCAGATGTGCACCTGTGCATCATACGATGTCTTCTTTTTTTTAAGGGTAAGGGAATGATAAGAAATGTAGGACATATTAATACCTGGTATTGTTTAGAACGAAAGTGAAAGTTATTTTTTACTGAAAGGCGTGGTCCACAACATCATCAGATATACTAAAAGACATCATGAGAATAACGTTTTTTTTTTAAATATTTTATAAATTAATTTGATGAGATTATTGAATTTAATAACGTTAAAATTATAGATTAGAAATTATTAGATTGAAAAATCGGACATCCTCTTGAAACATAGAAAAATACAGAAAAAAAAACATCATAAGATACACAATATTTTTACCTGTCATTGTTTTATAAAAATAATTTTTATCTGATAATATTAGGAGGCGTGGTCCACATCATCAGAAGTAACATTTTGTCGCGTCTTGAATTCGAAAAAGCGCAGGTGATGTTGTATATACCTATATATTCTATAATAATTAATATGTGTAGTAAAAAAAAATGTCACCATGTCACAAGCGCTCAAATAAATAATGTATATGTTTTCTCACATAGATATGCAAAAAAAGGCCATATCTATACTCAAAGAACAATATTATAGTGATAAAATGCTATTATAATACAATAAATATATATATGCCGTAAATGGCCAAGAAATGGGCTGATCTTATAAAACAAGTTATACCACGTCAAACTATATAAAAGAACCTTCAATTTGAGCCCAAAAAGAGTACTCTGCGATTTGATTGCCGTAATGGGGGGCATCTTCAAAATTTGGGCCAAATCTCCCAAATTTGAATTTTTATCAAAACTATTGGATATTTAGACTTCATCTTTGGATTACTTATTATGGTCACCATGATCTACTTTGACACCAAATTTCATCCAATTTGGTGAAGATTTGATTAAAATAGCCCAATTTTAATTTTTATCCCTAAAAACGTATATATATATATATATATTCTTTTGTTGATATTCTTGAACCATTTGTAATATTTGTATGTTTTCTTGGTATATTGGTTCGTATATATACTGATAATGAAATAAAAATTCTGTTTTGACGTTTCGACAACGTTTATTGCCTTTATCAAAATTGTTGATTGAAATTAGTGTTTCCATGTAATTTAGAAAAGAATAGATGATTTCGATTAATGAAATGCGTCTGCAGCCGACTTGTGTTTTAAGATCCAATTAAAACTGCAGAAAACATTGGATCGGTTGTGTGTGAAAGAGTAATGTATGGCTAACTACAAATTGTAGTTAGCCATACATTACTCTTTCACACACAACCGATCCAATGTTTTCTGCAGTTTTAATTGGATCTTAAAACACAAGTCGGCTGCAGACGCATTTCATTAATCGAAATCATCTATTCTTTTCTAAATTACATGGAAACACTAATTTCAATCAACAATTTTGATAAAGGCAATAAACGTTGTCGAAACGTCAAAACAGAATTTTTATTTCATTATCAGTATATATACGAACCAATATACCAAGAAAACATACAAATATATATATATATATATATAAACAAGTTTAAAGTTTCTTTGCCTAATTGGCCACTATCGTGTATGTAACTTAAGAGATATAGAATTAAATTTTCTGAATTATGAAGATAACTTAGATAATTTAACATAGGATTATAAAGATGAATAAACGTAAAAGACTGAACCATAGGCGGGATTCGAACCCACATTTCTGGATTTCTAGTCCAGGGTGTTTACCAATTACACCACTTCGGTCCTGTTAGATTTTCATATTTTTTGTAAATATAAACCTCTGAAAGGATAGTAGATCATTGATGCACACAATGCGATTCGATGCCCTACCATAGATCAACCATTCACGCACATTCATCTGAAGTTCAGTCGTTTTTTGAAGTAAGGATTGTAGGTTAGTACTGCTATGGTTGGCAGTTACTTGACAGTTCTTATTCAAATGACAGCATCCCGGTTCTTATATATTTCAATAGAACTGACTGAGAATTGTTCTGGTTAATTATAAACAAGTTTAAAGTTTCTTTGCCTAATTGGCCACTATCGTGTATGTAACTTAAGAGATATAGAATTAAATTTTCTGAATTATGAAGATAACTTAGATAATTTAACATAGGATTATAAAGATGAATAAACGTAAAAGACTGAACCATAGGCGGGATTCGAACCCACATTTCTGGATTTCTAGTCCAGGGTGTTTACCAATTACACCACTTCGGTCCTGTTAGATTTTCATATTTTTTGTAAATATAAACCTCTGAAAGGATAGTAGATCATTGATGCACACAATGCGATTCGATGCCCTACCATAGATCAACCATTCACGCACATTCATCTGAAGTTCAGTCGTTTTTTGAAGTAAGGATTGTAGGTTAGTACTGCTATGGTTGGCAGTTACTTGACAGTTCTTATTCAAATGACAGCATCCCGGTTCTTATATATTTCAATAGAACTGACTGAGAATTGTTCTGGTTAATTATAAACAAGTTTAAAGTTTCTTTGCCTAATTGGCCACTATCGTGTATGTAACTTAAGAGATATAGAATTAAATTTTCTGAATTATGAAGATAACTTAGATAATTTAACATAGGATTATAAAGATGAATAAACGTAAAAGACTGAACCATAGGCGGGATTCGAACCCACATTTCTGGATTTCTAGTGGTGTAATTGGTAAACACCCTGGACTAGAAATCCAGAAATGTGGGTTCGAATCCCGCCTATGGTTCAGTCTTTTACGTTTATTCATCTTTATAATCCTATGTTAAATTATCTAAGTTATCTTCATAATTCAGAAAATTTAATTCTATATCTCTTAAGTTACATACACGATAGTGGCCAATTAGGCAAAGAAACTTTAAACTTGTTTATAATTAACCAGAACAATTCTCAGTCAGTTCTATTGAAATATATAAGAACCGGGATGCTGTCATTTGAATAAGAACTGTCAAGTAACTGCCAACCATAGCAGTACTAACCTACAATCCTTACTTCAAAAAACGACTGAACTTCAGATGAATGTGCGTGAATGGTTGATCTATGGTAGGGCATCGAATCGCATTGTGTGCATCAATGATCTACTATCCTTTCAGAGGTTTATATTTACAAAAAATATGAAAATCTAACAGGACCGAAGTGGTGTAATTGGTAAACACCCTGGACTAGAAATCCAGAAATGTGGGTTCGAATCCCGCCTATGGTTCAGTCTTTTACGTTTATTCATCTTTATAATCCTATGTTAAATTATCTAAGTTATCTTCATAATTCAGAAAATTTAATTCTATATCTCTTAAGTTACATACACGATAGTGGCCAATTAGGCAAAGAAACTTTAAACTTGTTTATAATTAACCAGAACAATTCTCAGTCAGTTCTATTGAAATATATAAGAACCGGGATGCTGTCATTTGAATAAGAACTGTCAAGTAACTGCCAACCATAGCAGTACTAACCTACAATCCTTACTTCAAAAAACGACTGAACTTCAGATGAATGTGCGTGAATGGTTGATCTATGGTAGGGCATCGAATCGCATTGTGTGCATCAATGATCTACTATCCTTTCAGAGGTTTATATTTACAAAAAATATGAAAATCTAACAGGACCGAAGTGGTGTAATTGGTAAACACCCTGGACTAGAAATCCAGAAATGTGGGTTCGAATCCCGCCTATGGTTCAGTCTTTTACGTTTATTCATCTTTATAATCCTATGTTAAATTATCTAAGTTATCTTCATAATTCAGAAAATTTAATTCTATATCTCTTAAGTTATATATATATATATATATAAGAGATATAGAATTAAATTTTCTGAATTATGAAGATAACTTAGATAATTTAACATAGGATTATAAAGATGAATAAACGTAAAAGATCGAACCATAGGTGGGATTCGAACCCACATTTCTGGATTTCTAGTCCAGGGTGTTTACCAATTACATCACTTCGGTCCTATTAGATTTTTATATTTTTGTAAATATAAACCTCTGAAAGGATAGTAGATCATTGATAAACACAATGCGATTCGATGCCCTACCATAGATCAACTATTCACGCACATTCATCTAAAGTTCAGTCGTTTTTTGAAGTAAGGATTGTAGGTTAGTACTGCTATGGTTGGCAGTTACTTGACAGTTCTTATTCAAATGACAGCATCCTGGTTCTTATATATTTCAATAGAACTGACTGAGAATTGTTCTGGTTAATTATAAACAAGTTTAAAGTTTCTTTGCCTAATTGGCCACTATCGTGTATGTTACTTAAGAGATATAGAATTAAATTTTCTGAATTATGAAGATAACTTAGATAATTTAACATAGGATTATATATTTGCCAATTAGGCAAAGAAACTTTAAACTTGTTTATAATTAACCAGAACAATTCTCAGTCAGTTCTATTGAAATATATAAGAACCAGGATGCTGTCATTTGAATAAGAACTGTCAAGTAACTGCCAACCATAGCAGTACTAACCTACAATCCTTACTTCAAAAAACGACTGAACTTTAGATGAATGTGCGTGAATAGTTGATCTATGGTAGGGCATCGAATCGCATTGTGTTTATCAATGATCTACTATCCTTTCAGAGGTTTATATTTACAAAAATATAAAAATCTAATAGGACCGAAGTGGTGTAATTGGTAAACACCCTGGACTAGAAATCCAGAAATGTGGGTTCGAATCCCACCTATGGTTCGATCTTTTACGTTTATTCATCTTTATAATCCTATGTTAAATTATCTAAGTTATCTTCATAATTCAGAAAATTTAATTCTATATCTCTTAAGTAACATACACGATAGTGGCCAATTAGGCAAAGAAACTTTAAACTTGTTTATATATATATATATATATATATATATATATATATATATATATATATATATATATATATATATATATATATATATATATGTAGAACTGGATTCTCGGGTGTTGATCCGCGTTGTGTGGTTTCGGTCCTTTTTCGGTCCAACGCGGATCAACACCCGAGAATCCAGTTCTACACACGTCCGCGAGAACCTAAGAAGAAACATATATATATATATATATATATATATATATATATATATATATATATATATATATATATATATATATATATATATATATATATTGTTAAGACAAGGTCTTTTGATTTATTTTATTGTTAACTTAATTCTTACTATTTTATTTTGCCCCACGTTTGGCGCCAATTATTCAAATTTGGAGTGTTTGCAATCATTACTTCCCATATATATATATATATATATATATATATATATATATATATATATATATAACTTAAGAGATATAGAATTAAATTTTCTGAATTATGAAGATAACTTAGATAATTTAACATAGGATTATAAAGATGAATAAACGTAAAAGATTGAACCATAGGCGGGATTCGAACCCACATTTCTGGATTTCTAGTCCAGGGTGTTTACCAATTACACCACTTCGGTCCTGTTAGATTTTTATATTTTTGTAAATATAAACCTCTGAAAGGATAGTAGATCATTGATGAACACAATGCGATTCGATGCCCTACCATCGATCAACTATTCACGCACATTCATCTGTCTAAGTTATCTTCATAATTCAGAAAATTTAATTCTATATCTCTTAAGTTACATACACGATAGTGGCCAATTAGGCAAAGAAACTTTAAACTTGTTTATAATTAACCAGAACAATTCTCAGTCAGTTCTATTGAAATATATAAGAACCGGGATGCTGTCATTTGAATAAGAACTGTCAAGTAACTGCCAACCATAGCAGTACTAACCTACAATCCTTACTTCAAAAAACGACTGAACTTCAGATGAATGTGCGTGAATAGTTGATCGATGGTAGGGCATCGAATCGCATTGTGTTCATCAATGATCTACTATCCTTTCAGAGGTTTATATTTACAAAAATATAAAAATCTAACAGGACCGAAGTGGTGTAATTGGTAAACACCCTGGACTAGAAATCCAGAAATGTGGGTTCGAATCCCGTCTATGGTTCAATCTTTTACGTTTATTCATCTTTATAATCCTATGTTAAATTATCTAAGTTATCTTCATAATTCAGAAAATTTAATTCTATATCTCTTAAGTTACATACACGATAGTGGCCAATTAGGCAAAGAAACTTTAAACTTGTTATATATATATATATATATATATATATATATATATATATATATATATATATATATATATATATATATATATATATATATATATATATATATATATAATTTGACCAAAGCTTCCTTGAACATGGACAATGAAAGGGTCCAACTCGCAAACCTCAGTCACAAGTCTAAGGGGTTGAAAAAAATTTAAAACTTCAAAACTGATCTAAAAAAGGCCCAGAAACCAGTTTTTGGGATTTTTGGGATGGTTCCGGTGAATATTTCTTGTAGAAATTCTGGAATATCATTACTCTTATCACAAGAATCAACCTCCCCAACCTCTATCAAATTTTTACGAACCTCGCCTCATTTTTCCGTAGAATGACTCCACTATAAGCTTTAGTCGCCAGAGGATACTACTGCGGTCTGTCGAAAACAAATTTATCGTCATGATTGGCATTGAATAAAGAAACCGATAAACTCGAAGATTGGCGAAACCTGTAGGACTTTTACTGGCAATTTAGCGTCGCTCGAAATAAGCTTACCTTGTACGCATCAGGAATATTGACGGGTTCCCCGCTTTCCGCTACATAACCAACAATTCCCGTACCCCACGGAATCCGGATTTCGTCTTTTTTTTCCATTTCCATCAGGGTACTCTTCGAACACACATCGAACAACTTAGAGACTAGACATCGACCCCTGGGGACCTGCCCCGGAGGTAAGGGTGTACACCCTCCACCTTTCTCACCATGGACTAGAAATAGAGATCCTCGGTCTGCGTGCAATAACATCGATACGTTCTGTAGGATCTTATGGCACAACGACCGCACTTCCAACTCATTGCATATATCTTTCACCTGGAAATAAAATTAGAACTATCAGAAATAGAACGTCAGTGTATAAGCAGTCGACATTTTTGTTTCCCTAGTTGTATCAACAAAACGTTTATTCATTCTTGCATCTAATAAGGTTGATAATACTTCGGAAGTTTGAGAATAAAACTCAAATTTTACACAAACATTTAATTTAAAAATGCTGACAAATTGTTTCACCACACTGTGGCATTTTCAAAGCAAGGAGTTATCAACTAAAGCTAAACTTAAGGACGTTCCATACAGTTAGCGGGGGGAAATGCTAGAGGGGAAGAGGGACGGTCGCGGCAAGAGAACTACTCCTGTTATCGCGAATCTAAGTGTGAACAATTTCAATCAATCATTTGCTTCCGTTCTTTACAAAATCTGCTCTTATAAGAACAAAAATTTGAGATGTCACACAATAAAGTTCTTCATCGACAAGCGCGTGCGTTCATCAGTTCACTTACTGAATATTTCGAACGAGAACCTAACACAATTTCTGCTGTTCAAAAGTGTAATCCGTTCACCGTTCTAATACACGACAATACATTAAAATTAAAAGTATTGATTGAAACTAATATTCACTCTAAAAAGATAAACAATGAAAACTAACGAATGTTATAGGTTATAACAGCTGCAAATATTTATATATAAACATGATAAGCTCGGAATGACGAACATTATAAGAAACTTGAAAATGCTAACCGACTAGGTACGAATTCAACCGATAAAGTTGATTCTGCAGCGTGTGGCTTACGGAAATTTCTGTAACACAACTACCAACTTAACAATATAGCACGTGTGAATCAAGAACTTTTCATAATCAGATACGCCCATTGATGACGTACGGGCCAAGTTATTTGAAGAGAACTGTACGTTTGTTGTCGTCTGCTTTCGCCGGTTCGTGGCGTGTGTTGTATTTATAATATTAACATATTTAATTTTTAATTTAATGGTAATTATTATTCATTATTAATTGTTTTATAAAATATAAACAAAAATATTTTTTAAAAAATATATACAAACTAAAAGTATATTAAATAATAATTAAAATTATATATGAATATTATTGTTATATTTGTAGATAAAAATGGGCAAGACCAAAAAAAAAATTGGAACCTCCAAATAACACAAAATGAAAAAGGGACGGAAATTATTCGATTTAAAGGAAAATTGAGAAAAAAATATAAAGTTGAACAGCATTTACGAGGTAAGATGCTGAGCAAATTGAAAAAAGAAAAAAATGTTGCTGTTATTGAAAAAAAAGATATTCCTGTTGATGGTGAAAGAGTTACTGATCTGAAAGCTATGGCCAAGAAAATGTTTTGCGATAAATGTGATGATAAATTGGGCTTGTATGATATAGAAAAAGAATGTGTCCAAGGATTAGGATCAATTTTTGACGTTAAATGTTCCAAATGCAATTATGTAAAAAAAGTTCACACAAGTGAAAAATATCTCAATCCTGTGACAAAAGTTTATTTTCAATAAATAGTAAAAGTCGCACTAGGTAAGTGTGTATCACTTATTTTTTGAAGAAAAAAGTTACATTTGTTTATTTTTTTAGGAGCATTGAATTCTGGATTAGGACCGAAAAAAACAAATAAATTCCTAAAAACATTAGGATTGCCAGGGTTAGCCAAAATACTTTCAAAATACATGAGCGTTCAGTGGGACCAGTCATCGAACAAGTTGCAAGAGAGTCTTGCTTAGAAGCCGTTGCTCTTGAAAAGACGTTGACTAAAGAAAATATACATACACATATAAAAGTGTAACCATAAAATCATATACACATGCATATACTTACACAACAGAAAAAATTTTGAATGCTATTTTGAATTTTCGCGCCAATTGCGACGTTGTCAAATTATTTTTTTCGAACTTTCTTCAATTTATTTTTTATTGAACAAATCAGAGGATGATTACGAAATTTGGTATGTACTTTATTAGTAACATTTCCTATAACTAAAAAAAAAGAAAATCAAAATTCATTGAGCCAATTTTGTTTAAATGAAATTTTTAGCTACTCTCCCATAAGAGTATGTGTTAAAATCACAATATTTTAAAATTCATTATTTCGAAAACGGAACAGAGAATCGATCTGAAATTTCTACCAGAGTTTTGAAATAACAATATCTATACCTGGTTAAAATTTCATCATGAAAATCCATCTCTATGGAACGTCCTTAAAAGTATGTCCTTAAATATTAGGGATCAGAGTGAGTTTGAGTTTATTTTATAAAAAATATATATAAATAATAATAAAATATAAAAAATATATAAAAAAGCCTTAAACGTAATTTATCCGCAGATTAATAATAATACCAAATCAAATTTCACATGTCTAACATATTCAGGTAAGCATTCACTAAAAATATCTCAATTCCTTAAAAAACAGAATAAAAACGTCGCCTTTAAAACAACAAATAACCTATGCTCTTATATTAATAACTCGAAATCTACAAAAGATAAATTAAAGAAATCTGGAGTTTACAGACTGAGATGTGATGACTGTAGTGCTTTGTACAAAGGACAAACTGGTCGCAGTTTCAGCGTAAGGTTTAACGAACATTTGAGAAGTTACAGGCTCAAAAAAGAGGACTCTAATTACGCAAATCACCTGTTAGAACATAACCACAATTTCACCCTTAATCTCAATATTCTACATATTCAGGAAAAAGGACATAAACTTAATATACTAGAATCCATAGCAATATTGTAACACTCAAAAAACAATAATAATGTAGTATTAAATGATCAAATCGATACATATTATTCACCACTTGTTAACAATTTTGTAAACCATTGTCTACCCCCATCCCTCAATTTGTACTACATTCTGATCCCTGATATTTGAGAACATACTTTTAGATTTAGCTTTAGTTGATAACTCCTTGCTTTGAAAATGCCACAGTGT
Organism: Endomychus coccineus; assembly: GCA_958510875.1. Taxonomy (NCBI): domain Eukaryota; kingdom Metazoa; phylum Arthropoda; class Insecta; order Coleoptera; family Endomychidae; genus Endomychus; species Endomychus coccineus. The sequence continues at coordinate 126,847,251 of OY294070.1, read as the reverse complement.
GGTGAAACAATTTGTCAGCATTTTTAAATTAAATGTTAAAAGTTTTGTGTAAAATTTGAGTTTTATTCTCCAACTTCCGAAGTATAAAAGAGTTAACACTGTGGATACACTATAACACTATAAATAAGAAACCCTTATCCACTAAAAATACTCTTAAAGTATCGAGGACCTTTCGGCTATAAAGTTCCCATCATCAGAGTAAACTAAATTACAAATCAAATTGTGTTTATTTGGGGTTAATAAATTGCTTTATCGTTTATACATTTCCATCCCTTCTAAACTACCTAGATATTTGTACGTACTATGTTTTAAAAGTGATAAACTTTCACGAGAAATGCGGTGACCTGTATCCAAGATATGTGGATGATGTAGATTTTAGAATACATTATTTATAAATTCTCGGAAAATAGGCGACACTAACACATATGCCCATTGTTTTCGTCTTTTCGTAAGTTTCGAAATCACGACCATCTACAGAAGACGTATCAATAACCGCTTCTTTATACAATCTTTTGAAAAAATATGTAACTTTTCAATGGTTCTATAACGAGTCATTATTAAAAATGAAAAGCAATTGTTGATTAGGAAGCTTTATAAAATTTCGATATAAAAAAGCCAATAGTTGTGGAAACTGATGCTTCTACAACCGGTTTGGGACGTTGCTTAATGCAAGAAGGAAAGCCCGTTGCATACGCATCGCGCACTTCGACAGAGACTAAGCAAAGGTACGCAGTTATCGAGAAACAAAATTTGCATAATTTACATTGACAGTATTCCTTTAACTGTGGTAACTGATCATAAGCCTAATGTTAAGATGAAGCTTTTAAAACATCAAATTAAAATTTAGTATAAGCCTGGTAAATTCGAAAGTAAATGTTGAGAGAGTGGACTGAGTTGTCGAAAACTGTAAATTCGTTAGTTAAATACTTGGGCATGAGTGAAGATGAAAAGAAACGATTCAAAATTGAAACAATTCCATCTCACAGGATGGATTCTGGAAAACTGTCAAGAGTGATTTAATAATAATTTACTATGGTCATCGAAATGACTTATTTGTAATAAACTATAATTAGAAATATTCACCCTTATCTAAATCTTTGATCAATAATTTAATTTGAAAAAAGGAAATTGGAGCGTAACCAACTAACTAAATTAGAGCTATTACCTTCAAATACTTCAATATACGAGGGCAAGCCGAAAAGTTCCTGAAAAATGAAACGAGAAATAATTTATTTGGTCAAAACTTATCTCATTTCTCAACATAACCTCCTTGCAGCCCGATACACTTCGTCCAACGTATTTCTAAATAGATAAAAATCTCCGGTGATCGTTTTGCCCTTTTCAAGGTAATCGATATGGACGGCCATGACTTTGTAGGCCGATAAACCCACTTTATCTTTTTCGGCCCCGATTCGCCAGAACAAGTTCACTGTTTCAACTGTTCTTTGGTATCTGGTGTGTTGTGATGAATTCATGTTTCGTCCAAGGTTACGAAACGGTGCAAAAATCCCTTTTTATCGCGCTTGAACCACGCCAAACATTCCTTTGAAGTTGTCAACAGAGAGCAAATGTGACACCCGTCTGGCAGATAGTTTTCTCATATTCAGAAATGTTGCTTTCGATGGGTGTCAAAACAGAACTGAATGACATATCAGTCATAAATGTTAATGCGTTTTAGTTAAAGATGGTTGATTTTCGGTTGTGGCGCCATCTATTTTATTTTTCAGGGACTTTTCACCTTGTCCTCGTAATTCAAAAGTTTCCCTTATCATCCTTCAGTAATTAATGAATTCCATAACCTGTTTTCTAAGTTTGCAACAGCAATCGTACATTGCTATTTTTTGAGATCCTACGTTTACATAATATACGCTGAATTCTTGCTCATGACGTCATTTAGATGGTTATGCCCATTGAAGAGTAGAAAAAGGCGGGTACATAGGCGCCTTAGCTCATACAAAAGTTGGACTAATTTATTTCTAGTCATTTTAAGTTGTCTTTGTTGATATTTGGATTTTTCTTTACTGCCATTTTTATTGTCGTTTGGTATTCTCAATTACTGTAAGAATTCATTCGTTTTGTTAATCAGACTTTGTTATTATGATTTAGCGCGAATTACGTTACAAAACATTAATTTTAATCCTTGAAGGTATTAGTTATTTAGGACATGCTATATTGCGAGTTTAGTTTCGAAACGCTATGCCGTTTTATCCCAAAGAATGTTGAAATGCGGGAAGATTGCTGCCACCTGAAAGCACTACATCAATGTTCAGGTGAGTTGAAGTTTAATAATGTAGAAGCTATTAAATCTCAACAATTCCTACTTGTATGTATGTATTGGAACTTCAGTTATGGATGTTACTATGTATTTATATTTCCGAAAACGCGCTGGGTCAGAAAGAATTGAACGAAGGGATCTGAATTTATTTATTGGGAACAGGGTTATCTATTCGAAATATATTGAAAAAATAGTTATAATAGCATGACATTAATAAACATTCGTCTACTTCCAGATGCAGTTGATGAAGATCATCTTTCAATGAGTTTGGAGGTTAAGTCATCATTGAGACCATCATACCACCTCCGTAGGGGACAGCTCTTGAGTGTTCTTTTTGCTGTCCAGCCACCTTAATAATGAACAAACAAGACCATTTAGTTGTTTTATTCAGGTCTTATGTCTGGTTCTGGCCTATCAAAATAGTACACCGTATGTTATCATGAGTCTTATGACTTCCATAAAGAGCCATAGTGCTATCTTTGGAGGTAGTCGATCGCCAATACTGTCAGAGATGCTTGTTTTATTATAAACTTTTTGTGGGATGACACAATATCACAAAGTAGTACAAAAGACAATGTAAAGAGGCTTACGAAGCTTACGACAGTAACGTTTAGACTTAATGGCGCGTAGACAATATGACACAAGAAACACATTGTTGAATAATTATTGATCAAGAAATAAAGATCAATTAAATCTTCGAGTAAAAATAGAAAACTAAGTACATACAGGCAATAATACATGGAGTACCAATTCTTACAATAACTCACTCGTGTATTACATGCATGGTTTGGAAATTTCCTTTTTCCATAAAAAAAGCAAATGGGGTGCACCTAAGGACTCGGTTCACGTCTGGCAAGCGTATTTAAACAGGAAGTCTTTATATATGTCGTAAAAGTAACTAGAACTCCGGTTTTACTGTCGGTATTGCAGCATACTTTGGACAGATGAAAGTCGTTTTGTCAGTAATGTTATACATGTTAACGAAATTGAAAACCACGGACATTAGGATAAATGTGTGGTGTGGGATTATTAATGGACATTTGGTTGGTCCTTAATAACGAAAACTATTTGCAATTTCTGCGTGAACAACTATCACCATTCCTACTTCAAAACATTCTACCAGCATCTGGTTCCAGCATGTTGGAACGCCCCCACATGGGCACTAATTTTGCAGATAGGTAGGTTAGAAATGATAAATCGACACAATGACCGCCTAAGTCTCCAGACTTAACACCCCTAGATTTCTACTTAAGAGGCACTCTAAAAAATAAAGTTATAGAACTGCGTCGATATGTAAAAGATCAAGGAAAAAATACGAACATTCCTTTAAAGCTATCTCTAGTGCTAGAAAAAGCTACAGAGCAGGTGGATAGAAGAAGATTGGAAAAATGTATGGAAGTTGAAGGAGTTCATATCGGAAACCATTTTTGGGAACAGTTCTCTATTTCAAATAAATTGTATTTTACTAAAATGTTTCATTAAATGTGTTAATTATAATTAAATTTACATTCCACTTTTACTGATTGTCTATTGTTTTTCATGGAAGCTACAGTATTGGCGAAACTAGTCGCATTTAATGTTTCAAACTAGTGAAAATGTAGTAGTTATTTAATTTAATTTACAGTACAAATTTGGCGCATCATTCATAATTGATCTTCCGAATGAAGATTCCATTATCTAAAACAATTTATTGGATTATTCAAATATATGGGTTATACACACGACTATTTGAAACCATTCATTTAATAAGTAATAAGCCATCCACACCATCAGTTCATTACTGATCATCGATTATCGGCAATAATATCCATGTTAGACTCGGTTCAATTGGAAACACGTATTCAACAATTGACTGATTCTTTGATATTCAAGCAAAAACATAATAGGCTATGTCTCAGTTTATAAGAATAAAATCAGAGGCCAAGTTACGGCACTAAAATAGTTATGAAATTCGATATAGCATTGAAGAAAGTCTCATGGAGTGTTACACATGTACCTGATGCACGATGCACGACCAATTTACCACTCTGCAGTTTAGTTCATGTTAACACATCTAATAATAACGAAAGTGCCGTTTTATGTCGTACACAGCGCATTAAACGCTGCTTCGGCTTCGCCTTTCACGGCTGACTATTCTGACGTTTGGTCGCAATTCGCTTTCACGGATGGTGTTCGATTTAATCGGGATTTTTTTCCACTAGACGTTCGGAAAACGTTTTCCGATGCACTTGACCCAATTTTGTTATCACCCCATCATCCGAAAGGAGCCGACTGTGGTAATTTTCGAGGATCCTCGTATCGAACTTATTAGAGCTTTTATTTACGTACCTACGTATAAGGGGTATCTCGAGTCGAATTAATTTGCTGGGGGCGAACACAATGGATTGATAAGCTTGGCACTCTTGAGTAACTATTAGTTGACGCAGCAAAGTTTGTGTTAATTTCGATGGAGAAGAACTGCTATACAGTTCAAAAGTCTTGAATAAAGTGTCATTCAATAGAGACATCAAAACTCGTGAATAACCTGCAATAAGGCTTTCATCAGCAGAAATCTACATGAGACCTGCTTGCCTATATGACACATATATGTCAGACATCTATTTAAATATATAGGTAATTTCTGGCTGTAGCATTCGATATATCGAAAGCATTTGAGAGAATCTGGCTTCAAAGCCTTCGTGGAACACTTCAAATGGTTTGTCACCTCAACTTGGTCGCTTACAATCGAGTTTTCTCACAGACAGTTAACCCCATGTGGTGGTTGGCGGAGTCCGCTCCGATACAACGGCTATTCACGCTGGTGTTCCACAGGGATCAGTCTTGGAAACAACTTTTTTCTGCTCCATATCAATGATCTATTGTGAGTGACATCCAGATGACGGTACATTTCATACCGCTTTCTCACCTAGGTCCCTAAATAATCCAATGAAGCCTGAGTAGCGAAACACAGACAGGTCGACGCAATTACTGAAGATCTGGCAACGCTTTTGAAATGAGGATCTGATAATCTAGTAGAGTTTAATGCAACCAAAACTCAAGCTTGTATTTCTCCGGATGACGGATTTCAGGCGGACTATGGAGCTCAAACCAGTAACCCCTCCATTTTCCAGCTCGAGACCTTCCTACCAGACCTTATTTTTCTACCGAACGGCGAAGTTGAGGAACTATTTTCCTAGTGAGGTCTTTCCTTATGCCTATGACCTACAAACTTTCATGAAAAATTCCAACGCCCAACATTCCACCACTGGCTCACACGATGGTCTTCGAAGATTACAAGGTTTCTCTCTTAGTCAAAATATTTAAAAAACTTTGAAATTTGAATCATGCACGATTTCCGTGTCTCCATCCGTTTAAACAGACTTTTTTGTGACTTTCGTACAATGGAAGTAAGGAAGGCACCATAAGACTCTCGGAAAGAAAACAGACAATATGCCACTTCAATTATCAATTATCAACCGACACGAAATCGACGAATGAAGAGGAAGGGAATACCCTCCACATCTACACTCATTGCTCTAAAACCAAAATGGAAGGTCTCGTCCAAGTATTCACTATAGCGATCTAAACCATTCTCTAGCAATACTTCTAGGACAATCTGGGGTATCAACGCATGGCAAAAGAAATTTTGAACCGCAGAATCAATGGTGAAGACATTGAAATCCTCTCGGGCAGTTGAGCAACATTATAAGTGGAAACAAAATAACCTTCAAACTAGAATCAGTAATTCATAACACCATAAGCCAAGCAGCAAACGCTAAATAACATTGAAGACCTTACAAGGACAAGGACAAGATATCAGAGAAGCCAATTGCAAGGCAGATGAGCTGGCTCACAAGAGATTCGACAAGGATAATTCCGAGGCAGAATTATTAATCGTACCCTGACGCAACGTAATGCAATGCTTAAAGAGCTTTTTCAGCGCTGGGATGAAACCCCAGGTTGTATATAGATCAAATAAAAACCTCCCTGTCTTTGAAGAACCTGTCCCTACTTATATAAATCACACTGGGACACTGTCGATTGAGAAAACAAATGCACGCCATGGGTCTAGCGATGAACATGCGAAGAAGTGGACGTGCTGAGCTTTTGTTCGTTCAACACCTAGGGTGTCCAACTAGGGATACACAGGAGGACTAAGTACTCTGATCTATAAGGCAAGCTCCTAAATCGATCCAAAATTCAGAGGATCCAGTTGGCGAAGTTTCAGCGCTGTGCATGGTAGGCTGATTTCAGTTGTTGGGTCAACTGGATTTTGTAAGCATGACGTTACAAATCGCTTATCAAATTTCATAAGAGTGCTGCAGTTTATGCTGGTTGGAGCCCTCTATATTAGTGCTAGATCAACAACTCAAGCTCCAGGAAGGTGGATCCCACAATCCCCAATATGATATTGTCAGGTACAACACTATTCTTATGAAGTTTTCCATATCCATGCTCGGGATCATCACCAACAGCACCCTCTCATGGGTCGATCATGTGAGGTCCATTGCGAAAACCGCTTCACAAAAACTTGGTTTTCTATTCAGTGCCAAGAGCTAATTTACATCCATTAAGTGAATTGCATTCACTCAAGCTATTTATAACATCGTTAAAAAGGCCCTAGAGGAAAAATGCATCCGCCATAGTATTTTTCATCGAATTTTGAGTAACTTTGAAAAAATCCGTCTGTCTGTCTGGTTGTCCGTCACAAATTGCTTATCTACACGAAAACTCAAAAACGAAAGGTCCTATGATTTTCAAATTTTGACAAACAATAGCTTGGTGACGAAATAACAATAATAAACACTTTTCTGAAGCATTGAAAATTAAAACAAAATCATAACATACATACATGGAATCGGTTCAAAACTTTTACAGTAAATTTTAGTTAATTTGAAACTGCTTTCACCCGAAGTCCAACAAAATAATTTATTTCATCATCTTAACACAAATGCGAAGAGCATGTTATACGATGTGAAACAATTATATAAAAATCAGTAACCAAATCAAATGATTTTCGAACAGCTACTTTCATCTATTCTCCAAGCGGCAACATTACTTTCTACATTACTGGGTCACCTTGTCTAATTCATGTTTTGATCTTGAAAATACTCCAACAGTATTCCATCTACCTTAACGCTGATAGTCATTTTTATCAAAATCGTTAGCTTTTGCGGCACATAAAACTCTGGAATATGTTTTCCGAATTGAAACATTAGTTTTTTAAGTCTACAAACGTATTTTTTATATCGAATATTTTTTTTCAGGTGAAGCAGTATTTCAAGTCAACAGGAAAATAAAACTCATGGTATTTTTGGAGAAGCCGAAAATCGTCGATATTTGAAGCTTTACGTCGAGGAAAGAAATGAGCGATTTTCATTAATAGTTATTCGCAATATTTCTCATTCGACTCTATCATTAGTGACCCCTAACCTATATGTTCTGTAGTATACTTTTTTCTGTTAAGTATAAAACATAAATATTTATATTGATAGTGGATGAAGTCGATTCATGTATTGCAATAGAGAAATATAAACTATTTCCGAATGTCGGCTTTTTCTTCTATCTTGAAATAGCCTGCAGCAATTCTTAACCATGTTTAATAGGAAAATTATTTACTGTCGCTCGGATGAATGGACGAAAGTAAGGAGCTCTATACATACTGTATAGACTTAAGTCTAGCGAACCATTAATCATCCTCGAGCAGCACCATTATTGAAATCAATCAAATTGACATTAGAGCAGTTGACAGTGTATGTTCTACATCATCTATCCTCTTGGAGAACTATTGAACAACGTTGTAAATACAGCCAGAGAAATGAGGTCAAAAGCAAGACCGAGACTACTACGTTAGTAGTACCCAAAAATGATTTGCCATTATACGGTGACGGACGAACATTTGAAGTGATATTGGGAGGTTTTTTTTTGTACAAATACCGATGAAACGGATATTTGAAAGACGTTATAAAAGGGTGGTCTTATGTTTGGATTTCAAAGACTATTTCCTGCATTAACCATTATGAATGAAAGTTTAGTGAACTATGCATCTATTGATCAAAGTGTATTGACTGAAACCCCAGTTTCGTTATTCAATAAATCGTAGATGAATAGCGCACTGTTGAAACAGATTTTAAGAGTGAAAATGAAAACGGAGAACTTTAAACTCGCACATCAACCATTAATGATATGAGTGAACTTTGTAAAAAGCGTATCGATATTCAAAACTTTATGTTCAGTAACGATAAAACTGAACTTACCTTAGAAGTTATAATCTAAATGTGAGAGTGAAGTTTTTCAAATGAAACTAAAAAACCTAAAACAAACATCATAATCATCATCATTTGAGAGGAGGAGGCATAGTCCCTAAATGCACTCAGGCTACTTAGTTGGACTCATTGTGCGCCCCGTGGATAGAAGCCTATTCTATTCTAACAGGTTTGTGGCCCGCCAGAAACCCAGAATATTGCCAACGCATCGTCCAAGTAAACAAACGCGGGAATGCCCCCAGGGAGAGGTATTAGCACACCTTCTGTTGGCTCTTGATAGATGACCTCCTAGAGACACTAACTCTTAAAGGAATCAGCTGCCAAGAATATGCAGATGAATAGTATAAATCGCAAGAGGAAAATTTGAGAACACTCTATGCGAAATCATCCAAAAAAAATCGACCAGACTAGAAATCAACCCTAGTAAAACTACAATAATAGCCTTCACCAGTAAAAGGAAGATGGATCAGATGAAGCAAATCGAGATGAATGGAACCACGATCGTACTGAAAGATGAGGGAAAATATCTAGGCATTACACTAGCCAAGATTCTCACCTTCAGTCAACACATAAAGAAAGTAAATAAGAAAGCGCGTGACCTGATGGTATACATGATGATGGTACACCATGAAGGTGAGACCTATATTAACCTATGGGACAAAACCAAGCAAATTATCAAACAAAGCGAATTGAATAAGACCCAAAGGCTCGCATGCATATAAATAACGGGGGCTCCGAGGTCTTGCCCTAAGGCTAGCATGGAGAAAACACTGGGATCAACCCCCTCCAAATAGCCATATGTAGGACAGGGAAAAATGCTATGCTTAATATAACAATACTTCACTGAAGAAAGAACACAATACTCATGTTACCAAGAGATGACATGGGCGAGGTGCTAGTATTCAAGTAGAACTTCTAAACCCATCTTGGGAATAAAGAAGAGTTGAGACAGGGAAACACTCACCCTGTTAGGAAAGGTGTAATCTGTTGGTATACCGATGGATCAAAAACAGCAGAAGGTAAGGGGTCCGGAGTCTGGGCCCAAAACCAAATACTCCGAATCCATGGGTAAATACACCAGTATCTTTCTAGGGGAAGTCCATGCAATTAAGAGATGTGCACAGCTCAATATGGGCATAGGATACAAAAAGAAGGATATAGCCATCATGTCCGAAAGTCAAGCAGCTATAAAAGCGCTGAGCTCAAACATCGTTAGCTTAAAGATGATTCTCAATTGCAAAACTAAGCTAAACACCTTAGGAGTGCAATACAGAATCATATTCCGCCGAGTGAGGGAGAGGAAACGCCTCTGATGGAACCAGAACCCCTCTGCGGTATAGGCATGCACACTATACAGGAAATCCTCGGAGCAGAAGAAACAGAACTCGCTAAACAATACCGGAGTTCTTTTCTGAAATATAGACACTTTACCTCCACAGAGTTCCAGGACTTGCAGGAATCAAGGGAAATGAACAGGCGAACGCCATTGCACGCCAGGGAGCTGAAAGCTTCTGATAGGACCCGAACCCTTCTGCGGTATAGGCATGCACACTACACAGGAAATCCTCGGAACAGACGAGACAGAACTCAGTAAAAAGTACCTGAGTTCTTTTCTGGAATACGGACAATTCAAAAGTCTCCCAGATAAAGTTTGGGGAAAGAATGTTTTGGAAACTATAAGGCTAACCATGAATAACCTGAGAATTATGAAAGGATTCATGAAAAGACACTGCAAACTCAACGGTCATATGAGAAAAATTGTTCTGGTGAACGATGGAATGTGTAGATTCTGCACAAAGGCCGAAGAATGAAATGTTTTTTATTTTTCTTGTAACTATTCTTAAACATGAACTGAAACATGCTCGCAATTGCATTGACGTGTTTATTTTATTTTGCCATTATAACAGTTCATATAGAAATTGAATTCAACAAGAAAAAATCTGGTTTTGGAAGTTGGAGACATTTTACGACTTGACCATCAAATGGTCTTTCTACAAGACCGAAAAACTATTAATCGAGAACCTTAAAATATAGTTAAGTTGAAAATTGATTGAAAAAATTTAAAAAAGTTGATTTCAGCTCATGGCCGCATAGGATTAAAAATAACTTGATATGTGCTGTGCAAGTTGCCAAAAAAAAAATGAGGAGTTGTTAGTCAAAATTAAAAAGAGGAATTACACTTTTCAATTCGTACATCGGGGAATGCGGAGGTTTTTCTAATTTGTCAAAGCACCTAAACAGGAAGGAGATGCTGAAAATAAAGTATTGATCCATTTGTGTAAGGAAAAACCAATAAGCAGAAACTCACCAATTCAAATATGAGTTGCCTTTCATCAAGCTGCCTCAATTCGTACCGCGACCTCCTCTGCCTCCTCGCAGGCGTAGGACTGTTTGGTCCTCCGGACGATTGATTATCGGTCGATCCCGTAAGGAAGGTCGTTTGACCATCGACGGTGCTTATAATCGGCTTGAGGAGGCCAATTCGTTCGAACTCGTGAGCCGAAATTTTTCTTACTGGCGTCGTCGCTCCGGAACCGCTTCTCGATTGAGCGTGTGTGGGGGAGGATAGTTCTGCGCTGGACGATGACGACGTCGCGTGTGACAGTAACCATGTATCGACGACTTGTCGGGTGGCTTTTCTGAAACAATGAGAAATCGTTAAAACATCTGTAAGGGAATGTGGTTGTCAGCGAAGTTTTCAGGAAGAAAACACGACTTAAATATATATTTTCTTTCACTTATCAAACATGCACAAAGAGAGGCGGATCTGTAAAATGTAATAAGTTTTGTTCACAAAAAAGATCTCGGAAGTGGAAAACCTTCTCATGAAGCTTCTTGCTTTGCCCACATTCAAACATTTATTGAATCTCTAATTCAGAATATAAGTATATATTTTATGTAAATCGATAATATCATTGAGGAAAGGGTTTCAAACAATTAACAAAAAGCTTTTGTTACCAAAATAGTTTTTGGATTCTTCTACGAGTCAAATGTAAACGACTGTAGGAACAAAAAATATAATGGAAATGATTTAAAAACCACTAATGAAATACGTTATTTTATATTCTATGTTACATTTCAAAATCGTTGCCAGATGGCCATTACGTCAACCTGTCTGTCTCGCTCCTCTGGCTTCATTGGATGGTATAGGGTCTCCAATTGAGAAAACGGTACCATCATCTGCAAAGCTGTGGACCGGGCAAGTGGTTACTTCCAACAGATCGTTGATATTCAACAGAAACAAAGTTGGTGCCCAGACAGATTCCTGTGGAACACCAGCGTTAATAAGATCTGAGGATACTCCGGCAACCACCACATGGAGTGATCTATCTAAGAGGAAACTCGATGGTGATAAACCAAGTTGAGGGGGCAAACCATATGCCGGAATCTTCCCAAAAAGGCCTTGATGCCAGACTCGGGCAAATGCTTTAGAAATATTCAATGCTACAGATGACCAAGTATTAGTTTATCGTGCAGGGCCCAGTGGCTCAACCGCACGGCCCCCATGGGCGAGGGATTGGGATCACGCCGAATCAGCGCGGTAGGATGACACCTACCTGCCAGTATGTACGGGAAAAAAATTCCCCGAACCCCACTGGTAAGAGCGGGACCCTATCAAAGTCCCTACTGGCTCTGCAGTGTCAGTGCCCGAGCTGGAACGCAGCTCACCCGTCGAAGGTGAAGGATTGTATCCCAAATCCAACACCCGATAGCCAGCATGCGGCTTCCAACCACTACCCGGCAGAGACCAACGCCTTAATTGGAGAGGAGACAGTCTTTTGAACCGTCTGGGCCCCTCTCCCCCTGCCCACACGTGTTCAGTGTCAAAGCTTTCGTTTGACGAGTAGCCGTCGACATCTTATCATTGCCACGGCCGCGAATCCATTACCTAGAACCACGGTCGTATATATAGGTCTGGGAACTCGAGGCTGTTTCCTATGTGAGAAGTGAGTCCGCTAAGCGTCAACTGTCGCGTAGTACCAAAAGGGTGGCGCATGAGTCGAGGAATGATCTCTGGCATGTATACGACCGTGTTCTCTGGCAACTGTCATTGTTGACTTGTAAACACAAGGAATACCGGCGGAAAAGGGGAAGCTATTTTTGAGGTGAGTAATACATTTTGACAAGAGTAACAGTTCTATTCCTCTCTCAAATTAGAATAGTAAATATTGCGCAAAGAGAAAAATTATTTGACTTGATAATGTGATTGTTGCCATACTTCGATCCAAGCGCTAGCTGGTGGCTGAGCGAGGGACTATGAGTTTGGCGACGTGTAAGAGACTCATGTCAAACATAGAGTTCCCAGACCTGCATGTACGACCGTGCCTAGAACCTATAGGATAGGAAGCACAGACACCGGACTTTACGAGTAAAGGCATGTGGTGCAGCATTTACTCACGCAGAGGCAGCATTTTTATTCGCCTCCGGCGGGACTACTGTAGGCGGAGTCACTACGGGCGCTTGCTTGCTCGACTTATATTATTGCCCCTTCTGGGCTATAGTCAACTCCAACTCCTCGTGTTACCTGTTTTACCAGGACGGTTTGAGGAGTCACTGTTCGGCTTCGTTCTATAGCCTACCCCATATGTCTACCAAGGCCGTGAATCCATGTCAACCAGAGAGCTCAGGTCTCCGGAGTTCGGGGATATGAAGGCACAATATCATGATTATAGTGGTGAAATGTATGTGGTGCACCGGATCTTTTGCATTGACAACTGTTAGTTTCGCCCCAGCCCTTAGGGTTACTCAACTCGAGACCCGCGAAAATTGCTTGCTGAAGCTACTCCCAGACTAATCTGAACCATATAGTTCTCTCTCGATGCTACAGCTAGAGATTCTCCATATTTTTGAATTTCTGTCATACGTGTGTTAAGTAAGCAAGTAGTTCTCCTGTTGATATCTGCTGATGAGAGCCGTATTGCCGTTAATTCACGATTTTGGAGCTCTCTAGGTATCAGATATCCGATGCTACAGCTAGATTTTCCCTAAATTTTGATATGAAGTTCTTCTACTCTTCATTGGTGACGAAAGCCTTATTGTCGGTTGCTCATAGGAGCTCTCTCGATTTTGTATGAGCTCGATATTAATTGCTTTCTCCATCACTTTAGAGATCGCAGACAATGAGGGAATGAACTAGAAGTGAAATTTCTACCAATTGCTTTTTTGGCGAAAGTCCAAACAAAACCTTGTGGCTTTCCGAAAATCATCCAAAGACAAAATATAAGTAAATAACCTGGGGAATAGCTCCTTAAATGTATGCCGCATGTTTACTCCGTGCTTCGGAAATATGGTCAAAGGAAAATCTGGATTAACGTGTAACTGGATGTTCTAATGAGTTTGGTCAGCCTTTTGTTTCAGGATTCATTGCAGTTCACTCAATATATCGAGCTTTGTGCACAAAATACTCAGCTTCAATTATGTGTAAATAAAAATGATAATAACGATAACGTGAATGGAAAAGACGACTCTTGTCAATCTGATTTATCGTGGTTGGGAGGAGTTTATAGGTCGGCTCCGCGGATTCAAGAGAAACTTTCATGATACCTAACATGACAGAACATACTGCGGCAAATGTCCACGAGATACTGGATTATCGAACAATGCGAGATGGAAACGGGAAAACTCGGACAGAAGATACGCAAGACAGATGTGTTATTGCTGAATAACGTGGAGATGGATTAATTAATAAATAAAGAACGAACTCGGTCCACGCCCTCGTGGATATCAATCATAAATATCTCATTATAGTGGAAAGAGCAAACATTCCGTGCAGTTGGAATGTTCACACTATAAGAAGTGAGGCATGCTAGGAATTCACCAACATATACCTACCCTTTCAGTAGCGCTCTGTCTTGGGATTGCTTAAGAGCAATCAGTGGCGTTTCCAGCATCGTGATTTTCGGTGCTTATGACAATGGATATGGTAACAAATGGTAGGGTAATTTTAAATGGAGAAAGATCTACCTCTGCTTATTAATATTTGTTTTTCAACATAGATTTTAAGTCAGATAGTGCCAAATCTGAATAAAGTGAATAGATGAACCAATCGCACTCCACCTCATGTGTTGCCATTCAATTTAGGCAGCCGAATCCAAATTATTTTAACAAGTAGTCCACTCATTTCTCTTCCAATGAATTAGAATAAATGGATTCACAAGGAGATTTAGGGGAGCAGTGTACCGTTCCCATTAAGTTACTGGTAGGCATGTTTTTTTTCAGGCTCAATTCAATCAAAAAAGAATTACCGACGAACATACAAAATTCCAATACGTAATTATGTCATTTGCCCAAGACACAATTACTTCAGTTCTAGATATTCTGCTAAAAATCCACCAACAAGAACCTTTTTCGATTTTGAAATATAAATTAATAGACATACTCACAGCGAGGAACAAAAATTGGAACAACTTTTGTCTCATACAAAACAAGAAGACGTTAAACCATCAACATTTTATCTTAACATGGAAATTCTAGCCTGAACTTCTTCTACGGTTTGTAAAGAACTCCACCCGCACAGCAACGTTTTCACAGACAATTAAAACCTACAATTTTAACTTCTCAACATATAATTCATTGGTCAGACGAAACATCAGTTTTGTTATTAGGTTTTCGTTCAGACACATAGAATCATGTCTCCGAGAAATTTAGAAAGAAGAGGGTAACTTTTTCTCTGACTCCATTTATATTATTCCCAGAGAGGGGAAGTATCTGTGGCATACTCACAGAATTGTATCATATGTATTATATTATGCTTCTGAGATCTAGATTGTTTTATATTATTGTTCTTTTATAAGCTATGATTTTGTATCTTCGTTACTGTCTATATATTCTCTAATAATCAAAGTTTTGGATTCAATTGAATAGCATCCTTTCCTGTAACATTTATGCCGAAAGTTAATAATTACACCTACAAATTCAAATAATACTAAAGTTTCCATTCAAAATGACTTCATCATATCGATATGTGCTCGTCAGGAATGACAGAATGAAACCATCATTACGGCTCCTTTTGAGGTTATTTCTAGATCAGAAAAAGTATAAAAAGTGTTGATCAACAATGTTCCCAAGTTCATTTCTGTGTATAGGCTTAAACCCGGATACATAGAATCATGTCTCCCGAAAATGCACAGAAGAAGTTGGTAACTTCTTCTCTGACTCTATTTCTAGTATTCTCTTAGAGGGTAAGTATCTGTGGCGTACACAGAGTTGTATCATATCTATTTTATGCTTTCGAGATCTAGATTGTTTGATATTGTTCTTTTTTAGTTAGCTATGATTTTGTATCTTAGTTACTGTATACATATTCTCTAATAATCAGATTTTTGGATTCAATTGTATAGCATCCTTTCAGGTAACATTTATACTGACAGTTAACAATTAAATATAGTTATCATTCAAAAAGACTTATCACAACGATATGTGTTTGTCAGGAATGACAGAATTAAACCAGCATTACGGCCCCATTTGAGATTATTTCTAGATCAGAAAAAGTATAAAAAATTCCGATCAACAACGTGCCCAAGTTCATTTCTGTGTATCGGCTTAAACCGGGATACATTTCTCAGACTCCGTTTGTATTATTCCATGAGGGGAAGTATCTGTGGCGTACTACTCACAGAATTGTATCATATGTATTATGCTTTTGAGATCTAGATTGTTTTATATAATTGTTCTTTTTAGTAAGCTATGATTTTGTACCTTATTTACTGTCTATGTATTCTCTAATCAGATTTTTAGATTCAATTGAATTTCATCTTTTCCGGTAACATTTATACTGAAAGTTAATAATTAAATATATAGTTATCATTACATGTATCACCTGCAAATTCAAATAATACTCAAGTTTTCATACTAAAAGACTTATATCGATATGTATTTGCCAGGAATGACAGAATATAACCATCATTACAGTTACAGTCCCTTTTGAGGTTATTTCTAGATCAGAAACAGTATACAGAATGTTGATCAACAACGTTCCCAAGTTCATTTCTGTGTATCGGTTTAAACCTGGATACATAGAATCATGTCTCCGAGAAATACAGACAGAAGAAGAGGGTAACTTTTCTCTGACTCCATTTCAAGTATCTGTGGCGTACTCACAGAGTTGCATCATATGTATTGTATTATGTTTTTGAAATCTAGATTGTTTTATATTATTGTTCTTTTTTAGTAAGCTTTGATTTTGTATCTTAACTACTGCCTATATATTCTCTAATAATCAGATTTTTGGATTCAATTGAATAGCATCCTTTTCTGTAACATTCATACTGAAAGTTAATAATTAAATATATAGTTATCATTACATCTAATAACTTCACCATCCCTCAGGATTTTCAATTGTGTTGATGGTACTAGCCTAAAATACATATCCTGCTGAATAACAGCGTGCACGTGCACGTTTAATATTCCCACTTCGTACTGATATGAAGTAAAACATAGTTTGTTGGTATCTTTTTCTTCCTGTTGATTTTCAGCACACATATATTTCGAACAATACGACATAAAGAAACTGCATTACAGCGCAGTATATCACGACTGATGAGAATAACAAATGGAACACATTCTATCTTCATGACCTATAAACGACATCCGAAATCGCAAAATATATACAAACGCCAACCAAAGCCAAGATGCACGGATGTGAATTGGATTTACGGCTTCTCCCTGAATATAAATTTTGGGTTCCGTTACATCCTTACAAAAATTTAACATAAATATTATGCTGATGAGGGGTTAGAAACTTGTTTCTGACGTTCCGACTATAATTTAATACTCCTGGTTTTCCGATCTTCGAACTCGTGAGTTCAATCTTTCACTATTTGATGGAAATCGCCAGCTATCATGTTTATATCAGGAAGATCGTCGACGCCTTCCGCGTAGACTTGGAGGTACCTATAGTATCTAAAAACAGACATTTTTGCTATTGAGATCAAGCAGAATGCACCTAATTGTGCTCTAACGAGAGACAATTTCAGGCATTAGTCCAGTCAATAAAGCGGGGAAATAAAAAAGTTTCTTATAAGAAGATGGATCAAAAAAATTTTTGTTGCATCACCTTCTATGAGTCCTCTAGGTCATTCGTGACTAGCAAGCGAAGTGACTACCCTCCCCCCCCCCAACACCCTCAAAACTCAAAATTAATCCCTTTCACACCCCTCATTAAAAAAAAAATTGCAAAATATAGCAAAAATGAAAATTAAGGACTGAAAATGCCCCCTAGTAAAAATAGAAATGCAGGAAAAATTCGGAAAACTGTGAAAAATCTGGTATGAGAAAATATAAAATTTAGGCGATATTAGCATGTTGCACGTCATTATATGGGTTTTTCGGATCGCTGATCACGAATCTGCTATCAGTTTTCCAGAAAATCAACCTGGAGAGTGGATAATTTGACAATTTTGATTGAAAAAATGTTTTGATAATGTAATCAGAGCAAGGAAATCAGATAGCAGTTTCGTAATCAGCGACCCAGAAAACCTACTAGGGGGCATTTTCAGTCCTTAATTTTAACTTTTGCTATATTTTGCAATTTTTTTTTAAATGGGGGGTGAGAAAGGGGATAATTTTTAGTTTTGAGGGTGTTGGGGCTAGTTACTTCGCTTGCTAGTCACGAATGACCTAGAGCTCATAGAAGGTAATGCAAAAAAAAATTTTTTAGTCCATCTTCCTATAAGAAACTTTGTTATTTGGTTGATTTCCCCGCTTTATTGACTGGACTACATATAGCTATCGATGTCAGCAATATTAGGATGGTCATTCCCTTGTGAATCCAAAGTAGAATTTGCTGCAAATATTTCAGCAGAAAGATTGGCTTCTTGTGGTCTAGTAGCCAGTGTGCCATCATCTTTGGTTGGGGGAGGGAATGAGCTTTAAGTGAGATTTCTAGTCTATTCTGGAATCTTTCATGGTGGAACAACAAACGAGATTTCTAATGAACACCGACCATGGAAATATCTATAGAAACATCCTAGGATGTTATAGAAAGCTCAATGAACTCATAAATGTGACATCATGAATCAGACGAATAGCTCTTTTCTGGATAGAATCCCAGAGCTTCAACGTATGTTTGGGAGCCGAACTCCAAATAAGTGAACAGTACTCCAGGACAGATCGAATCTCTGATTTGTAGATGATGAGGAGCTGCTGGGACGTAAAGTAGCTCTTGGCGCGGAATAGAAAACCAAGTTTTTGTGGAGCGGTTTTCGCAATGGATCTCACATGATCGTCCCATGAGAGAAGGGTGCTTTTGGTAGTGATCCCGAGCATATATATGGAAGACTTCATAGGAATAGTGATATCCGCCTAAAAGTCAGTTCTCAATGATAAACACGTTTGTCAATCGATAACTCGACTGACTTCATTGTTCCCCCTCGAAACTCATGCGCGGAGGTCGCGGCATTCCCGAGAATCCGAAATCGCTAACCCTGGCACTCGCGGGTTTTTCCCGGATTCTCGCGCTACATGCTAAGCCCATCCTTCACTCCATGAGCATAGTGCTTTCGGTTTGACCAATCACAGACAATATCGCGACTTTCTCCCCAGACTTTTTGAATGAAAGGCAAATGCATTTCTTCAACGGTATGCATTGCTAGCTTTGCCCTAGTTCTGTATCAAGCTTTCTGCAGTGGCGCCTACCAAGGCTAAACCACCTGATTGCCTTCATCATCATCAACTCATCAGCCAGAGGCTATGCTCCCCAAAGGACATAATTCTGCGTATCGATAGTGCTCCGCCGTTGGACATCGACTCGTCGCCCCGACTCGCAAGCCCTAGTTGTCTCACCGTACGCTATCACTCAACGCTGCTTGCTCGCTCTATCTGTGTTTGGATTCATGTAAGTGTTGTTTTATTTACTCAGTGAATTCTTAGTGCTTAGTTATTATCACGTCACTCTATTGTATGTCCAACTATACATAGGGCTGCACTGATATAACTTACATTTGTTTTGCTCCGAACTTTACATATACCCCAGTATTTGGACCAGTGAAACAACCTAGTGTACAGTGAACATTGTGTATTGTGTGTATTCGAACATTAGATCTCTGTCTCGCCCTACGCGCTTTGTATACCTGGTAAACCAGTCTAGGCAGACTTAGCATCGCCCCATTTCATCGCCCTCTGTATTTATTGTCTGTATAACCTGCAGTAATAAACAGGGCCCAATGCTCCTGTGTGTATAGTTCTTGTTCCAGATCTAGATAGCCGAACGCAACACCCTCAAAGAGCCTCCTTGCCCCACATCATCACATCCCCCCTTCAACAAACAACAGCGATATCCTAAGACACAGCGGTATCATATTGACGTCAAACCTAAGACAACACCTAGTCACAAGATACCAACGTGGTATCACTAACTTCCTAGAGAAGACGCAAGCTTTAGTTTTGGTTGCATTAAACTCAACTGGATTATCAGATATCCATTTCAAAATGTTTCCCAGATCTCCATTAATTGCGTCAACCTGTCTCTGTCTCGCTCGTCTGGCTTCATTTGATGGTATAAGGGCTCTAGATAAGAAAGCGGTATGAAGTGTAGCGTGTAGCATTATCTGCAAAGCAAGCAGAAACAAAGTTGGTGCCAAGATAGATCCCTGTGTAACATCGGCGTTGATAGCCATTGTGTCGGAGGATAATCTCTCAACCACCACATGGAGTGGTGAGAGACAAAGTTGAGGCGGTAAAGCATATGTCGGAAGGCTTTGGTGCGAGACTCGGTCAAATGCTTTGGAGATCCAATGCTACAGGTAAAGATTCCCCATGTTTTTAATGGATTTCTGTCATAAATGTGTTACGTAGGCAAGCAGGTCTCCTGTTGATCTCTGCTGAGGAAAGCTGCATTGCCGGTCATTCACGATTTTAGAGGTCTCTAGATATTGGATGAGCTCGATGTTGATTGCTTTCTCCATCACTTCAGAGATCACAGACAATAGTGCAATGGGTCTATATGTATTAGGAAGGGTTTTCATTTCGTTTTTTGGAATTGGTTTGACTCCAGCTGTTTTCCAACTGGAAGGAAACACACCAAGTTTGTATGAAAAGGTGAATAACCTGCAGAAGACTGGTGTTAACTGAGAACGACAGGTGGAATTCCGTCTGGCGTCATAGACTTTTTGATATTGAGATCAAGACGAAAGACAATTTCAGGCATATGGCTATCGATGCCAGCAATATTAGGAGAGTTCTTCCTTTGTGGATACAAAGTGGAATATGCTAGAAACATCCTAGCAAAAAGGTTGGCTTCTTCTTGTAGGGTAGTAGTCAGTGTGCCATCATCTTTGGTAATGGGAGGAAATGAACTGGAAGTGAAATTTCAACCAATTGCTTTGGCGAAAGTCTCAAATGAACGGGAGCCATTCGGGCATTAGAAAAGCTTGATCTTTCGAATCGTTTATAGTTTCATTGCACATATTTCTGGCTTCAACATATTTTGTTCTGGTCTCTAGACATGGGCTATCGCGCCAATGACGGTATGCTGTTTTTTTTTTAAGCGTCGACCCTAGAACAGATTTTATTGTTCACTAGATGACAGTGATTTGTTGTTATGGGCTATGCAAGTTTCCATTCCTAGCTTGATAATATCCGAGATGTCTGTGGCACATTGCATGTCAAACTAGGGCCGCTTAAAGCAAAAACGACTAGCTTTTCCAAACCGTTACAGCATCTCTTCATCATTATATGTATGATGAAATAGCATGAGAAATTCCTCCTAGAAGATTTTAAATGAATCGTTCCGATCAATTTGGTTCAGTAAATGTATATTCGGAAATGCACTATCATTAACTAATTTCGAAATACAAAATTCTGGGTTGTAAAAACGATAAAGTTGTCACTCCTCCTTCATAATGTGTAGACATTCCTTTATCTACCACTCTATGTTGAAACGTTATTAAGAAACCGACAATTAATTCGAGTGGGATTTAAAGAGCTATCAAATAATGGTAACTTAATTTCTAGAAATCTTCCCTTTCAACGTTAACTCGTTCAAGATAGTGATCTAATGCCGAAATTGCCGGTTTGATTCGAAGTTTTAAGTGGCTAGAATTAGGTTAATATCCGACCATTATAAACTACGAGATATATTACCAAACTTTCTCCAGATCGACGATCTAATAATTAAGTTACTTAATTCTTCTAGAACCAATTAACGTATCTACTTATTCCCCATTCTCTGTGACTCTTGAAGCGGTTCAACGGGAAATGGGACAAACTCAGAACTATGAGTGAATGATATTTTGAATGTTTTACACTCGCCGTTCGACGATTCGTCTCAAATAACAAGGATCTGGAAGGAGTTGTTATCGATTTACGAGTTCGAGGGCGAATACAAATTAGCCATTGGGTCAGAAAGTGCATTAGGATTTTTTATAGTCCTTGTCTGCAGTCATTTACTTACTTCTTTATAGGGCCATTTGGGAGCCAAGATAGGTTGATCGATTTTGTAGAACATCTTAGATGGGTCCGATAGGCCATCAATATTTAAGTCTTACCATAAGATACACAGCATATTTGAAATTCAGTTACTAATCGATACAGAAATTGAAGAACTCATAGAAGCTTAGATATGACAAGAGGGCGCTAGTAATCATTTCCAACCACAGATGTCTGTATAACTTCTGGATGTAGCATAGCGTACGATTAAGTGAAGCCAATTTCTGTGACGGGGACGGCCATGTTCTTGAGGTCTAAATCTAATCCTGGCATTACTCAGCGCAGCACGAGTTGCTTTTGTGTTTGTGCATATGCTGATGAAGTTTTGCGTTATATCTTCAAGTAATGTTCGGGCACAGCGCATTATAACCCGAATTTTTGCTCGTAGAATAAGGACGTATTTCTTCAGAGGTATAATAACACATTTCCTTGGCATTTGAGGGATATACCTGTTCATGCCTATCCATGGTTTCTGGTTCCATCAGTCTACCAGATTTCCCCATTGTAGGTAGGGCTGAATGGTTGTAGCTGAGCCAGTCTTCTTTGGCGGGGGTATACTTATTCGATTATTCTTATTGAATAAACGTTTAAAAGCTTATGATTTTCCGAACTGAATTGCACTTCCGGTTATACCTAATTTTAAATGCAACGCTATATTTTTATTATAAATTTGTATTGTACGTGCAATTTTAGGTTGCCTTATAACAGTTGTCCTTGTTTAAAATTCAACTGTTTCTGAGAAAACTTGATTTTTGTTTGCAAATTTTTTTTTGGTCATTTCCACCTTAGAAAACCAATACAGACTCACCTCAGAAAGTAATCTTGAACGAATTCGGGGTGCTCGTCCAGCCATGCTTCCATACGAGCAAATTCGGGATCATATCCATTACCACTGCCAGGGACCGCATGGCTGTGTCGCTGGAGCCGTTCCCGGTGTATTGACTCCGAGGTAGGGCCGGCCCCCTCCCCTGGCATCCGACAATCGTCGCCACCACTACGTATGTGTAAGCCTGCAACAAATACATTTATTAGGACCAAATCACCAAAACGTAATAATTATGGATTCGTTTTGATCAACGGTGTCTGAATCCACATGACACTTTCTTTTCCAGAATTTCGAATTAAAATCATTTCGCTTTCTAGAATTCTAATTGATGATGGCTGCTACAGAAAAAGCTATTGGTTCACTTCCAACGAAAATGTATAGATAGAGGAAGCAGAGTTCATTACTTATATCCACGGTCGTATATACAAGTTTGGAAACTCTAGGTTTGACATGAGTCTCTTACATGTCGCCAAACTCGTAGTCCCTCGCTCAGCCACCAGTTGGCGCATGGATCGAAGTATGTTATCAGGATGACAGGAGTAGGCGCCATATCGTTCAAACACGGTCGTATACGTGTCAGAGAACATTCCTCGACTCATGCGCCACCCTTTTGGTACTACGCAACAGATGACGCTTAGCGGACTCACTTCTCACATAGGAAACAGCCTCGAGTTTCCAGACCTGTATATACGACCGTGCTTATATCCGAACGAAATATGTGCTGAAAATAAATGGTCCTTTGAATAGCTTGTAGACGCTACCTCATCATCATCAATTGAGAGGAGAAAGCTTGCACTTGAATGTTTAATTTTTTGATTTACCCAATTTTTATTATACTTTCGAATACTCTTTTTTGATTACCAACATTTATTCCAATTATTAATAGGATATAACAAGTGAGTTCAAAAAAGTCATCCCTAAATGGATCTATATTAAAGACACCCCTAGTAGAATAATATGTCTATTTGATTTATATACATAACCCAATGCTTTGTCAATATTTTCATCATGAACCACCTATCTGGTCCCGACTGGGAGTTCAGTAGGTGAGCACTCTGGAGTGTGAACCGATTTCGTCTACCTCTGAAGCCAGATGAACAGTCTCAAGTGGGAACCGCGCTTCACTAGGAAGTCGTTTAAATAATATATCACGAAGTTGGAATCGTGCACCTGGGGGAGAATGGTGAACAGTCTCGGGCGGCTACCTCTCTGGTAGATAGGTCAACTCTCGTGGGTTGGAACCGCTCCAGTAGGTGACAATTTAATCGTTAACTTGGAGAGCATCGTGAACACTTTCGAGTGGGATCTATACTTTATTGGCCTGGTGAACACTCGTCGATGGAGACTACTCCACTAGGTGACGCGTGCACGGGGTGCAAAAGGCTTCGGCCTAGGCATTAAGAGACCGCAGCGCCCCCCCCCCCCTTAATTAATAATAATAATAATAAATAATAATAATAATAAGTTATGTGTACAGTATCTCATTATTGTTATCATCATTAGAAAATACGCACATAAGAAATTTCTAATTCATAAATCAAATTTTCAACATTAGTAATCTACAAATAATAATAATTGTAATTTGTATTTATCATCAGAGGTCAACATGTAATCACATTTTAGATTCAAATGTATCTCAAAATATTTTGAAATTTGTTAGCTGAACCAGTTCATGGAAAATTAGTGGTATATCCCATCCTCATATTGGTTACATGCTCAAATTGGAATTTTTATAACGAAAGGCGATGTAATTGCACATAACATTACTAAAATCGCCAGGGTTATCTTTACATGTCAGACGAAACAATTTCTTATTGATTCATTTTAATTGCATTGTAATTGATTTCATTCTGCCTATCATCGATTTGAGGAGTGTGGCGCCATTCAAATCATTAACTTCTGGGAATGCTGAAATTAAATGTTGAAAATATGTCTTGTTATTGAATGGGGTCTAATCGATTTCGTCACTGATATTCGAAATTTTGAAGACAAATTTTTTCTATCGAAATCAGTAAAATGTAATTCATTACATCAATGAAGCACGCATAGGATGTGGATGATTTTCAAAACTCAACTCGAAAAAGAACTGCCTTCATGATAAAACGGGACACCACACGAAAAATTTCCATATTTGTTTAAGATCAGATAACGTTAGTCAGATAAAATGATTTATTGGGATAAGTGATGACAATACATCATCATGAATCAATACATTTTTATTCTGAAAAACTAGGACATACTAGTTGTGTTTTGGTTTGATTTTCAAAAAAATTAATCAGTTAATTGTTAATTAAGTACTCGTTTTTAATTGAACTGGGACTAACCTGGACATTAATGGCGATAATCGATGACCACTAATGAGCTGATGATGAGAACCACTCACAACTAATGGGATTGTATCATCACAAAATATCAGAATTTGGAGTTAAATGTTTTCTGCGGCATTTTAAACGGACATATTATTGGGCCATACCTTTTTATGAAAATTCAAATGTTACTAACCTTCTTAGATTTCCACAAAATGACTTTAGCGTTGCACTCGACGCTTAACGCTGTTAATGTGAGACAGTGATTAAATGATAATTTTCCTAATCGTTGGATCGGACGCAGTAGCCTTTTATTCGTTGGCCGCCGAGATCCCCAGACATTACGCCGCTTGATTTCTTTCTTTGGGAGACAATAAAAAATAAAGTGTATGCTACAAGGCCTCAGAACGGAGAACTTTGTGATAGCATCAGGGAAGCTTGTCACAGTATAACTCGACAGCAGTAAAGAAATGTGATAAGGAGTAATCGGCGACGAATTGACAAGTGTATAAGGGAATTTAGTGGATTAGTGGAAATTACAAAAATTCAACTTTTTTACAAATTTCTCATTCGTTAATTTAACGATAAACTGTTTAATAATTTGTATTAGTGTCGATAAAGTTACATTTTTTTCTTGGACATCCTGTATTTTAGAACACTAAAAATTGGTACAGGTAAGTTTAACGTTATCCTAAATAGGAATTCGTCATACGTGTTTTTCCAAAAAAAAACCGTATTATGTTTTCCTCTAAAAAAATCCATAACAATACTTTCTGAAATTTAAGTCAATAAAAGTGGTCGTACGGGGCCATGATTACAGCTCAAAACTAAAGTTATTCACTACTTCAATGCACATTTTGAACACCAACCTAACAAAAAAAAGTTTATCAAAATCTGCCAAAAAATACAAAAGTTACAGGGGTGGTAAATCCTTAACGTGGGCACACACTGTATATCTATTGACCGTATTGTTGCCTTATTTGCCTAGCTAATGAGAAACCCGTGGTGCGGGTCACTTCCTGGTTATCGGTACACGTACTGCAAGTTATATTGATATTGGTTAATCAAGGCAAATGATACATAAGAATGAATTTGATAAATAAGTAAATTGATAACCTTTAGTAGACAAAGTAAACCAAGGAAGGTCTCGTTATTACACCCCCACCAAACTGGTGCCCCCCCCCCACTCTGAATCCGGCCCTGATATTCTCACATTGCATCAGACAACTTCACTTACTGGAGATATATTGCTATGCGGTGGCTTCTTGATACATATTCATATAATTGAAACATTAGTGTGTTACAATTTCGATTATTCGTGTTTCTGTTCGATTCGGTGACGTGGGCATTTTTAATTGAAATTAACGAGATAAGGACGCTTTGCGTTTGATACAATTAGCATTAAGAATTACCATTTTAGACAGCGATACGTACTTAAAGGCGAAAATAATAAGCATATGTGTTAGTGTGACCTATTTCCCGAGAATTTATATATTAATCAATGCATAAGTGAATATCAAACACATTTCGTGTTAGAATTCAATAGACAAAGCTTAAGTTCTCCAGTTCGGATTGTGACACCACATATATCAGTTTCGGACAGCTGTTTCTCTCTCACGAGCTGCGTCGAGACTTTCTACGATTATTATTCTAAAAAGTTCACCCTGATTAGATATAGATATAGTATTCAAGATAGCCATCTTTCCCATCGCATAACAAAGATCTTCATGAATGGGTTCGAAATCGAATCATTCCGTACATCCTTTCCATCCAGGAATCGACAAAAAAGGGGATCTGGATAGCCGACGCGACTTATCAGCAGCTCTAGATGCCGACAGAAATCGATGAACACCGTACCTGGAATCAAATCGAATGCATTTCTAAAAATAGGAATCCATCCATTTGCGGGGGAAACACGAACAGTAAAATGGACTCCTAAAAATAGATGGGGACAAATATGCGGCTGGTTGTAAACAGAACCTTCAAACTTTGAGTAAGGCTGTTCGATTCCCGGAATTAGGTTACGGGAAAATAGATTTCCATATGTTTCAACGTCATGAAGTTTGCCTACTATAATTCAACCAATATATTTGATATTTACGAACATTCCGAACTTATTACTTCCACTGATATCATAATAGACATGTTACACTATCCTGTTACTATTATTTTAACATAGAATCAATTTCACTGAATATCAAACAATATAAAATGATTAGGATTTTATGTTTGACAGTGACCAGGTTTAAGTAGATTCATTTCCACTTAGTTTAGTGCAGGAGTCTCTAAACTACGGTCCGCCAGTGTCATCAATCTGGCCCGCGAGAGCTAATGGCTTATTGTTGTTGTGATAAGTTGGATAAAAAGAAACAGAATGATAATAACTCGGTTTTAATTACTTGCTAGGTATAAAGCTTGATGACAAGTATAATACGCAGAAAATTCAACTTGAGCATAATAACTAACAAATAATTGAAATGAATCCCACTAACATTATAAACATTATAACATATAAACACACATAAACAGATTCAGCCCAGTGATCTGATGAAATTAACAACTGACATGACTGGTTTTAGAACTTCAGACATATCCAAACATTTCCCGCACAAGGACTGTTGATGAATGATACAATGTAAGACTAATGGCTTCGAACCACCATCATTTTCTACAGCCTACGACACATGATTTTGCCACCATCAGTAGTAATAATTTTTCCATCGAAGGTTCTTTTTATTAATGACATATTCAACTTCCTTAAAAATATCTTTCCCAGTAGTCGTGCCGTGAATACTAATAATATCAAGAAGTTCTTCATACACTTTATACTTTTTATCTACTCCTCGAATAAAAATCAACACCTGAGCAGTATCTGACACATCCGCAGACTCATCCAAGGCCAGAAAAAACTACTCAAGATGTTCATTTTTGTCAGACAGTTGAGATGATATATTTTCTGCGATGTCTTCTACCCTCCAAGACACGGTGTTTGCTGATAAACTGACAGTTTTAAATAAATTTACTCTTTCGAGGCATATTTCTTAGGCTACTGCAATTACGCATTATTTTGCTTCTTTTCCATTATAATGAATCACACACAGAAACAACAAGTCAAATCAAAATACTGTTACGAAGATGTCTTTTAAACACGCACAAACACGTTTAAAGGAGTTACGCACTACTTAATTTCATAACAGACAGTTTCGTTTCCTTCGCTTTCCTTCGCCTTCTCTAAACAGACTGACTAGCGGTCGCGCCGCTAGCCTTTTTATACTCCCACTACTGCCATCTAGAAATGAGTGGAATATACCAGAACTTTCTCGAAACAACGACATTATTTGCGAATGTTTAATTTTTACTGCGTTTTCGAAAGTACTACTAGCGTTAACTCGATTTTTATCAAATTTCTTGTTTGGGTTCCTGAAGGATATAGGATAGTAGCTAACGATAATGTTCAAACTGATTTCCGTTTTTTTGTATGTAATGTCGACAACGCTTCGTGATCAGCGACCCGGAAAAATTTCCTAGAAGACATTCTTGAAGGCAAAAAATACAAAGTTTTGAAAAATAGCTGGATAATAGTAAATTTTTTTGATTTTCTGGTTTCCGGTTGAGTTTTCCGGGTAACCAACCTCGGATTCGTGATCAGCGACCCATGAAACCTCCTATACGCCATTAAAGTATAAAATAAAAAGTTTGGAAAATAAATGGAAAATAGCCCAATTGTTAAGATTTTCCAGTGTCCGGTTGAGGTTTCCGGGTAACCGACCTCGGATTCGTGATCAGCGACCCAAAAAACCTACTAGATACCATTTTCAGAGCTTAATTTTCAATTTGAAGGGGGACGAGGACATATGGTTATCGTATCACGCATTACCTTTGAGATCCATAAAACCAAGATTTTTAAGCTATTGCATATAGCTTTTATCGCGGGCTTTGAGCGCGGCGACCGAATCAAGAAATACCGTAACGAAAAATAATGTAAGACCTAAACACCTAACATGTGTCAAATTAATTAATTATTTTGAAGTTTCTAAAAGTGAGAAATTTCGCTATTTTATACGAATGTTATAACACTCTAGCGCTTTAGACTCCGGGATTTTCACGTGGCCTATCGAAATTAGAAGGTTTGAATTATCTAAAAACATAATTGCATGAACTCCAGACGTCCTATGTAATTAGCTACGAACGAAATCATTTTGACATATGCCTCTAGGAGCTCGCTACGCGTCAGTTAGAGTTTATACGTTAGACGCGCGTAGCAGAGACCTGAGAGTACCTGTTTCCATTAAGCCATTGCATATATTGCATATAGCTTTTATCGCGGGCTTTGAGCGCGGCGACCGAATCAAGAAATTCCGTAACGAAAA
Organism: Endomychus coccineus; assembly: GCA_958510875.1. Taxonomy (NCBI): domain Eukaryota; kingdom Metazoa; phylum Arthropoda; class Insecta; order Coleoptera; family Endomychidae; genus Endomychus; species Endomychus coccineus. Next base: position 126,817,804 of record OY294070.1, on the reverse strand, counting down.
ATAACAGGAACTCGTTTATGTTGCGCTCTCTCGGGTGACTAATATTGAAAAATTGTATATCACGACAAAAAACGATAATTCTACATTCAAGTTTTATAATAATCGAAGGCAAGCTGCATCGACTGCATCTTTGTTGCAAGAATTCAAAAGACTGCCTTTAAATAGTGTTCAGACGACAGCTCAAAGTGTCTTAGATTTCCTTAGTAATAGAAATGGCATTTCAATAATGACTTTCAATTGCCAAAGTCTAAATAGTCACAAATACGATTTACAAGATTCAGTTACGAGACAAACAAATGTGTTACTTCTTACCGAATCTTGCATGGCGCATGATAATTCGATTGAAATACCTAATTTCAATTGTATTGTTCAATTCAAACGAGATACTGTTCCAAAAGGTGGGGTAGCTATTTACCAAAATAATAATAATGTAACTAATATTATGACTCCGAATATTGAAATAAATATTGCACACGTTAGCGATGTTAATGTTAGGCGTTCATTTTTTTGAAGATACTTGAGCGTGCTTATGCAAACTTAGAAATGGCCTACACGTCATGGTAGCAATTTACATTTCTCTGAATCCAAAATTGGACGAGTTAGAGCTTTTTATTCATCGCACTTTACTGGAGTACACTGAAGAAGGGTCGAAAATACTTGGTACAAATGGTAATAAATTTCCACTTATCTTGGCTGGCGATTTCAACATCAACTTCGCTGATAAAAAATCAGAGCGGTTGACAACTTTTCTTTCGGAAAAATTGAATTTGAAAATGAATAATGATCCACAAGAATCCACAACAAAATGTGGGGCCACCATTGACGCGGTATTTTCCAGATATTTAGAGGATATCAAGTCTCAAACTTATGTCTCTTATTTCAGTTACCATAAACCTATAGTTTCAATGATAACAAATTCCTGAATAACCTACATGTATTGTAAGATAATTAAAATTTTTTAAACGATATTAACTTCTCATTTATTCAATAAAAGAAAAAAATTTGTTTTCTTATCGGTCACCACGCTCAAAAAGTGTAACTTGAATTAATATCAAAGAAAAAAAAATACTGCATAAATTAAAAATAAATAAATAATTATAATTGCATAAGTTGAGAAAAAATGCTATGCAATAGCTTCACCGCGGCAGTCCCCGAATGCCACACGTTTTTTTTCCAGATTCCAGCTTCTAAATAAAAGTTTTTTATTTTCCCAGCTCCTAGACTATTTGGACTATATACAACAATGTTTTCATTGGTCAAAACGTCAAAAAGTAATCAACGGAATATGTAAATCTTTATTTCCGATACAAGATACAATTATGTAGCACGAAATTTACAATTCATCCCTCCTACTAACATCCATACCGTAAAAATCGAAAGCATTTTCCAAAATTTCCCTATCGTTTCCATCCCAAAGGTCCACATCGGAAATTATTATATTTTTCTTGACATCGGAACCAACATGTTTCGTATGGAGTATATTACGTAGAAATTCATCAATACCGTTATCGGAAAACCTCCCTCGAAATGGAACGTACTTGCTTCTTTGTGGACTTATAGCTACCAATTTGGGATAGCTATAAGTGTCCACGTTGAGGGACTTTTCCAGATCAGTCTGCGATCCTCCTTCCGTCCACAACCAACCCCACTTGAAATCTTTATACTTCTCGTTCACGGTGAACAACATGTCCAGGTATTTATTCCGGCAATCCGATTGACAATCGAAGATGTGTGGTAAAAATGCGACGATACAAAGAGGTTTTGATTGACACACATCGTATCGATTTTGACTAGTCAATTCCATTACATCCGACTCTTCATCGTACTCCTTTATTTTGTTTAAAGTCCATTCTACGATATAGTTGGCGGTTAAATGATAGTTGAAGTGCAAATAGTACTCAACTTCTCTTATCAACAGTAAAGCCGTGGGAAATTTCCCGATGTTGTAATCTCCTGCTTTCAAATCGTAATTCGACACATCAATCGATCCGAATTTAACTTGGCCGGTCAGCGTTTCCGCTGCTCTATACCACAGTGGAATCATCTTTTGGCTGTCAAAATTCCGCGGATTGAAGAAAAGCACCATCCAATAATGATCACTTCCAAGCACCAGTTCATCGAAAGTTCCATCGGTCAATTCCTCCACGTTTTGAACGTATGTGCGGTAATCTTTGTTCGATTCGGAGGCTCCCAATTTTTTCAAAACCGAATTCATTATCACTTTAACGATACTTTGCGAAGTTACAGGTCCTTGGAACGGTTCCAGATTGGTTTCTTTCAATATGTACATTTTGTGATGATCAGTTATTCCCAACTTGTGAGCCAGTTCCTTTTCACGATCGAAGTTGATGGTGCCGAATTTTGCGATCTCTTTCAAATCCATAGTGAGAGAATTGAATTCGTCGACTAAATCCTTGCAACTTCGACATTTTGTAGAGTAAACGTTGATGAGAATTGGTTGCTGATCTGGTCTGGTTTCGACGTCATAGTTTTCTCCGGTTAATTTAACAATTCTTCTATTCTGCTTGTACAAACTCAAGCTGTACGTTACACAAAGTATTAGTACTAACAGTTGTTCGAACATTTTTTAGACTTCATTTGAAAGTGAATATTTTTCCAATACTGACACATGCTATTCGCAGCCACGGATCAAAGTGCAGTATGCTTTGGTTTGACGAAAATCAATGGACAGGGAATTCGCTCCCTTTAGTTGATTTGTTGACATAGTTCCATCGATTCTGGATATACTAGAAAGGAAACTAACTGCCTATGCCACAGTATAGAGCGCGACAATGATGGATGGGAATTCAGGATCATAAAGGAGTAGAGATGGGTTTTTTGCCCAGACATCGTTCCCTTCCACTCTATTGAGTGTTCCTCCTTTAATACGAGGGCAAAGTGAAAAGTCCCTGAAAAAGGAAACAAGAAAAGATTTATTTCTTATTAAAACTCATTTTATTTCTCAACACAATCTCCATGTAGCCCGATACACTTCGACCACCCCAAGGTTACCCCAAATTATTTTTTGAAAGTAGTTTCTTGATGGAGGATTTGAGCTATATAAAAATTCCAATGATTTCTTTGTGGAGATTTTAATATCATTCTTTTGAGTGTTTGAGTTGATTATTTCTGGATTTACTTACAAGTTTCAATCCAAGTCAGCTTATTCATGAACCTACTAAAGTTACCCAAGCTACAAGCACACTCCTTGGCAATATATTTACAAATATAAACGACAAAAACTGTATAACTAAAGTACTTCCTACGGGTCTTTCCGATCATTATGGACGGATTGTCACGTGTAAATTAGAGCTCGGCAGTGTAACTACACGAGCCAAAATATCGACTTGATGCCGACGTTACGCCAACCATTACATGTGGCATCTTCAGGGCAGGATTGAGGCTTGAACTGAAACTGGTTCTACTGGTTTCTGTAGCCGTATTCATTGTAGGAAAAATCCTTTACGCTACACAGTTCACTGCTATCCCGTGGTTAACTCCGTTCCGGCACCTGACCCTGCCGTTGTGTGATCAGGTGCGAAGTGAAATTTTCGAGGATGTGTTTCCAAACGTTGGGAAGGTAATATCCTGAGTCAAGGTTCAGATTATTTGGATGTTTTAGGATTTCTATAGCACCAAGGATTTTTCGATGATAGAAGTTTGGGGCTCGGGCTAGGATTTTAGTATCTTCGAAAAGGATTTGATGATTAGTGTGAAACTTGTGTTAAGCAAGTGCCGATCTACTGGTGTCACGAAGCCTTGTAAAGCGCGCATGTTCTTTCACAGGAGTAGCTACTGTACGACCTGTTTCACCAATGTAGACTTTACCGCAAGAACAGGGAATGCTATAAACACCTTCTAAGTGATGAAGAGGAAGGGGATCTTTGATAGGTTTGTAAAACTGAGATAATTTTATTTAAGTGTGGAAAAACGGATAGAAATATTATGTTTTTTGAGGAATTTGGAAATTCGATAGGCAGTGGATAAAGCAGGCGGGGGGGGTTTGTGGCTCAGGTCGATTTGAAATTTTAGGCGGTGTATTTCTTTATGTCTTTTTGAATGTTGTAATGGGAGAAATTGTTTGATAATAAGGCAGATGAAAGATGTTTTAATTCTGATTTTGAGGATTGAGGTTGAGATAAGTTAACAGCTCTGTGGACCAATGAGTTTATGACAAATTGGTATTGGGCAGGGTGGTGGTGGGAAAGACCATTGGGGTATCTATCGGTATGAGTGGGTTTTCAATACACAGAATGTCCCAAAGTACCGTCGACTAACCAATACATCTAGGAACGATAGTGAATCTTGCGATTCGACTTCCATGGTGAAAAGGATATTGGGATGTAATGAATTTAAATGATTGAGGAAGGGAACAAGCTTTTCGCGACCATGTTGCCAAATAACAAAAGTGTCGTCGACATATCTAGACCAACATTTCGGCTTGAGAACAGATGAGTCAATGGCATCCTGTTCAAAAGTTTCCATGAAGATTTAGCTATGATCGGCGAAAGTGGGAAACCCATGGCAGCTCACGAGAACTGCTCGCAAAACTCGCCATCGTATAGAAAATATGTGGAGGATAGACAAAAATGAATTAACGGTAGCAAGTCCATTGAAATGTTTTTGGCAGGTAGCAATTGAGAAATTATGGAAAGAGTGTATGGAATGGGAACATTGGTGATTCGACGTCGAAGCTGACGAGCAAATCGCCTGGGTCAACTTTTAGCGTTTGAAGTTTTTCAACGAATTGAATGGAATTTAAGATAAAACTATTGGAATTACCTACAAGGGGTTTGAGAATAGATGACAGATATCGAGAGAGTTTATAAGTAGGGGATCCGATAGTGCTGACAATTGGTCTCAGGGGAACTGAGGGTTTATGAACTTTAGGCAAACCATATACACGGGGACATTTTGAACAATCGGGGATAAGAAGGTCAGGTACCGAAACGGAGTTAACCACCGGAATAAAGGCAGTGAACTGTGTAGCGTGGAGGATTTTTCCTACAATAAATACGGCTACAGAAACCAGTAGAACCAGTTTTAGTTCAAGCCTCAAGCCTGCCCTGAAGATGCCACCTGTAATGGTTGGCGAAACGTCGGCATCAAGTCGAGTCATTGTGACGCGGAATCCATCCGGAAGCCATGATTTTCCAAGATTAGCTATCCGCGGAAGTCTACTATCCATAATCAGTAGTCTATTTTATTGTACCAGGTTTGTTACCTCAAAGGGCGTGACCACCAGGCCATCTTTAACGGACCTCAGCTCCACTGAGTTTCGGGATCCAGATGAGTTGGACCAGATTATATTATAGAAAAATAGATACCACCTATTTGGTATGAGCAGGTTCCAACTGAAGATGTCAGACTTGACATTACTTTAATGCTTAATTACTCTGTGGAATCATGAAAGTTAAGAGATTGAAGGTAACTCATTGATAAACTTGTTTCCGAAATAAGATTTTTTCATGAAAAGCAGGAAAAGTTTTCTTCCCAAATGATCATTCATCTGACCATATTTGCATTTGCGAAATATTTAACAGGTGTGAAAAATAAACAATAATTCTTGTAGCCTGTACTTGATTATTTATTTATTCTGTTTAGAATCGTTACATAATCCTGAAACGAATTTGAATATTTAAACCATTATTCTTGAAGAGTGGTCGTTAGAAGTATCATGAATATAAAAGTCCGACATATCAAAGAGTCCGGAGATAAATATAATTTTAACGATACAATTTTCTCGACGATTTATGCGTATTTACTTTGACGTATGTACTGCCTCATAATTCTTCTACATAAAAACTACAAAACCAGTTATCTCAACAACTCATTTTCATTAATTTCCATGTTGTTATAAGATCTTCAAGATAACTCTTATGTGTTATGTTGTTATTACTGAGCATTTCATTTCTTAGCAGCGTTTCGAGGATGCCAAAATAAATGGTTCATTTATTAGGCAATAAAGCAGGGAGCGAATCACATTGGTCCTTCGAGCCGGATATTGAGCAGAATAGGCATCATAAAAAATATATATTGTTATTTGTTGTTGGCGATATTTGGTTCTGGATTCAACTTGGTAAAATAGTCCACTACTTGTTTGATTACGCGGAATAACATACGGAAATTACCCATAACTGATATACAGGAAGCCGTGGACGTCTATGGAAAATTTCTAGATATCCTCTTGCCAGAGCCGATTCTATACAGTCGGCTGTGGTTTTACATAACTATCCTTCCTCCTGTTAGTTACAAGGAAGCGGCTAACATTTATTTTGGCAATATATCCTTCCAATCGACATTAATAGCATTACCTGTTTACACGGTTCATGTAATGAAATCGAGAGAAGTTAATAACCCCATTTAGTATTTATAGACGTGTTGCGTTTGCTGAACTTAAAAACTTGTAATATGAAGCCACTCTCCGAGAAAACGAGTAGCCGTGGATAATGGAAATGCTAATTGAGCTTCCTAAGGAAAACATGATATTACTGTCGAATTTTCGTTTTCATGAGTTTATAAAGGCGGAAAATTTAAATTTATCAAACCAGTGAATAGGTTTTTTTTAATGGAATCAATTAAATATTCTCCACATTATAAATTAATGATGATTCTTGACCCAGCTATGAATTATACAGGGTGAGTCAGTTTTTTGTAGACAAACTGCAACAAAAGATAGAACAAGTGTTTTTAAGAAGAAAAGTTCCCATAAACATATGTCGTAGAAGGCTTCGTTTTCGAGATACAGGGTGTTGAAATTGAAAATTTTGCAAATATCTCCGGAACCGTTTATCGTACAAAAGACAGCTTTTGTGAGCATTTTCTACTCATAGTAAGCTATGTTCTGTGTGATAAAAAAAATTTTTATACCCTTAATTGGTGAAGATTTTGAAGGGGTAGTGGCTGTTTTTCTCACCAACTTCCATGCCACTGAAAAAAGTACGGTTTCGAGACAACCATTTGAACCGCCAATGTTTTCTACACAAAAAAGGTACTTGGTCATGAGCTCTAAAGTTGACCGTTTTTGAGAAAAATCAACTTTTATGTTGAAAAACATGGTCAATTCTTACTAATTAAACAAAATTTATTCAAACGTTAGAACAAGTAACGAAACCAAAGGATTGACCATGTTTTTCAACATAAAAGTTGATTTTTCTCGAAAACGGTCAACTTTAGAGCTTATAATAAGGAGTACCTTTTTTGTGTAGAAAACATTGGCGGTACAATTGATTGTCTCAAAACCGTACTTTTTTCAGTGGCGTAGAAGTTGGGGAGAAAAACACCCATTACCCCTTCAAAATCTTCACCAATTATGACTAAAAAAAATTTTTTCACCGCACAGAACATAGCTTACTATGAGTAAAAAATGCTCACAAAAGCTGTTTTCTGTACGATGAATGGTTCCGGAGATATTCGCAAAAAACGAAATTTTTTTTTCAATTCCAACAGCCTGTCGAAAACGAAGCCTTCTACGACATATGTTTAAAGGAACTTTTCTCCTTAAAAACATCTGTTCTATCTCCTGTTGGAGTTTGTCTACAAAAAACTGACTCACCCTGTATATAAATTTTCGGAAAATAGGTGACACCAACACATGTGTTTATTATTTTCGTCTTAACGTACGTTTCGGTCTCACGACCATCATCAGAAGAGGATCAATGTATAAAACAGGATTTCTTCAAACTGATTGTATCAGCACAAATCGCCCTTATCGTACCAATTTCAATTAAAAATGCCCGCGTCGCCGAAACGAATAGAAATAAGAGTAATCGAAATTGTAACAGATTAATATTTTAAGTATATGAATATGCATCAAGAATTCACTGCTTAGCAATTTCCTTATTAAATTCGAAGTAATTCCAAGAAATGTTTGAATGTGACTGAAACCGAAAAATATAACGCACAAGTATTCACTTTCGAACCAGATGTTAACGATTTATGAGGTAATAGAAAAAGGTTGTCAGACCTCATTAGAAATATTGCTATTTGAGCATTTTTCGTAAAATATACTTTTAACATTAGATGCATGTAGGAATTTGCAAGGGTTTTAATTAATTAAATAAATATAACTCTTGCTTAATGATTGAACGTCTGCTCTATGATTTACAGACTTTGAGTCACGTTTTATGTGAATCATCTCCAGAATAGATCTTTTATAATAATTGGTTTCTTTACTTAAATATTAACATTTTTGTAATCAAATTGATGGTTATAATCAAGACAATGTTTAGCAAGGGCGGTGGAATTTTCTAAGTTTATGTTTCTTAAAATTCAATGAAAAATACTATGGTGCAAGAATTTTTGATATAGGAATTTTTTTATTTTACAAATAACTTGAGTGAATGCAATATACAGGGTATTTCAGTTTTTTCGTTCATAACTTCGGCAAACGATAGAAAGTCTAAAAATAATAGGGGTCTTTCATATAAAATTTTTCTCGAAATCACTCCGTTTTCGAGATACAGGGGTGTTGAAATTGAAAAAAAAATTATTTTTTTTGCGAATATCACCGAAACCGTTTATCGTACAGAAAACAGCTTTCCTAAGCAATTTCCACTCATTGTAAGCTATGTTTTGTGCGATAAAAAATTTTTTTTTTGGTCATAATTGGTGAAGATTTTGAAGGAGTAGTGGTTGTTTTTCTCCCCAACTTCTACGTCACTGGAAAAAGTACGGTTTTGAGAAGCCCATTTGAACCGCCAATGTTTTCTACACAAAAAAGGTACTTGGTCATAAGCAAATCAACTTTTATGTTGAAAAACATGGTCAATTTTTTGGTTTTGTTACTTGTTTAAATATAGTTCGTTTAATTAGTAAAAAATAAATTTTATTTCAAAGAATTGACCATGTTTTTCAACATAAAAGTTGATTTTCCTCGAAAACAGTCAACTTTAGAGCTTATGACCAAGAGTACCTTTTTTGTGTAAAAAACATTGGCGGTTCAAATGGGCATCTCAAAACTGTACTTTTTTCAGTGGCGTAGGAGTAGAGGAGAAAAACAACCACTACCCCTTCAAAATCTTCACCAATTATGACTAAAAAAAAATTTTCATTGAACAAAACATAGCTTACTTTGAGTAGAAATTGCTTGCACAAGCTGTTTTCTCTACGATAAACGATTCCGGAGATATTTGCAAAACACTAAGTTTTTTTTCAATTTCAACCCCCTATCTCGAAAACGAAGTGATTTAGAGAACATTTTTATATGAAAGACCCCTATTACTTTTAGAAGTTCTATCGTTTGCCGATGTTATAAACGAAAAAACTGAACCACCCTGTATAATAATTGATAACACATCTTCCACACACGTTATTGCTTCTATACTCGTTCTATACTCTGTGCTGCGAATAAGATCCCTTGGATCGTCTATTTCCTTCCAACTTGAGCGCAGCTAGAATTCAGTCATTTTCAAAAGAAGGAAAAAAGACTATAGACTATAGTCCTATTAATTAGATTAATACCAGTGATCCTGATCCCTAAAGTAGTAATGGAGGAAGCAATAAACATCGATCTCTTTTGGAGGGGAAACCTGCTTGCCTACTTAACACAAATATGACACGCATCCATTGAATAATATGGAGAATCTCCGAAGCAGTGACCGCAGTTGGCACTAGGCATTCTTGTGAAAATTGCGTCACATGGTTTGTCGCTCGAACTATATCGTTCATCGAGTTTCCATTCAAATAGATCACTTCATGTGGTGCTTGAAGGAATTTCCTATCCCACAGGGATCTACCTAGAGCCCCTATATTATCAAGTTGTGAAACTCTTTGCCCAAAGATGTCTTTCCTGATAGATATAGTAGTAGTAATAGAAAAAAATGGTCCGTACAATTTGGATCTGGGAATGTACCTTGTCAATTAGGAGCTCGTGTTCTACCCATCCAATGATGAGAATGCACTTTGTATTAGGTGATTCAGAATGTTATTCGCAAAATGGCAACCTCACCATACACAATGTCCAACCATTAGCCAAATAATAACAATGAGGATATACAACACGAAAGCAGCGCTAAAATGTCTGAACTGAAGGAACTACCTAGACTTATAATGAAATGTTATTTTTCAATATCGTTTGAGGAACTATTACGTACTCCTGAACAAATATTCCTGGGTTTTATCTTTGAAAAAAAAACAAATTGCAGCTCCCACGTCTTCGTCATCATTGAAATGGGGTCTCCGAAGGCCTTTTTTCAAATTCCCAAACAGGTCACTGGGGGTCATATCTGGACTATTGGGGTGACAGATTTGTTCAAAACTAAATATAGTTTTTCAAGTTACTTAATCGTGTGTATAGTCAATAAACAAAGTTTTTGTTGCCCAGGTTGAATAGTGGCTGTCTGGAACTAAAAACTGATGTCACTGTTCACCTTGGTTAACCAAATCTTTGACTATTGACTACTAACATGAAACGTGTTTGTAGTTCACTATGCATTATTGCGGAACGGTCACCTGACGGAAGTATTTCTATTCATTTCCCCGTCGATTCTTTGAATCGCGAGAACTGTGTTATCAATGCTTAGCATCGTGAATTGCATTCTCAGTGGGACATCTTCTTTTCGGCAGATGATGTTGGAACATTAAGATTCGCCACACATGTTCGACGGTGTTTTATTATATCACTTTTGGAGATGGAGAGTTCACGCCTACCTGGTGAACCAAAACTTTGTTATCTTAATCGTGTTGTTTCTCTGATTGTGATTCTACTATCAGTAAAAAATTCCACGGATATAAGCTTAGTACATGATCTCCTCTGATGACAAGACAAATATTTTTTTAGATGATATAATGTATGTTACCACATATTTTAGAACAAATAATACGGTAGGAAAATATATTAAAAACAACAAAGATAAGAATAAAAAAGATCAAGAATCAGGAGTATACAAGGTAGAGTGTGAAGATTGTGATAAATGCTATATAGGTCAGACAGGAAGATATTTCAAAACTAGAATTAAAGAACATTTTAATTTGAACAAAAGAGATTCGAAAGTTTTAAACCATATTAAAGAAACTGATCATCACTTCAACGATCATTTTGAGATTCTCCAAAGTCAGTTGAAAGGAAAGTATTAAGCAACTTAGAGAAAATTGAAATTAATATGTTTAAAAATACAGGCAACCTTTTAAATGATCAGAAAGACTTTACCAATTCTCCATAATTAAATTTATTTGTAAGTAACTCTTAACCCACTGTACACGTACCTCACTCTCCCCTCCTTCCTAATCTTAATTTTAATATTTAAAGAATAAACCATATTTTGTATAACCATTGTTTGATGATAAAGCCACCGTGTGGTGTCACGTTTTGTTTGATAGAAACGAAGTTTGTGAAAATTCATACAAGTGTATTTTTCATTAAAATTATAGATATGAGAAAATTTATGATTGCTTTTCTTCAATAAAATATTAGTCCAGGCTGTGAACCGGGATTTTAGCTATAATAAAAAAAAAACATGTAAACTCGAATCAAAAAAATGTTTTTGCATTAGCTTCAGGAGGTTCTCAGGGTCATTCATACACCTTAAAACCTCTTGGGAACCCCAACCCCACCCATTGGGGTCGAAAATGGCCCGAAATCTCCAAGTCTTGATTTGTATTTTCTACAAGAAAAGGTATTTTGGCATTTCAAGTGCACCTAGCGATTTTTTTGAGTCGCTGAACACGAATCCGTAGCCAGATTTACTTGCAATCCATCGTAGGGGTGGTAAAATCGACAAAATTGGGCAATTTTGCACCCTATATGTTATATTGCAATTTACGTGTTTTAGGCATTTCGAATGCACCAAGGAGGTTTTTTGGGTGGCTGAATACGATGCCGAAGCCAGATTCACTCGAATATCATCGTAGGGGTGGGAAATTTACAAAAATGGCTAATTTGACACGCTTCTAAATTTTTTTATTTTTGCATTTTAAAATTACTTCGGAGTAAATCTGGCTTCGGAATCGTATTCAGCGACCCAAAAAACCGCCTTGGTGCATTCTAAATGGGGTGCAAAATTGGCCAATTTTGTCGATTTTACCACCCCTACGATGCAAGTAAATCTGGCAACAGATTCGTGTTCGGCGACCCAAAAAAAACCCTACGTGCACTAGAAATGCCAAAATACCTTTTTTTGTAGAAAATACAATTCAAGACTTGAAGATTTCGGGCCATTTTCGCCCCCAATCCCAATGTGTGGGGTTTGGGTTCCCAAGAGGTTTTAAGGTGTATGAATGATCCTGAGAACCTCTTGAAGGTAATGCAAAAAAAATTTTTTGATTCGAACTTACATGTTTTTTTTTTCCGGTTCATAGCCTGGACTATATCTGAAGGTGCACTTCATATCATACATACAGATGATGACGTCTAAATCACGCGGTCTCATTTTTGTGCAGTTGTCTTTGACACTTGACCCGCTTCACCATAATAACTGAATAGTTTGCTATAGAGCAGGCCGTGCCCTAAGAAATATATTGTAGGTCTCTGCAATATATTATAACCCAATATTATCCAAATAAACACCATGTGTACAAATATTGCGGTAAGTAAATATTTTTTATGAACAGTTTTCTGATGGTATACTTTCTCAGGAAGTTTCCATAACAGAAATTAATTAGGATAAGTATTCCAGGGCGTATTCTTGAGAAATAATTAGTTAGCGTATTTAAGGGGTCGGAGTAACCGACGTCAGTGTGATCAATAATCGTATTTTTAGATTCCTTCTTGGAGAATATAACTTTTAACTGAGAACAAACGTAAATGCACTTCGTAGTAATTGCCCGTGTGGAAAGCCGTCAGTGTGTTTTCTACAGATTAAAGAATCGCTAGCATGTTAGGCAATTATTGGGGTTACTTGCCTCGAATGCTCTTAAAATATATTGGGCCAGTCGGAAACTTACACCGGAAACGGGGGAGAAACAAACTGCAAACTGCAAAATCTCGTAAACGTACATTTATTTTATTCTCGGGGCAACATCAAGCTTAACTTACAGCACCACATATTTCATTATTACTTAAGAAGTTTTGAAAAATGATTGGTTTCAGACGTGATAAGATTTGGTGACAAAAAAAGGCCGCTTGTAAATATACGAATAGATAATCTATGGAAAAAAAGTGTAAAAATTATCTTGGTCAAGGGTGGTTGTGGAATCTAAAACGTGTCTTACTTTACGTTTGAAATAATTATATAACTGTCACACTGACATCATCAATAACCTACAAATTTCATACCTATTTGTTTCAGTTGTAAAACAATAATGAACTACAAATTAAAAATTATCTTGGTCAAGGGTGGTTGTGGAATGTAAAACGAAATGTTAACTTTGAACCTTTTACAAGGTCGCAATAGCCACAAACGGGGTCGAAAACTGTTTTAAATTGGTTAATTTTCGATAAATCGAATGACGTTCACGTGAGGAGCGCGTAGCTCGCGAGTTAGAAAAGTGCAAATCTTCGGAACATAGAACGTCTTTACGAAGACTTTTCGCATGCGGTTTTCGCTCCATGTCGTTAGTTTATGAACGGGGCCAACTTAATAGCATAGTCTCGGGGACCAAAATGTCGATTAAATAGGGAAATTTAATTAAAATAGAATCAGGTACTCTCAGGTCTCAGCTACGCGCGTCTAAGGTGCGACGTACCAAAGGGAATTTTCTAGCTACTAATATATACCCAAAAGCGGTTAAAAGCTAGCGGCCTATAGCCGAAAACACTTTATTACAGCTGGCGCCGGCCGCACGGGGCATAAAACGGCCCCGAATTAACAAGATCGAGGTAAAAAGTATAAACTCTAACTGACGCATAGCGAGCTCCTTGAGGCATATGTCAAAATGATTACGTTCGTAGCTAATTACACAGGACGTCTGGCGTTCATGCAATTGTGTTTTTATACAATTCGAACCTTCTAATTTCGATAGGCCACGTGAAAATCCCGGAGTCTAAAGCGCTAGAGACTTCTGAGTGTTATAACTTTCGTATAAAATTGCGAAATTTCTCACTTTTAGAAACTTCAAATTAATTAATTTGACACAAGTTTTGATAACGTGAAGTAAGACACACGTTTTAGATTCCACAACCACCCTTGACCAAGATAATTTTTGATAACCCGGTATATTTAATCGGCATAATGTTCCTTGTTATATTCAATTTTGAATTTCAACATCCTTATATGGGGTCAATCTACAGAAATGAATAGTTTTCATACTTCGAACGGATGCAATTAGAATAATTCTTAATATGCCTTTCAGGGACTCGTGCAAACAAATGTTCATTGGGGAAAATATTCTTATTTTTAATAATAATTCCAAATCATTTCTGCCTAACGTTTTCTTTATACCTATTTTCATCTAAATCTTTTTTTTTCAAAAAAATATTAAATTTTTCATTAAATTGAAATAGCTTCTCTACAAATATTAAAAGAGTAAGTAAATAAAATTAATTCCCTACAAGTTAATAAATTTAACTGAATATTCTAATAATAAATAATTAATTGATACTTTTCATTTATTTAATTTATATAATAAAAAATAAAAGCAATTCCCTAAAAATTGTTTTGAAATTCAATTCTTAATTAAAATATAAATAAATTTGTTATATTCAAAAACCATAAAAATTTAATGAATTTATGAATAAAATTATTTATAAAAAATTAAAATCAAAAATAATAAAAATATGCCTTTGAAATTTTATTTAAAAACGATGAAAATGAAAAATTTTTATTTCAATGAAACTTTATTTACTAATAAGAAATGACCAAATATGTATTTATTCATTTTAAAATTTAAATTACACTATCACGTAAATTTTGTTACTAAAAAACGTGTGTGAAATACTAAGGTATTGTGTATACAAATACATGTTTCACATTTCAAAGTGATAATTCGGAGACTATTGCAACAAAAATTCATCTTCACCGAACCGAGAATTTTATTGACAAACTTGTGGGCAAGTTAAAATATTTCAGTATTCCACTGTCAAACATTGTGGTGTTAGAAACAGAAACAAATGAATGATAAAAAAACTTACTTTTTTTAGGCTTGCAGTTATTCACTTTGCACATGCTGAACGACGTGCCCATGTGTCGCTGGGCCCCCCTTCGGTGCCTGCGCGATGTAGGGGGGCCTACCGAAGTGGGGGCCGCCCGGGGGCACAGCCCCACATCGCGCCACCACTGTTTAAGTGTCACAGCTACTTCTGAAATTTTTCCGATTATGTCACTCGACCTGTTAACGGCAATGTCGTTTGTCCACTGTACAGATTTGTTTGGAATTTTCAAAATGTAGAATTCCAACTTCCTCCGATTCTTCTTTAAGGTGAACTTTTGGGAAGCCGTTTTAGTGATTTTTCGTACTCGGTATTAATTTATACAAACTTATCGGACACTGAAAAATCACTGTGTAGAACGTTACGAATGATCTTGTTCTTGATAATAAATTCTTCAGGTTCGTCTACAGTTAACTGCCTTTCCGTCTACGTAGCTCCTTCTGACAGAAATAGAAGTTCGAAATGAAACGTAGCTCTTCTAATTTTGAATAAGAAACAAGTGAGTTTTCTTTCATATCTACTAGAGGCTATTTGTGTTTCCTTTAAAGCCAACAAATCTGCAGAAGAAAAAAATATTTAGATTTTGCGTTCATCAATGAAGAAAATCCTTGAGAAAATCTAACCCATAGTGTGGATGCGTTATCTTAAATTGACTTAAAATAAAAGTTCCAAGTTTACCATAATTGATATTTGCTCTTTAAAACAGTTAGACCCTTGAGTAAAGCCATCATCGTGAAAATAACGTTAACGGAGTAGGTACAACAAGATCTGAAATAAAAACTTGGAGGACGGTCGACATTATTTCATCAAACGTTTACAGCCAATCAATCAAGCGATATTGGCCTCTTAAGAAAAACCAAATGAACCGAATGTATTGGGGTACGAGTTGGGATACTTTGTAATCTTCCTTCCTAGTTACATTAATACTGAAGAAGAGCCAATTCTAATCGACTTTATCCCTAAGAGTATTCGCATCAAATAGTTTGAGATGGATGAATGTGACCTTCAGAACCTCAATCCTCATTCGCAGTGGCAGCTGGTACTAAAGGGCACTAGGGCACGTGCCCACCCAACAAGCAAGATAGACACAGAAAGAAATTTGCATGTAATTCAGTGTATCATTTTATTCCGCACGTCAAGCGCATGCAATACTAACGCTCAAAACTAAGTTCCGAGGAAGGTTCTGAAGTGTACCTATTTCAAGCATGATTCGGCTGACTACGGTTATCTTCGCCATACGCGCTTATACCGTCGGTTTGGGGCACAAAGAATCGTATCTCCAGTGAACGTCTTGCTTTCATAGTGTACAGTGTGTGAATTCAATTCGAAGACGTTAATTTCAAGTGCGTCTATCATCAAAAAATGTCATTGCTTTGGAAGCCGATGAAACTACAGATGCCTCTAATCATCAGCAAATGGTTGTTATCATTCGATACGTGTTTAATGGACAAATTTTTGAAAGCGTTTGGTCTTTTTTCAAGCTGATGTAT
Source organism: Endomychus coccineus (assembly GCA_958510875.1). Classification (NCBI taxonomy): domain Eukaryota; kingdom Metazoa; phylum Arthropoda; class Insecta; order Coleoptera; family Endomychidae; genus Endomychus; species Endomychus coccineus. The sequence continues at coordinate 126,801,289 of OY294070.1, read as the reverse complement.
TAGCAAAAATATTGCTGAATGAATTGCAAAATATTTCAAATTCTCGTTCTGGGTCTGTTAATGATAAACTAATCGCTCAAAGATACCATGTGGCGTCCGCGATGAGTGGTAAGACAAATGGTGTCCAACCCATTATCAAAAGAACATTTCCGCATGCATATTATATTCACTGTTACTGTTACGCACATCAATTTAATTTCATTTTGGAACGAGCGTCACAGTGCAATAAGAGAGTAAAAATTTTCTTTGAAAATTTGCAGTCATTTTCAAACTTTTTTTCTCGATCGCCAAAACGAACGTAATTCTTGTTGAAATAGTCAAATGTAGCTGTTCCTACACGCTGGATTTTCAAAAGTCGAACTATGAACACATTATTTGAAGACCAGGATTCTTTCAAAGAATGTTTAGACAAAATTATTGACGAGGATGGGATGGATTCAGTAAATATTAGTGAAGCAAGTGGTTTATTGAAACATTTGAATTGTAGTCCAGTAAATGAAGGTATTAATATTTAAATTTTTTTGTTATGAGCCGATTTTGATCTGTGAGTGCGGGGGTTTATTTTTCTGACTAATTGTTTATATCGTACAACATTTGAGTGAACTCGTTTCTGTCATTCTACATCAATTTTTTCACCCCCTTACAACGATCTAAAATCCATCGGTGTTGCAAATAGGAATCAAATTGTTACGTTTGAAAACAGAGTAAAAATACATCAACAACATACATGATTTGGCGGCTACAATCTTTTTCAAATCCCGAAAAGTTTCGTCAGTTAAAAATAAATTTGAAAACACTCACACTTGTACCAATCATTGAACTGAACTGATTACGAAATTCTACTGAGCCGACCGGAACCAGATTTTGACATTTATCCAACTGTGGGAACTACGTTCTTCCTGAATCTATGTTTGAAAAATTTGACCGTGAAGCTAATACGCAATGTATCATCGATGTTGGAATATATCCAAAGGAAACAATGTGACTAATTTCTTCGAACACCTTATTTGGTCCATAATATTTTTCTTGGAAGAGAAATATATAGAAACAACAAACAAATGTGAGTATGATTCTCCATCACTATTGATCTTGGAGATATTAATAGTGACCGAAAAGAAAACAGCAAGTTCAAATTGTCGATATACATCTAAGGTTACATTTTTGACCCTTATCAACCATCATTACGCAATAACATTGAAAACTTGCCAAAGAAACCTGCATCATGAGGAATAAACAATATCCGGATACAGATTATCTTTATTAACTAAAGGATAGTTGTGTCCCATTTTAGACAGTTAAAGTGCCTCCGAAATCACGAACGTACCAGTCCAATATGGCAGATTATTTGGTACTAAGGACCTTTCAGCTACTATTGACCGTATTGTTGCCTTATTTGCCTAGCTAATGAGAAACCCGTGATGCGGGTCACTTCCTGGTTATCGGTACACTGCAAGTTATATTGATATTGGTTAATCAAGGCAAATGATACATAAGAATGAATTTGATGAATAAGTAAATTGATAACCTTTAGTAGACAAAGTAAACCAAGGAAGGTCTCGTTATTACACCCCCACCAAACTGGTGCCCACGGCCCCACCACTCTAAATCCGGCCCTGATCAGTCTTATTCTCACATTGCATCAGATAACTTCAATTACTAGAGATATATTGCTATGCAGTGGCTTCTTGATACATATTCATATAATTGAAACATTAGTGTGTTACAATTTCGATTATTCGTGTTTCTGTTCGATTCGGTGACGTGGGCATTTTTAATTGAAATTAACGCGATAAGGACGCTTTGTGTTTGATACAATTAGTTTTAAGAAATACCATTTTAGACAGCGATGCGTCTTCTGACGATACGTACTTAAAGACAAAAATAATAAGCGTATGTGTTAGTGTGACCTATTTCCCGAGAATTCATATATTAATCAATGCATAAGTGAATATCAAACACATTTCGTGTTAGAATTCAATAGACAAAGCTTAAGTTCTCCAGTTCGGATAGTGACACCACATATATCAGTTTCGGACAGCTGTTTGTCTCTCACGAGCTGCGTCGAGGTTTCTACAATTCGATTATTATTCTAAAAAGTTCACCCTGATTAGATATAGATATAGTATTCAACATAACCATCTTTCTCATCGCATAACAAAGATCTTCATGAATGGGTTCGAAATCGAATCATTCCGTACATCCTTTCCATCCAGGAATCGACAAAAAAGGGGACAGAAATCGATGAATACCGTACCTGGAATCAAATCCAATGCATTTGCGGGTAAAATGGACTCCTAAAAATAGATGGGGACAAATATGCGGCTGGTTGTAAACAGAACCTTCAAACTTTGAGTAAGGTTGTTCGATTCCCGGAATTAGGTTACGGGAAAATAGATTTCCATATGTTTCAACGTCATGAAGTTTGCCTACTATAATTCAACCAATATATTTGATATTTACGAACATTCCGAACTTATTACTTCCACTGATATCATAATAGACATATTGCACTATCCTGTTACTATTTTTTTAACGTAGAATCAATTTCACTGAATATCAAACAGTAGAAAATGATTAGGATTTTATGTTTGTGACCAGGTTTAAGTAATTTATTTTCACTTAGCCTAGTGCAGGGGTCTCCAAACTATGGCCCGCCAGTGTCAACAATTCGGCCCGCGAGAGCTAATGGCTTGTTGTTGTGATAAGTTGGATAAAAAGAAGCAGAATGTTAATAACTCGGTTTTAATTACTTGCTGGGTATAAAGCTTGATGACAAGTATAATACGCAGAAAATTCAACTTAAGAATAATAACTAACAAATAATTGAAATGAATCACACTAACATCATAAATATTACAACATATTAACACATAAGCATATAACATATAAACATTATAACATATAAAATACTAATGAGATTTATGTAATTGTGATTTTCCACTGACAATAGTTTGTAGTTGTGGACCAATTTTACTTGTACCAATTATTAAAAGATATCTAAGATGATCATTGGTTAAATTAGATCTGTAAACATTCTTTGAGTACTTCATTTTGGAGAATGTTTTCTCACACAAGTAAGTGGTAACAGGAAACAGCCCACGAGCTCATTTATGTAAATTATCAAATTGTACCAGTGGAAGACTCATAAAATTATACTGCACTGTGAAATCAATAATTTCCATTTGAAGTTCCAAGGCTATGGTTTCAATGTCAGCATCAAAAGGATTTCGAAAAATCTTAATTTCATTCGCAATGACAACAAAGTCTGAGAAACGAGTATCAAAATTTATCTTCAAAGCACTCAAAGCTTCGATTGCAAAATCGAGGGGAAACTCAGTCTCATTAGTGTGGCTGAATATTTCACATGTTTTAAAATGTGTGAAACATTTTTTACGTAATTGTGATTGGAACAGTATTATTTATTGCCGGAATGATTTGATTTTAGTGTATAAATTAGGGAGAAGCTGGTTTTCTCCTTTCAATTTCAAATTCAGTTCGTTCATATGTTTTGTCAAATCAACATACAATGTTAACTTCCACAGCCATTCGCTATTTTGTAATTCGGTAAGAGAGCGATGCTTCATTCAAGAAAATTTCGATCACTGCTCGAAGTTCAAAAAAGCGCCGAAGCCAGCGTACGCCAGTATGATATGTTAAGTCATTTTCTCCAATCTCTTCAATAAATCCGCAGAATTGTCGATGATTCAGCCCAGTGGATCTGAAGAAATTAACAACTGAGTCATATCAGTTGTTAATTTTAGAACTTCAGTCATATCCAACATTTCCCGCACAAGGACTGTTGATGAATGATTTTGAACCACCATCATTTTCTACAGCCTTTACCACAAGAGCAACCTCTACTTTATTTTTACCACACATGTTTTTGACTCCATCTGTAGTAATAGATTTCAAGTTTTTCCATAGAAGGTTCTTTTTATTAATGGCATTTTCAACTCCCTTAATAATATCTTCCCCAGTAGTCGTGAATACTATCAATATCAAGAAGTTCTTCATACACTTCATACCTTGTATCAACTCCTCGAATAAAAATCAACACCTGAGCAGTATCTGACACATGTTGACTCATCCAAGACCAGAGAAAACCACTCAAGATGTCCATTTTTGTTAGACAGTTGAGATGATATATTTTCTGCGATGTCTTCTACCCTCCGAGCAACGGTGTTTGCTGACAAACTGATAGTTTGAAATAAATTTACCTTTTCGCGGCACATTTCTTCGGCGACTAGGCTAGAAATTATAGATAATAGCAGGAAAATTAAAACGGTTTTGGCCTTTGGAACTTACTGGAGTAAGCAGTATGGCCCAAAGGAAAGTTAGGAGACCCCTGATTCAGAATAAACCGAGGAATAAACGTATTGCGAAAACAATCCATAGTTTTTCAAATTAATCGTTCTGATGGACGATGATGAGCCCCATAAAACGCAAGTAAAACCCGATGTATTTCCCAAATTGAACTGTGTTTTTCAAAATAAATTTGAACAATTTGCAAACGTTGCTCCGGCGTGAGTCTGTTCATGATGAATTACCAAACCAAACTAACGTCAAAACAACCGAGAACTGTCAAACCGGCTGTCACAGAAAACAGCGTTGCTAATTTAAAGTTCTCCGCCTCTAAACAAAGCACCCTTTATAAATCAAGTAATTTTGTGTGGATTGAATGATTTGAATTTCAGTTTTTACCATCCTGATGAACAATAACGTACAAAACTCCAAATTTGGAGTATTTTATTTCGTCAAATGAAAATTCAATCTTCGTATTCATTGTTTAATAATGCCATGACCCTCTGTATCGTACGAAATTCGTTATTTAAATGTTGATACGTATACGTACTTACATCATTACTATCAAGTAACTAAATGGATGTAATAAGTGTGTTATATTTACGACTTACACACATACAATTTACACTTAGTGGTAAATAAAGGCTAACAGTTAAATAAAACAAACATGAGATAACTTGTGTAGCTTCTGTTACTACAATTGCAATAGATATGAAGTATGAAGTGCATAGTCAACTTCAGAAAATAGTTCTAATTCCCCATGACGTACTGAGTGGCGAATTATAGCTGTTAAAGTTTGTAGATGATAATAATGAAAACCGAATGTTATGATGCAAGATGCAATGTCTCTGGTCGAATCGTGTATTGTCAAGCGTTTTCAAGCTACAGCCACCTCAAATGTTGGCCTTTTTTATTGCACGAACCCTTTTTCGGAGTTGTTGTATATTGAATAGCATGTAATTCTTATACATTTGCATCTAGTGCTGAGATTTACCGTTATAATGAAAATAGATTTTGAAAAATTTCATTTTTGGTACATTGTACGTATACTGCATTTATCAGGAGGTATAAGCCCATAAAGGTTGACTTAGGGGTGGAATGAATGGGGTGGGATAATGTATTCAAATGCATATATAGTATATTTTCACCGAAAATATTAGTTACATCGTCTTCTTTCAGACTAAGAACTTCTAAGCCGAAAATATTTACTAAAAGCTATTCTATATTATATTGGCCATGTTGAGTTAGGGGTAGGGGTGAAAATAATTAAAATGGGGTATCTAAGCCAACATTTCGGCTTGAGAACAGATGAGTCAATAGCATCTTGCTCGAATGTTTCCATGAAGATATTAGCTATGACCGTAGATAATGGGTAACCCATGGCAGCTCCCTAAGTCTATTGAAATGTTTTTGACAGATAAAGATGATCTGGAAATAGGAACATTGGTGAGAGTGAGTCGACATCGAAACTGACGAGCAAATCACCTGGATCAACTTTTTAGGATTCCAGATGGAGTTTATAAATAACACTAAACTAATTTATTAATCAACATCAATGATGATGATCTTACCAAATACAAATAATTATAACTAGCGCACGAGGATAAGAGTTGAGTGAGATAAAACGTAAATTAAAAATCTCCCTATAGTAACGGCGAAATTGAATGGACAAAAATATAACATCGAAAGGCGCCCAACGTGGGGCTTAACTTCGAAAGGTTAACAATGACAGAATTTGACGGTCCGAAATTCTCAAGTAAAACAAGCCACTTTTAATTAAGTCTCCTAAACGTGATAAAGGCTGAAATGTGAAACACCATGATTGCATAAAATTCCAAGTTAAGATGAGTTATGTTAATTAGCATTTAACGCCTAGTCGGAACCCTTTGTGCCTTACTTCAGCTCTTTGAATTCATTTCGGAACGTTTTGCATGATACAATAGTGAAAATGTTTACGAACGCGCTATTTCCATTCATTATTTAACTCGATTAATTATAAAACATTTATACGAGTAATTATCGCTTTCAAAGGTCAACAGTATGCTCTATCAAAGCGAACATACGTTTTATGTTATTCATATCCTGACCTTAGGTAACTTTAACCTAATGCGTCGTTGTTTGAAAATATCTCATATTATTCTAATGAAGATGTAGATCTAGAATGGCTACGTCAACGTTTACATATCTCGTCTACTCTACTGGTTCTAATTGGAGGGTGTGTGTCAAGTACACGATGAAGCTCTTGTAAGAGTGCGACCAAGAGTGAGAGAACGTGAATTGCTCTAAACGTTGATTATAAAACATTTTCAAATGAGTTTCCTATCTCTAGCGGAAATTGTCGACTACGACTTCATCAACAGATGGCGCCACAATCGAAAATCCCATGTGACATTTGTGATGTACTAGCTTTAACTAGGACGAATTAAAATTTACAGACGAATATGTCATTCAGTTCTGTTTTGACACCCATCGGAAGCAAGTAGCGCTAGCATGCTTTCTGGACATAGAGGGAGCTTTTGACAACACCTCATTCGAATCAATTGCCCGAGCAACGCGAGAGCGAGGGATGGAAGATCTGCTGTGCAGATGGATCCACAACATGCTCCGATGCAGGACAGTCATAGGAACTCTCAATGAGGTTAAAAAGAAGGTGCGGGTCACTGGAGGATGTCCGCAGGGAGGTATACTGTCACCTCTGCTGTGGAGTCTGGTGGTGGACGAACTTCTGATACTCCTTGAGAGCAAAGGATTCTGCGTAGTCGGATGTGCGGATGACATCGTCATTATAGTACAAGGGAAGTTCGGAGCACGATAGCACCTCTGATGTAGCACGCACTGAGCACCGTAGAAAAATGGTGCAACAAGGAAGGACTCAAAGTGAATCCTTCGAAAATAACCATTGTACCCTTCACAAAGAGAGAGGACATTGGAAACATACAAGACTTAGTTTTGTATGGAAAAAATATACAGATGATGGACACGGTCTAGTACCTTGGGGTAAGCCTAGATAAAAGGCTGACGTTTGGGAAGCTTCTGGAGAAAACCGCTGGAGGTACTTCCCCAAATATGGGAGAATTTTGATTGTATTCCTCAATAAAAAATATATAGCACAAGAAAAATTCATCTTTTTTCATCCTGAATTATTGATTTTCCAAGAAGAAGAAGCAAACTCAAACATTTTCAAAAAAGTCTGAATATTTCGAAAACCGACTACATTTAGGTATAAAGGAGATTGATGGAGAGCATGTCAAAAAA